>JAXIVH010000007.1:9354645-9557145 GCA_036785325.1 Urophycis tenuis | reverse complement strand
GATTCCCAAACATAACATCCCAATAGTGTGTGTGTGTGTGTGTGTGTGTGTGTGTGTGTGTGTGTGTGTGTGTGTGTGTGTGTGTGTGTGCTTGCTTGCTTGCGTGCGAAACCCACCCTACATTGTCAAGGCAACCATGAAGAAGCAGTTATCACACACACACACACACACACACACACACACACACACACACACACACACACACACACACACACACACACACACACACACACACACACACACACACACACACACACACACACACACACACACACACACACACACAACATATATAACATGTAAACGGAGGAAGGCTTAAGACAGGTGTGACGTGATATTACCTGGACGGAGCCACGCCCACCAGGTTAGGTCCCAGCCCCCTGAACAGCGAGCGAGGGCCTTCTCTCTCCAGGATCAGCCTAGTGGGAGGGAGACGGGAGGAGAAGACTGAGACTGTGAGCTGAACCCTGAACGCATTGGCACGAGTTCCCATCACAACATCCTCGCTCATCTGGAATCGTTCATCGAGAAATCACCGGGAACACGACAGAATATCAACAGAACCGTAGCCAAAATTGTATCCCAGATTAGAAAATGGAAAATGTTCGCAGTTTGAAATACGATACAAGTTTAAAAACACCCTGAAAAGCTTCAGGCTTTGAGTGATGAGAAATCTTGCTTTGTACTTTCTTATCCGTTATTTTATTTCTCACCTCGACAAAAGCAACGGCAAATTATTAACAAAACAAACGTGTATTATTTCCACCACTTTGTTCGCCCTCATTTTCTGTTGTTTACTGGATTGAAACAAGGGCTTTTAGTGTAGACGATGGTGGCACACACGTGCACACCAAATTCACAGAAACACATCAGGGAAAATGGATCCCGATCCCCAACAGACTTAACCTGAACAGACCCAAGATCCCCACAGCAAAGGAGCGAATCGATCCAACACACTCATTTCTGTATGTAGCACTAATGTCGCCGCGTGAGCGTGTTTTCAAAATCAGAACTAGGGCAGTCGCGTGCGTTCACCACTTTCTAACCTCGCCAGAGTTCATTTCGAAAATAACCCGTCACGTTTATTTGCACAACTCTCCCGACACAATCTTATTGGACTTCTCAGAGCTGCGACTAGACTTCGACCCCTGACCCCCCCCCGGGGCCCTGCCGCTGCACATGGGGGTGGGGGATGATCGGTCCGGGTCTGAAAGGCCGAGAAAAGGTGCTAGCTCAGCACAAGCGCGCCGCGCCATTGTAGGCGCACAGTAGCTGCAGGCGGCGGCGGGGCTCTTTGATCTCGGTTCTGAAACAGCTCAGCGTCTGCACGTCGCCATGGCGCCGTGGTTCTGGTTCTGAATCAGCGTTCTCCTCGGCCCGTTAGCCTCGACGGTGCACGGCAGCACGGCCGATAGAACGTAAAAAGGTTCGACCGCAGTGGTTGAAAGCCCCGCGTGGGGAGATGGATAAGTACCATGACGTTTAACAAAGGGTTTAACCAATGGGCATAACACACAAGAGAAATCTACCTCAGAGCAGGTAAAATGTAACTGCCAGTGTTTAATATAAAAAAAAGATGGCAGCTAGGCTCAAGAGCATTCATTCCTGTCCCATAGTAGCCATCTACATACATATACTGTATATACACACAGTATATCCAATGATCCATACACTCATTTGCCATTAAACACATTGCATTAGAATGTAACCAAATAAACAGACACTCTCTCACTGCCTTCTGTCCTGTAGCAAAAATTCGAATAACCATTCCTCTGTTCGCCTACTGGGCATGGGCTACACCGACCCGCCATCTTGACCTAGTTATCATTTTTCTACTTCCTACTGCCGCTACTCCATACAGTTGTGTGTGTGTGTGTGTGTGTGTGTGTGTGTGTGTGTGTGTGTGTGTGTGTGTGTGTGTGTGTGTGTGTGTGTGTGTGTGTGTGTGTCTGTGCGTGCGTGCGTGCGTGTGTGTGTCTGTGCGTGCGTGCGTGCGTGCGCATGTGTGCCTGTTCAAAGCACTCGTAGCCACAAGGAATTGCCCGCGGCCTCTTGTCCAAGCCCACGTCACCCCCTTGAGGGGGGTGGGGGACACGTTAATGAGGCCACGTGTCTCTCCTAGTGAAGAAGAAGCGCCGTAAGGGCGGAAGCAGCTGTTGTTGATACCCCAAACAACCCCCCCCCCCTACCTAACAGCTGAGAGACCCCCCACTGCTGAATCAAGATTCCATGATTACACATCAAAGTATCTCCTGTCCACTCTGGACCAGGTCTCTGTGGAAAGCACTGGATTGGCGCTCTGCAGGCTGAGAGGAGCATTACAGCCAGAGAGAGAGAGAGAAAGCGACAACAAGATCAGGGCCATTGAAACCCTGATTAACGGCATTGATCAGGAGATCCTGACCTGATCAAATCTTCCTCATCCGGTCGATTGCAGAGACGGACAATTGGGACTTCCGATACCCGATCCTGGCAGCGCAAGTGAGGGGGAAAACTACTGGCCTGGGATCCAAAGGATGAACATGTCAACCGCCCGTTCACAGCATGGCTGGCCTGGTACATGGCAGAAACCCCTCCAGCTCTCAAAGAGCGCTGCACAGGACTGCTGCCCAAATCAGGGGACTCAGACGAACTGCGGGATCGCCGATGGTTGACGTCCTATCACCGTCGATTCCCTGATCATACGTCTCTGTGTTGTAGGATTCTGACCCCAGAGCCTGTCCACTGAATCCCAGACGGGTTCCCCAGTGACCCCGGGTCGGTGCGTGGATAACTTGACGATTCTGAACGGAGTTGTGAAGCCCCCGAGGGAGACCGGTTGACCGTGGGTCTTTGTGGATTTTGCCAAAGCATTCGACGCAATCTCGGGCGGGCATGTCCTACGTGTTCTGAAACAGACCAACGTTGGACCAGCACGTCGTCGAGTTTGTCAAAAACTCAAGTTGAACCAATTATTAAAGACTGCAGCCGACTGAAGCTGGAATGCTGATTCACCACAATCATCCCGGAGGGTCAACTATGGCCATATGTTTTCAATATATGAATATTCATATCCCATATGAATATGGAACAAATATTTGAATTTTTACTTTACTTTCTCAGTTGGACATGCCCTGCTGAATCACCTGATGGATACCATTAAGGCTCAGTCTTTAAGACAGCTAACCAGGGTCCATTCCACCCCGTGGTCATTTGCCTCAGCCCGTCTTCACCTCTCTCTCTCCTATACCTTCCCATCTAAAATCTATTCTCATCCTATCTGTCCAAGAAAGCACAAGATAGCTGAAACTAAATCTTAAAACATAAACTAGTTTGACCTGTTGCGAGACAGTTTGCACAGCACAGTAGCTATAGACACACAGTGACAGCCCCCTGTTATCCTGACCTGGATAAAAACAAAGAAACTTCCAAAGTAGTGAGCAGATTGTGACCCGACGTGGCAACAACATACCATCAGTCTAAAGTCCGCCACCAGACTCCAAGCGGCTCACGTGACAACGTTTTGACAGAGTCGAGGGGTAGAAAGGCCCGTACTGTAGCTACAGGAACGCCCGGCATTTGGTAACCAAGTTACCCCCGGCTCCGGCACAATAGCCATTCACTACGTCGCCTCAATTGGAGAGCACGATGATTGCTAATGGGAGAGCGTAAGTAGGAGATAACGCACGGCAGCCCGTCTTAACGCGAGTCACTCTGGAGTCATGAGACCTTATGGCTCCAAAGGTCACTTCCGCGTCACGACATGTTGGCGTCTGTGGAATTGTCCGATGCTAATCCATAGCATGATGGACGCATTTGCGTCACCTTTTCATTAATTCCCCCCCCCCCCTCGGTACATACCGAACAATACTGACGTTTATCGGGTAGAAAAGGGTAAAAGTGCTCCAAAATGCCAGTGTGACTTGGACGTTGCTCTAGATTGGGGCGATAAGTTGTCAGGTCACAGGCCTTGTTGGAGGAACGTGACCTCATTAATGCCTCATCCTCGAGAAAGTGACTGAAGACCCAATAAAAAGGCACTGTCTATTGTACATTTGTATTTGTCATTTACTGTGTTTCGACAAGAAGGTCCACTTGGGGGAAAGAAACTGTGACGCGAGTGCTAACGAATCATTCCAGGATGTTTTGCACGTTTTGGAACCCGCGATCAAACCCAAATCAGACATGAGGGTGACTTGATACTCACTTGAGGCAGTGTATGGGACGGTGACTTGATACTCACTTGAGGCAGTGTATGGGACGGTGACTTGATACTCACTTGAGGCAGTGTATGGGCCCGGGGGGAGACATGCGCGCCACGCTGGCTCCGTTGACCGTGCTGAGCTGCACCTCCGAGATGTAGAAGGTGACGGAGGACGACTGGAGCCTCGTCTTCACCACCTCCAGAGGACAGGTCAAGATGGCGCCCACCGTACCCCCGCATCTAAGAGAAGGAGGGGGAGGAGGAGGGGGAGGAGGAAGGGAATGTACCCCAGAAACAGGAACAGGAAATTGGGGGGGTGGGGTGGGGATGTGAAGAGGCACAAAGAGAAGAGTGGTGAATGAAGGAATGTGCAACATCTTGCACGTTCATTATGAGTTTTCGTCATGACCCGGTCTGGCTACCAACATGCACGATACAATACGGAAGAAAAATCCTTCTATTTGATTTGATCATACCCTTCCAAAAGATCTATATAAATATATATATATATATATATATATATATATATATATATATATAAATAAATGTTTTGTTGTCGGTTAGCTGTACTGCAATAGCAGCATATGTAGCAGAACTGAAGATCAATAACATTATAGCATGTTCTTAACGTGATTCTCTTCAGTAGATGTGACTCAGCAGTAAAGTAAAGTCTGGTTTTGGTAACCATCCCCCCAAGGAACCTTCAACAGGCCTAGATATCCGCCTTGACAATAACAAACAGACAACAGACATTGGCACCCTGTTGCCATAAGGCAAACCAGCCGGAATGTGCGTGCTCAATGCCTTGTGCCCATCCGGAGAGCCAGTGGTCTATTCCTACTCGCTATTATTACAATTGTGAAATTGAGCTTAGCTTTGTGTTGTGTTGTGTTCCCGTCTGCAATGATCATCTCCTGTTCGAATAGCTCCAGCTATATTTACCCCTGCCAGTCAAAAGGGCCGACCCAGTTATAAGCAGGCAGGGGAGGCAGGCCGACCTTTGGCCCACTATTTCAGGGCTGTGTGTGTGTTGAGTGCCATGCGTTGAGGTGACAGACGCTCTGAGGGGACACTCTCTGTCTGCCATTCGAAGTTTAAATAAAGACCGTTTTTTTTTTTTTTTCATCACAGCATTTCGTCTGGACTCGTTTATCCATAGGGGTAATGAGATGAAGAAGAGCTTTTGAGATAGCGTTATTTCAATATCAAAGGATTTAGATTGACGATGGACGCCTAAGACCTTGCGAAACCCAAGATGAAAGCACGGGAGGGGAAAGGCTCGACTGGTATTGTGGCACAATAGAGAGACGGTATTGACCTTTAACCTCTACAGCAATGACACGAAACACGGCGGCGTGTTCAGATTATCTGTCAAATACACAAACTGTGTCTGCGCTGCAATTTCAATCGCTTTGATAAAGCCCAGCCCCCTCCATACGTCTATTTTACAGACGACTAGATTATAGGAATTATATCTATTATGTACTAAGGTTTACAGAACCTAAACAACTTCAAACAGTTCACTGGCAGGCCATTATAAAACATATTCATAAACGTGAACCAAGGCCGATCTCCTCCCTGATGTCCTGTTAATATTCAGGTAATGCAGATCTGGAGTGATTAAGGGGGGATTCCTTTATGATGATCGTTGTTGACCAACGAACAGCAGGGGGGGTCGACCTCTGCGCATCATCATGCTGATTTACAATGACTCACTCGACTGGGAGTCGTTGGCCGTTTCCAGCGGTTTCGAGTGGTTCCGACAACAACACGGGGCCAGTCAACAAAGTTGACCCATTTTGGGCGAAACGGTGTGTGTTTGTTACTTACCCTCCGGCAAACAAATGAACCAATGTGTCCCTTTGGCTCATTCTTTAGCATGCTCCGCGAAACAGCTAACCCGAGGGGGCCGTGGCGGAGACTGTTCCCTGGCGGCGAGGCGGCGAGATCTTCTTCCACCCCGGTGTGTGAAAACAACAAACGTCGACGATGAATCCGAACCTTCTCGAGTGCGTCTCAGCTTATTCAAAAGGCAGTGTGGTACGGGGCAGTGTTATGCAGAGGCCGACATGCCTCTTCTCCCGGGTCTTCGGACACAAACACCCTCCGCTGCGCCACTAATGTATTTTTTCTTCGATCAGATTGAGGACTAGAATGTCATAACGGTTCACGGCGGGCATACGAGTTATTTGTTGGTGTGTATATAGCCCGTCTCCTTGCAAACGGCTCGATTTTTTCATCAGTGATCTTGGACGTCGGCTACCTTATTGCTGCAGTAGGGCGAGTGGGAGGGGTTATAGTATTACTGTACAATCATAGGCCGTATAACGAGCGCTGCCATTGGTCAGTTCTTCTGCATACGTCACGCTGTCTCCGCCCGATCACGCACCGTTCGCATGCACCCACACACACATCCTGAATGAAGACTGCAAGTTAAACAAACCAAAACATTGATTGTAATATAGGACCTCGGAAAAAAAAAATCGTGACCACCTGTACAAGTAATTGATTTTAGTATCAGTTAAGTGAGATTTATGTGGAATGTATCGAACGTATTTGCAGGTTTGCGTGTTCCCACATGCTCAGTGGTTCTCAGTGATGATAACAAAAATGACATGGAAAAAAATTAACTAGCGTCCTAGCAGTAGACTATTTTAATCACAGCAGGTTGACACAAACATGGATACAGGCTGGTCAAAATCTGACCGACAATTGCACTATTTGTCCAAATATGTAGGCAATTGAAATGAAGCAAAGGCGATTTTCAGATTAAAAGAAAATGAAATTAACCATGGGCCTACCTGCAGGCTGCAGATTGAGATTATTATAAATAATTTATATAGACACATAACTAGGCCTATATTCAAATAATATTAACATGGTGAGGGCACATAATCATTCACTGAGCTGGTTGATTATTCGCAACTTTTCTACACACATCGTAGACCAGTTTGTCAGATAGAGAGACAGCACGAGAGTAGCGTGCATAATCCTATTTGAGTGTCGTTAGATCGACCGATCACTATCACGTTAGCAAAAGTTCGTTTGTAAAAAAAAAAAAAAAAAAAAACCTGGTGATTTAATTACAAGCTAAATAAATGTTCACCGTTTTTGGAATTAGGGACTCAAATTTGACACGCCGTCTCTTATGCTAATCCAAATCAGATGTCACCAGATTATTGTGGTCATATGATACAATGCGCATGCGCTGTTCAATCTAGTTGGAATTCAGTATCAGCTTTATGAGTTTATCCAACGATTGGACCCAGTAATATCAGGTTTAGTCAAGGATCATCCATCTCTAGCCAGTTTGGTAGCTGCGGCCTCCTCTCCCAGTTTGCTATGGCAATACCAGAGAAGGACACACTGAGTAAAATATTAACAGGCATGTTGGTGTATAAAGCTTAACTGAAATTGAGTATTTTAACACATATTTTGAACTTTCCAAACTTTGGATGTCTCTCAGAAGTGGATCAGTCATGGCAACACGACATCATGCCCTATCAGCAGAGGAGTTGTCCTCATTTCCTTCTCGACGTGGTGACCATCTACTGAGTCAGAGTGTACCAGCACACTCTGCAGGACCTAGCACCCGAGTGTGGAACGACAGGAATGCAATCAAATGTCTCCAGGTCTGGGGGAGATGGCTTCATGGGGATATAGTCACCCCAGGCATCATGTGATCTTACTGGCAAATTCTAAGATACTATCAAGTGAACGTTATTAATCCCAGACAAGAAGTCTAATTTTGGATATGAAATCAATGCCCGTTTATACTGTCTTACAATGCCCGTTTTACACTGCTGCCGTCGCCGTTGGCGTCAAACTTTGGTAATAAAAAGCCAAGTGATGATGAGTCATGACCTCAAAGCACCTACCTTCATGTACCAGTTGGACTGCATTCCTGTAGCTCACCTATGGTCATGAACCATAGTGAATTAAAGGAAACATTTCATATGCACGTGATCCAGCAGTTCCCAGAGGATTGTGGGGAGCCAGCTAGGATGGTTTGGGCACGGTCTAAGTAGCATGCCCCCTGGGTGCAAACAGCCACCACTCAGAATTGAATTCATAGATTAATTGATGGGTGAATTCTAAAGTATTCATTGAACATTTTTGGGCAGAAGAGCCTTGGCAGAGAGAACTATGTGAAGAATTCCTCCCATTGCGGCATGGATTACCTAAGTCAAATTGGATCATTCAGGATCATTGCCTGTCCAACCGCACATGAGGACTCACTCTCCAAGTTAAAGAGGTCACGAGAAGCCACTGAATTACACTCTGATGGGAAGCCAAACGTTCTGAATAACTTATGTAATGATCCTGTCCTCATCGCTGAGGATGACCTGCTGTATGGCTTCTATATTGCCCCTGCATTCCCTTTCTTGTTGACGCTATAAAATGAACATATCGTGTATAAGGATGTTTGTGTGTGTGTGTGTGTGTGTGTGCGTGTACCATGTGTTTTATTATGGTTGTATCGTAGTGTTCACTATCACTTTAGTGGTCACTTTGTAACTGACATTCACTGACTTCACTTAGCTCTATATGCTATTTCTTTGTGTATGCTATTTACTTTCTACAGTGTATGCCTAGATTTATGTACAACGTTGTATATTTATGTATATTTTTTTATTATGTATTTATATTTGACTGTTATTCATTCCTATACTGTTTTTAACTTTTACTTCTGTACTGTTTTTTCTTTTCTTTTCTGTTTAACATTCAACTGGAGTATTTGTAACAAATGCCTTTCCATTTCCCTCAGGGATCATTAAAGTATTTCTGTCTGCACATAGATCTCACGATAAGACAACTGTTGCATTTGAAAACATTTGTCTTTTTTTTGTATTTCTACATGCTTGGCACCCCAAATCACCCGTCACACCTCACTGCTCTAGAGCAGGGGTGTCAAACCCATCGTCACCCCGGGGGCCACATCAGCATTATGGTCGCACTCAAAGGGCCGTTTGTGACTGTAAGACTACATATACATAACTGCTCCTTAACATATTGTTAAGTAACCGTCTCTGCATTTGATTGATATTTATTCAAGTGTACAAATATTGTACATGCATTTGTATGAATGTAAGAATAGATGGAAGCCCCTGAAACCACTCTGGGAGCCGTAGTTCACGGTCGCTGTACGCTACACTGTGAATCAAAGCAGCAGAGTGCTGTTAAGCTGTCGCGGGCCACATAAAATGACATGGCGGGCCGGCTTGGGCCCACGGGCCTTGAGTTTGACACATGTGCTCTGGAGTATTGAAATAGAGGGTTTTGTCATCGTTTTATCATCTACACTTGAATGACTGCATTTAGTTAAGTTAAAGCAGGCTGAGTGCACCCAGACATGGCCAATAGATACACAGTCAAAATGAAAAATGAAGAAAGATCAATAATCGGTAAATGTAAGTTTGAAATTGTTGTATTTTATTTCTTCAAATTCCTGTTGTAATACTATCTTGAATGTGCACACTGTACCGTGTATATATCCAATACAGAATGTGATTTGGCTAGTTTGTGTGCATACTTTAAATAGCTAGAAATATATAACCTTCCTCTGCTGGTTTCAAGTTTCAAGTATATTCCATGTTTGCCTTAGTTAAAGTCCACTAACAGCTATCTCATGATCTTCTCCAGCATGCAGCAAGGCTTGTCCCATGGTCTCATGACTTCCACTGGACTTTGACCAAATGGAATCGTGGGATAGGTAACGAGAAACACGTTCTCGATCTCAGCGCGCGCACAGATACACACACTCACGCACACACAGGCACACGCACACGCACGCAATTGCAGAAAAAAAAGACAAGCATGCACACTCACAGACACATATACAAACGCCGGTGGGTGCACACACACACATGTATTATGTGAGATTAGTAGCATGTAAGTATGTAAGCAAAACACGGATAAATTGTTGTTAGTAATTACCTTTATAATATAAATCTATTCAACATTTTTACGAATCGTATTAATCATCATGAGACCGTTTCCCATAATACATTATGATTTATTGTTCTGCAGTATGTCAGCGTTTTCCCATGTTTCGCAGGATCCGTTTAACGCCAGCATGAAGGCTGCACGTTTTTTTTTTCCAACACCTGTGAAGATGACGGTCACGTGACACGCGCACAGCTGAGGGATGTTGAGCGAGCCTCGTCCGTTGCTAACCAGCTAGCCACGCTGCTAGTTCTCAACATCCCGGCAGATCATCCGGATATTTATCGCAGACACAGAAAATAAAACCGACAGCGTCACACCGGCAACAATGGGGAGGACACAAAACACGGGTTTCATCGGCAGAAATGCATTTTTGCAAGACGTCAATGTCATTTCCAGTAGCTAGGCTAGTGTTAGCCAGCCTGTATCTGTAGGTAACGGTGCTGCTCCTCAGAGCGCTAAGACCAGGCGACACAGGCCGTGGGGTGAGTATCTGCTATTTTAATGCGGTACCAGCTGCTCCGGGGAAAAAATAACAACACAAATCATGTTTTTGTTAGATGGTATTATTTGTGGACTCATTATTTCCCCCCCACAAATGCACCGTTTCTAAGACGTTGTTGTTGCCGTCATCAGTCACCAAGCAGTACGTCGTTAATGGAGTTGAGATGTGCCCTGAAAGTAGAGACTGATTGACCGCTGATCAGTAGTAGTCTGCGCTACGTAATTGACTTGTAGTAAAACTCAGACTGCTTGTCTCACTTAACCAGTTATATATACGTTTATTATTATTGTAGACCTACCAATAACAGGCATTACAATGGTAACACGCATTGGTTGTCGTAATCTGCATTATTCTGTACTAACTGTATACAGTTATGACATGATGGTTAACTACGTGAAAGTGTACATGCAGGTTTGGAGCATGGTGTCAACACAACAAAACATTGTCAATATTTGCCACTCCAGTATCACCTGAGAGTGTTTTTGTTTGTTTCCCAGACAGGTATTGCAGCAGGTCTATATGTCAGTGTATGTAACCCTACACTTACAGCCCTACTATGTTACATACAGTGAGTCTGTTACCGTTTGGGAATCCATTGGAAACAGTGATACATCGGATGTTTTCCCTGCCGTTTGGGTTGTCTTTGAAATGTCCCTTTTTGTTTATCTGTTTTAAAACAAATATTGTATTTCATACAACATTCTACCTAAATCCTATGAAGAAGTCAGATGTTGAGTACAAAAATCTTGTGGTTTCAACATGGATAAATCCTCAAAAGCTTTTTTATTATTATGTTACAATGGTATAGTTATTATATAGGCTTGGGTCACATATGGGGCTAACCAGTGTCCACTTTCACTTTCAAATACAGGTTTGGATGTCATCTCATATTTTACTGTTAACCTTTTTTTTTAATCTACTTGGAATTTGCTGTTCAGGACTAGGGAGTTGGTTTGTAAACGTCTCCAGACATTCATTGTTTGTTTGAGTTTGAGAGACAATACAGACCTGGCTGGTCCAACCATTGTAACCGTCTCCTCCTCTGTTATTGTTTACATATGTGGCAGGCGCACATCATGGCCTGCCCTAAAATGCTCTTTGGCCGCATCGGCGCAAGGAAGTCATCAATCAAATGAACTTCCTTGTTCATCGGCCACAGATGTCTAAGTGACGGCAGGAGTTGCACCATCTCTCATGCTCCTCTCCTACTGAGCTCTCACACTCTCCTGTGGCCCCGCCCCTTCCACCCCCTCACAGCCATGTCTACCCCCGGCTGCTGCCACCTCCCCGGCTCCCTGTGCGACTACTCGGGCGGCAGCAGCGGCGGCGGTGGCGGCGAGACGGACTCCTCCAAGGACTCGGAGCAGTCGGACTCCGCCTCACAGGCCCAGTACGTGGCCAAGGTCACCGCCAAAGATGGCCGCCCGCTCTCCACCATCGTCAAAGCCGCCAGCCTGCAGAGGTGAGACGGCGGCCGCCGTGTCCGGAATGCCATGCCGCATTAAAGTCACATGGGGCGCCCTGGACCACACAAAGGCTGCTCCACGTTGGGCTGCAGACAATGAGGGCCTCGGTGCGCCGGCCAATGCCTTCCAATGGTGTTAATTGTGTTGTGCTGCTGCTGCTGCTGCCTCTGTCTTCCCCCCCCCTCCCCTCCGCAGTGACGTCGGAATGTGTCGCATTTGCCACGAAGGCGGCGGCAGCGGCGGCGAGACGCTCCTCTCCCCCTGCGACTGCACGGGCACCCTGGGCAAGGTGCACAAGAGCTGCCTGGAGAAGTGGCTGTCCTCCTCCAACACTAGCTACTGCGAGCTCTGCCACACGGAGTTCACCACCGAGCGCCGGCCGCAGCCCCTCACACAGGTCAGCCACGGTGGTGGGAACGCCGCTCCGGTGGTGGGAATGCCGCTCTGGTGGGGGGAACGCTGTCATTCCTTAGGAATAGGGCGGAGGGGGGCGGGGGGGCGGCAGTAGCTCAGTGGGTAGAGCTAGGTGGACAGAGCGGGCCGTTCACTCACCGTAGGGTCGGCGGTTCGATCCCATTGATCCCCCCTCCTCCTCCAACTGTCCACGTGTTGACCCCCACAAATGTACTGATTGTAAGTCGCTTTGGATAAAGAGCGTCTGCTAAATGCCCCTTTAAGAATAGTGATTCCCTGAGGTTGATTCCAAGGCCACTGGGAATTCCCATGGAGAATGATGAAATCCATTTTTCAAAAGCTTCCTGATCATAGAACTGGGCGTACTCCGCCCTTGGTTGAACCAAAGGTAATGGGATCATGGTATTCTTTCAGGTTCCAGATGTGGTGGCTAAAGCACATATCTTAACAAAAGTAAGAGGGTTCTGGGAGGCCGTAGTTTGAATGATCAAGACTTTATTATCGCTTGCAGCGAAGCAACACAAAGCCTGAGTCGGTTTGCAAAGTGACTGCCGCACATCCCCCGTGTGCCCCTTTTTGTCCTGTTTTCCAAGCATGATGTCATCACCTTAAACATCCTATACCATACACAAATGGTCCTTCCTTCCTTTATTGCCGGTGCCCATCCTCCCCATGCCTGTTCTGACCACCACTAAGCATTTAAGCAGACACCTTAAAGATAACATGGGGTGAACCAGGGGGTGACCCTTGGGTTGAACCCAGGGAGGTTTTTATGAGTGGGCATCTGTTTCTTTCCACAGTTAGTTAATGCTTTACATGGAAAACCCAATGATTGTACTAGTTTTAACTTGGTTAATATCTTCCATATTCCCCCCTTTGGGGCTTACCAAGTCCCAAAAATTATGACTACATATTACAACCTTTGGTATTAGTTTCTCATAAGTGTGAACTTATAATCACATTTCATAGTGATATAGTGATTCAGACTTCAAGTTCTCCGACCATCAAATGTGGCTCTCATCAGAGACTCAGGCCTTCATCACGAGGTACATTGGGATAAACATCTACTTCCCTGTCCTAATGCCCAATTACAGGAATGTAGTAAAAATCCCCATGCACCTCCTCAGTCCTCCTGGAGTAAACCTACCTTTTGTAGGGAAAACCTCCTTCTACGGGACTGTTTCTCGTCATATCACATGAAAATTCAACTCAGCATTCAACAATCAATGAGCATATTATGAAATGGTGACAATATGATGAACAGATGAATATGAGGTAAATCAAAAAGAAAAAACACACAAAATATAAAACTACTAAATGACTTGCTAATTCAACAATCATCAGGTCAAAACTATCACACTACTATAAGTTGAAACATCATATATGTATATTTCTAACAAACTTTGCCTTCAGATTGTTGACACAGCTTCACTTGGAAAGGCTACCAGCATGATCAATGTGAACCTCCTCACAGTCCAAGTGTTCCCCAAGGATTAAACTAGCATTGGCTCATATTCCTCCTCCTCATCACTACGGTCATCGGTTCTCACAGGCACCCATTCTAGCCTATCTTTCTCTGCCATGTCTGCTACAGCAAGGACCTTATGGATCTCACCATACATTTGGAAACTCACCTTTCCTCATTCCTAATTTATATTTATCTTTTAGATGGTCCTGCTGATCTTCTAATGTTACTGTCAAACACCAATGTATACGACCTTTCTGGATACCTATTTTACACCAACCTTGTCCAATATCAAATAGACCATATTTTCTGGTGAAAGCCTACCAAGCATAGCATTGTCTCTCCTAACTCTACCTCGAAAGTAATTTGTTCTCTTGATTTTAGTTCTTGAGAGGGTATTTGGGCTTGTAAGACCACTCTTTTTGACCTTTTCTCCCTTATTTGGCTTACTCGTCTCAAATACCTCAGAACCGGCTGTTCCTGCGACACTCTCATGTTATCCCTAGTACTGTCTCTTGATATCTGGCTACTCCAGTCCTGTTGTGTCATTGATGCTTCCTCCGTCCTTTGGCTCCACCCTTGGGCCAATGGAATCTGCCAGAGGCTGTAGAGTATCAGGAACATGGTCATCTGCTTCAGCATCCTCGGTTGGGTGCAGTTGCTCCTGGCTGGGTTGGGTCTGGTCCTTCTGAGGCGGTTGGTTGGGTCTGGATGCGTCAGCATCCTGATCTTTCCCTGGCTCCTCTCTCGTCCTTGGCTGGGTGACTCTTGTGCAGTGGTTGAGGTGGTACCAGGTGGTGTTTCCCTCCACCTGGATGGCAGTTGGCGTTGCTCTGATCACCTTGCATGGTCCGTCTCTCCTTGGCTCATTCCACTTTCTCCGGAACACTTTAATGTAGACCTGGTCACCGGGCTCCACCCCCCTTGGAGGGTCATCTTCCGGCTCTGGAGCTCTGTTTTTTTCCTGTTTGAATATAAGCTTGTGTATAGCAGTTAGTTGTCTGACATATTCCCTTATTTCCAATTGCAATTGTTCCAATGGAGGGCCCTTGTGGGGTCCTCTAAGCGTAGGTGCAGGCATGGGTCGACCCGTAAGCATTTCATGCGGAGTTAGATGCATCATTCTGTTAGCTTGCATGCGATAAGTCATTAGTGCTAGTGGTAGTGCATCAATCCAATTCATTTTGGCACTTGCACATATTTTATTTATTTTTGTCTTAAGTGTGCCATTCACCCTTTCCACCATTCCCTGTGACTGAGGATGATACACACAACCCAACCTTTGTTTGATGTGTAGATGCTGTATTACTTGTTTCACAGTTTTCTGGATAAATGCTGAGCCATTATCTGAGCTTATTTCTGTCGGAATTCCAAACCTCGGCATAACTTCTCTCGTCAAGAATTTGATTACAGTAGCTGCACTTTGATCTTTTGATGGGACTGCTTCCACCCATCTGCTAAATCTGTCTATGACCACTAACATGTACCTTTTTCCATTCACCTTCTTAATCATATCCACATAATCTAAGACCAAATGTCTAAATGGTCCCTCAGGTGTAGGAATGTGTCCCAATGGAGTTGTGATTGTTTTTCTTACATTGTTTTTTGCACATATCTCACATTCATTAAGTTGATTATCAACCATTGTTTGCAAATATGGTGACCAAAAACCTTGTTGTCGAATTTTCCTCATTACTTCCCCCCTTGCGCAATGGTCAAAACCATGCGCATTAGTGATAAGTAAACCTAACAACGCCGTAGGCGCCAACATCATCCCATCATGGGTTCTCCATAACCCTGTGGGGGTACGTGCAGCACCCCTCTTTAGCCACATGTTTTGTTCATAGACTCCAGCCTTTTCTTGCATGCGGACAACATCTTCTTCAGTAGGTGCAGCTTCAGGCATGACCAACACTGCCTGGACCGCCCTGCTACTGTTTGAGGCTACCCTGGCAGCCTCATCTGCAGCATTGTTACCTTTGATGACATAATCATGACCTTTCTTATGAGCCTGACATTTGATTATTGCCACTTGCTTGGGCAATAACAGTGCCGACATCAATTCCACAATCTGATCACAATGTAATATGGGAGACCCATCTGTTTTCTTAAATCCCCTCATTTTCCATACTGCTCCAAACAAATGACATACACCACGTGCATACGCAGAATCTGTGATGTAGCTACCCCATTTTGTCATTGTTACATTTACCTGCTCTTGAATGTCTCCTATCCAGTAGACATTTGCTGTGTCTGGCTCTGATAGCACCATTTGAGATGTCCCTGTAGTGTCAATTAGTATGCCTTGAGGTGTGCATAATATTTGTATTCCTAATTTACATAGTGCATCTCTCCCTATTAGATTGACCGGCGTGGTGTCCGATACCAAAATGGGTATTTTAGCTGTACGTCCATGTAATTGTAGCGTTACTGGAGCTGTCACTGGTATTAACTGTGTTTGTCCCGAGAATCCTACAGTTTTGATAAATTTTTTCGCCATTGGGAGGTGAGAGGCATATTTTGAACCTACACATGTGTAAGTTGCTCCAGTATCTGCCATCATTGGTGTGCCTCTATCATTTACTAGAACCTGCAGTATTGGTTCCTCATCAGCCTGTTTCGTAATTGCTACATGCTGACCCTCCCCTTGTGGATTCTCTGGGCAGCCCTAGTAACCTTGACCCATCCAGGGTCCCGCTGGGTACTGATTATATTCTTCCTGCCTTTGCTGTCTCTGTCCCCTCTGTCTCTGTTGCTGAACTGGTTGGAAAGGAACTGTTGGACAGTCCCTGCTCATATGACCATCCTGTCCACATGACCAACATTCATTGAACCTTCTGAACTGATTGGGTGGCCCCTGTCTTTGGCCATATCTTGGCTGACCCTGTGGTCCTCTGTATTGATTAAACTGTCTCTGCCTATACCCATTGTTAGTCCCTTGTTCTCTATTCTGGGTGAATACATTGAACATTGGTGTGGTGGGTAACCCTTGGGCCTGAGGCTGTTGCACTAGGGGAGAGGATGCCTGCTGTGGAACTGCAGAAATGTTCATCTGAGGTGGGGGCTGCTGGACAACAGGTGTCATCGTGGCTGACTCTGCAACGACCGCCTGTTTTTTCTTGTCTTTGTCCTTTCTTGTTATTTCCTCCAACTGGAGCTGAGATAACTTTCTCTGCACCTCTCTGCTTTGTTCTTGCATTTTTTGTTCATTTTGATGATATCTTTCCACTGCATGGACCAGATGATCGCTGAACTCTTTATGAGACTTTGATGAGATCAGTCCCACCACATCTTCTAGCTTGCTCCGAACTGAGCTAGGCATTGTCTCTATTATGGAGGTTCTAAACAGGATGGAGACCAGTGGGTCTTGCTCTGGGTCTCGGTCTGTTTCCAATCTCCATCTCATGACTTGCTTCTCCAGGAAGGATGCAGGATTCTCTGTGTCACCGATTGTGGAGCCCCTCAGGTTCTTGTGGTCCACATGGGTTGGGTATTCACTTCTTAGCGCCGCCCAGGTGTTTGATCGGTAGATGTCAAACGTTGTTCCATCAACGCCTTCATCCAGTAGATGTTGCAGACCCCCATTTTGCAGTACACCCTCCATCTTGGCAATACCTAGCACTCTAGCCAACAAAGCCTTCAGGTCCCCCACCGCCATCAACTTCCCTACTGTATTCTCCTCAAATATCCTGATCCACTTTGAAGCCCCATTGTGTATGTTAGGGAGTCTAGATACTAATCCCTCTAGGTCCTGTGATCCCCATGGGACATACTGAGCTTGTTGTCCCTTAACCAGAATAGGATAAACGCCTGCATAACTTTTTTTCCTCCTCTCCTTTTGTGATTTCCTAAGTTCTTCCTGTAGTTCGGCCACTAGGGGGCTGTGAGGGATGTCACTGCATCTGGGTGGTGGGCCCCCCTCCCAGCTGCATTCCTTCTCTCCCTCCCTAGGTTTTCTAGAAGGTTTTTTTTCTATCTGAGTTGCTGAACTACCTTGTCTTGCATACATATCATAACCCCTCCTATCACTATCCCTCTCATCTCTTTCACTGTCACTATCCCATTCCTTTACCGCTCCTTTAACCCCTTTGTAACAATCCATGTGTATGTGTGGTCCCCATTTTTCTTCATGATCCTCATTTTCTCTGTCAATTTCTATCTCTCCTTTTATATCTACTGTTCCTGAAATCAGTGGGTATAATCCTGTGTGGTAGGGTGGTGGACACTTTTTAAGGGGTGGTGGTTTTGGTTGTTCGGCCCTATTGACCATTTCTCTTGTTACCTTTTCTTTTTTCCTCCAATTCTCACCTTCCTTCTTAAACATGGACAATATCAGCTTTTCTCTTTCCCTTTTCTCCACTGATTTCTTTCCTGTTTTGTTACACTTGTAATTTTTTAACATTACTTCCATCTCTTCACACAGAACCACATCAAATGTCCCTTCCTTTGGCCATTTTGTTCCTTGTTTAGCGGTTCTCTTTTCCCATTTTTCTGAGATTTTTATTATTTCATCTTTATTTAAGGGGTTATTTTTACATAGTATTTCTACCGCTGATGCTGGCATGGTTACTTTTTATAATAAGGAGTTTTCTACTTTTTGAAATTATTTCTATTATTATTATTATTATTTATTATTATTATTATTATTTAACCGTGTCCTAGCGTGGGGTATACAACTCCCTCCCACCTTTTCTAACTCCTAGCTCTGTTCCTCTTCAACTTTCTTTTTCCTTTCCTCCCTACTTAACTCTGTGACTCTCTCTCTCTTTATTTTCCTCTCTGGTGTTGCAGCTCCTCCGGAGCTGCTCGACCCCCACCTTTTCACTTTTCTCCTCTCCTCCTTTCTAACCCCTGCTCTCTACAGACTTCCCAAACCACTCTGCTCGATCCTGTTATTATTTTGTATTTTTAGGTTAGTTATTAATTATAATACCTTATCTTTATCTATATCTTATCTATTACTATAGCACTCGTCCTATGCTCCTACTCTCAATTAATTAACTACAATGGACGAAAACACAATTCTCTGACTTTGCAGACCCTTTCTCTCTTGAAAGGCAGTATCTCAGATTTACCAACACAAAACAAAGCTCCCGATCAAGCTTAACACAAAATAACTCCAACCAACCAAGTGAGGCCTCCTGTCAGAGGAGTGTCTCAGACTTTTAAACTTAAAAATGGATAATCATATGAGTATCGGTTACTCCTACACCTTATTCTAAAATACTTTCCTCAACAGTTTTTGAGAAATGTATGTATTTTGTTTTTGAATGACGATCCTTCAGTATCACTGATTTAACAGATCAGTTATAAAATTAATAAAATAGACACCATCTTAAGAATAGCCACTGAGCGTTTGTCCTTACGCCTTTAATGGACTACCTTCGTGGCCATCCGTGGACAAAAACAATGGCGATCCTTCAGTATCACTGATTTAACAGATCTGTTATAAAATGAATAAAATAGATACCATCTTAAGAATAGCCACTGAGCGTTTGTCCTTACGCCTTTAATGGACTACCTTCGTGGCCATCCGTGGACAAAAACAAAGTACTGTCCCTACTCTAACAATGAATTTAGTTATTTGATCGTTTCCCAATGCGTCCAAATTATTATACTCTACCCGAGCAGACCTTACCCAAGCTTATCTTGGTAAGCGGTAACCGCAGAGTTAGGATCTACCCAAGCAGTCCCTAGCAGCGCTACTAGGCGGTATGTCAGAATCCCCAATCTGACCAAGCAGACCCTCCCCTTAGGAGGCGGTATCTCAGATTACTTTTCTCAATCTCTAAAGTCTGACGAAGCGGACCCTCCCCGTAGGAGGCGGTATCTCAGACAAACAATCCAATCTGACGAAGCAGACCCTCCCCGTAGGAGGCGGTATCTCAGATTTCTTCAGCCTGACGAAGCGGCCCCTCCCCTTAGGAGGCGGTATCGCAGACTACCTGCCCGTTCAGCCCTTAATAATACTTCTTCACTAATTGTACTATAAAGCGGTATCCACAGGATTTAAAAATAAAAAACAATTTACCCTAATACAACATTTACTAGGGACCTGCCGTTCTTCCAGTGCAATATCTATACTCTAATTATACTACAAAAGGACAGCCACAGGATTTAGGTTAGGAAAATTTACCCTACTAGTGTAGGGACCTGATCGTTCAACCCTCTGCAGTATCTATAGTCCAATTCGTACTACAAAGCGGTACCCACAGGCTTTAACAAAAATACAAACATTTCAGCAATTTAGTAAACCACAGAGCATTATGGTTAGTCAATTCAGTATATCACAGAGCATCATAGTTTGTTAATAAACCACAAAGCATTAAGGATAACACATGAATTAGTAAACCACAATAACTATGATTTGATGCTGAGCACTCATTCCCGGCCTCCCCCTCTTTTTCTTTACACACTGGTTTATTTTTTGGAGAGACACTTGACTTACTGCTTAGCGTTAGGATGGGTCGAGCACAGATCACACAGTTTTCTATAACTAATAGGCAAGAACGTCGCTTACCTTTTTATAATGAGTGGCCACTCGTAGTGTGGTCTGTGCGGACACCAACCCGCAGCGAAGCAGTCGTCTTGGCCCCTTTTCTTCAATCCTGTTCGTGACGCCAAATTATGTGGTGGCTAAAGCACATATCTTAACAAAAGTAAGAGGGTTCTGGGAGGCCGTAGTTTGAATGATCAAGACTTTATTATCGCTTGCAGCGAAGCAACACAAAGCCTGAGTCGGTTTGCAAAGTGACTGCCGCACATCCCCCGTGTGCCCCTTTTTGTCCTGTTTTCCAAGCATGATGTCATCACCTTAAACATCCTATACCATACACAAATGGTCCTTCCTTCCTTTATTGCCGGTGCCCATCCTCCCCATGCCTGTTCTGACCACCACTAAGCATTTAAGCAGACACCTTAAAGATAACATGGGGTGAACCAGGGGGTGACCCTTGGGTTGAACCCAGGGAGGTTTTTATGAGTGGGCATCTGTTTCTTTCCACAGTTAGTTAATGCTTTACATGGAAAACCCAATGATTGTACTAGTTTTAACTTGGTTAATATCTTCCATACAGACAGTGATAATACATTTTGGTAGGCGTTGTTCTAGGTGTGTGTATATATAGCTGAGAGGGAAGTGCGGGCCCTGTTGCGACTGCCTGCAGCTGCTCATCGGGGCGTGTCGGCCATGGCGGTCAGAGATATCACGGAGATCGTCACATTAGTGCCAGATAATAACTCCATGTTGGAATTCAAACAATATGTGCATTTTTTGTGTAATTGGCGTCCAGCGGTCCCCATGTTCACAGCATAAGCACGACAGTACGTACATCTATGGTGAGGACAATGCCGTTCATGACAACTTTGCTCACGTGATTGTGTAAGTGTAACAGGAGCAGGGTAGTGTACAGGCGACACTGTTCGACTCCCAGATGAAAGGTTCCGGGTTCAATCCCCCGATCTACCTTGTAGGCATCCTCGGGCAAGTTGTCTAAGCCCTACCTGCTCCCAAGACTCTGTGTATCTCATGCAGGCCTGTTCTCTTTAACGTGCATTGGATGAAAGCGAAACTGACCCAATAGTGAAATACTAAAAGTACTCAATGGTGAAATGGTCACTTAGGACAAGGTACCAAGTTGTACCTGATTATAAAAGAAAAGGGGCATTTAGCAGACGCTTTTGTCCAAAGCGACTTACAATCAGTACATTTGTGGGGTTCAACATGTGGACAGTTGGAGGTGGGGGATCATGGGGATCGAACCGCTGACCTACGGTTAGTGGATGACCCACTCTGGCCACCCGCTCTACCCACTGAGCTATAACAACAGCATGTCATCTCAGTGTGTCAGTGTGTCATCTCTCTGTCTGCCCTGGTGCTCCTCAGTGGCTGAAGGACCCGGGCCCCCGCAGCGAGAAGCGCACGCTGCTGTGTGACATGGCCTGCTTCCTGCTCATCACGCCCCTGGCTGCCATCTCCGGCTGGCTGTGTCTCCGCGGGGCCCAGGACCACCTGCAGCTGAAGAGCAGGCTGGAGGCCGTGGGGCTCATCGCCTTAACCATCGCGCTTTTCACCATCTACATCCTCTGGACGCTGGTGGGTGGCGTAAGCCCGCCGTGGTGCTAGTCGTAGCGCTAGCCGTAGCAGTAGCCGTAGCGCTAACTGTAGGGATGGCTGTCGCGCTAGCCATAGTCGTGCTAGCCGTAGCGCTAGTCGTAGTGCTAGCCATAGCAGTAGCGCTAACTGTAGGGCTAGCCGTCATGCTAGCCGTAGTGCTAGCCATAGCGCTATCTGTAGAACTAACTGTAGGGCCAGCTGTAGTGCTAGCCATAGCATTGTCCTTCATGCATGGGTTGTGCGATTAGGATACAAATGATACTTTTTATTTTATCCAATAATGTGTTTTTGATTATTCCCCAAATTATTTTGACAAAACCTATGATAATAAATATGTATTTATTTAATTGCTGAGTTGTAGCTGCCGGTGATTAGATTTTAATGTCCTCCGATTCACATTCCTCATTCTGAATTTGTTCTGTGACCTTGTGTGTTGTGGCACATTAGATGATGACAGAGGCCAAAATCCCCGCTTTCTATTTAACAAGCAATTGATTGTGCGGCCCTCGTTGTGAATCACCTGAAACCCCTGTTCTTCCCTCCCCTCGCCCCCCCCCCCCAGGTGTCATTCCGCTACCACTGTCAGCTGTACTCGGAGTGGCGGCGAACCAACCAGAAGGTGCGCCTGCTGATGCCCGACACCAAAGGGGCGCACGCCACCCAGCCCTCATTGCCCGCCAAGTCCACCAAGAAGACCACGGACGAGACCATCGTATGAGCCCCCGGGGGGGGGAGGCACAAAGGACAACTGGGAGGAGGAGACAAGATGGCGCCCCTCTAGAACACTGTCTTGGGAAGGCATCACATGAATAAACGTTTGCACTTAACCTTGGGCCGTCGCCGGCGGGTCGGGGTCTTCCCCTCGCCCCGCTATCGTTATTTTTTCTTCTTTTTTTTCTGTTTTTGTGAAGCACTTGATGTTACTCAACGACGACGACGACGACGACGTCAAACACAGGAGACCCCCCCACCCCCCCACACCCCCCACACCCCCCCTGGTTCTGGAGCTGAAGGACGTCCCCCCGGTCAGGGGTCCCTGGTCAGGGGTCCCCGGTCAGGGTTCCCCGGTCAGGGGTCCCTGGACACCGCGGGGACCGGGAGCGTTGAGACAGGAGGGGGAACACTGGACTGGAGCTTTTTTCGACCGAGCCTGAGAGACCAGCTGCTATAGGACACAGAGGCTAACGTAGCGGGGGGCGTCATTGATTTAGCATGCAACTACAGTATTACCCTAAAAAGCGTACTCACTACCTACATACCCTCCATGAGTCCCTCACTATGTATTTAATAGTACTTGAACAGCCAGCAGCCAAATAGCCTGCCTGAGGATCAATTGTTTTAAACGAACACCCGCTCACTGACTCGGTGGGTTGTATCTGTGAATATGCGTTCTGAACGAATACGGTCATCGGATTGCAAACGCTGTGCTATAATCTGAACCTGTTTTTAATGGCCTGGGTAGAGCAGCACTGTACGAAGGTGAATGCATTTTCCTACCCAGACGGTTAAAAGAATTCGATGCAGCTCGGCAAACAAATGTTGCTTATAGTATACTCAATATATCTTGTTAAAAACTGTATCGTGGTATTGAATCGAGGTTTCGGATAATTCCAATTGGACGGAGACTCTTTTTCTTCTTCTTCTCTGAGGGGGGGGGGGAAAGGGGGCATATGGAACCGTGTCGATCCACTTGTATATGCACCATTCAAGTATTACTGGGGACTGCGTGGCCAACCGACGGTTGTCGTACAACATACAGGATGTTGCACTGCAGACATTAGAGAGCCTAGTGGGTGATTGTTGCCACGGCAACCCCCCCCCCGGACAACACTTTACAACACCACTGTCTCCCCCGCAGACAGACACAGCAGAGAGGCTAGCCCTGCAGGGGGAACCAGGGCAAGAAATCATGGATCATGTTTTTATTTTTATTTTTTTTTGTTGAGATGTCAGTTATAGTGCAGCCGTGTGCTAATTTAAATGCTATTTAAGTTTAGTCTTCCTGCTGCACTCCCTTGAGGGAACATATGTTGGGTGATCGTGCAATAAAATGTAAAGGATTTCTGGACTGATGGTTTATGGTTCTTATTTGAGTGGTGGGTTGTTGTTGTTTTTTTGTCCGAATCAGTTTTACCCCATGGTTGTTTCAGTCAGGGGATTTTTTAAATTGTATTTCTTCATTGTTTTTTTTTCTATAATGGTCAATCTGTTCTTACTGAAGGAGACGCCAACATGTGATTTGACTACTTTGTCTGACTGGGCTCCACTGCTCCCAGGTATACGCAGGTATGTCATGCATGGCCAGCTGTTCCTCATCCTCTAGGCGGCATTACGTAAAGGGGGCATTTTAGCAGACGCTTTTGTCTAGAGCGACTTACAATCAGGAGTGGGGTTCGACATGTGGAGGTGGGGGGTCAAGGGGATCGAACCGCCGACCCCTACGGTGAGCGGACGACCCGCTCTGTCCGCCCGCTCTACCCACTGAGCTACTGCCGCACCCGTTTTGTCCATCATCGTGTCATGAGGAGAGGACCCACATTCTTCTTCCCTGTCATTTTGTGTCTCGTTTTTCTGCTCGTGAGGTCATGGAGGAGATGGTCTGCACTCTGTGGACCTCCAGAGTGTCGCGTCCCAGAGGGGGGGGGGGGGGGCTTTCAGGATCAGCACCACGGAGAGCAACCATCACGTCTTCATTCAGGTGGTCACACACAGATGCTTTCATCTGAAGCCACACACAGGTGTGAACAAAGCAGAGCACACATCAGTATTGGATGAACTACAGCCAATTACAGGTTTACTATAGGGAATCAACATGTTAGTATTTCCTTGTATTAGTTAATAATATTCAAGTGCCTATGAGTTAGTGCTAATTCATCAATATTATGAATCTATACAATAACACTGCAGCCGTGACATGGGCATCCAGAGGTAGACCGGAATTGCTGGCTCATCAATGCAGATGAGCCTTTTAAGACAAATTCATGTATATGTTCATGGTTCATTCGAATGTGTTTCTAGTGTGTGCGGAGGGGCATTTTTATGTGACGTGTGTATGTGTAGGATTGCGATGTTTTGTGTTGTGTCTGAGATGTTCACGGGGCAGAATAACCGCTTATTCACAAGTTAAAAGCAGTACACTCGCATGAAACCCTACACTTGCCACAGCCATCCGTGGCCTCAGCGTTATCGAGAAACACTACCATCTGGTGGTCGTTACGGCTCTCTACAGCTCCTTGGAAAAGGATCGGCTTGTAAAAACATCACAGTCTGTCCACGTTCTTGATCTAGTAATTACTTATCAGCCACAGCAGGGTCGTCGCAAGAAAACAAGGACAAGTCGTAATATTGTAAAATTTAATTTCATGGCATTAATATAATGTGTGTGAGCAGATAAGCTATCATTTAAAAAAGAAATGAATAAAGAAAAAACAAGAATATATTTTACACAAAATCAAAGTAAGCTTGAGCAGCGTAAACGACCAATGTTGAGATGATGAACCGGACACGGAGGATTGAAAACAAACAGGACTGCTGGTACTACTGGAACAGGACCCCAGCCCGTCCATGTCGTGACACCACATGCCTGTCACGGGGGCCCAAAGCAGGAAGGAGAAGCCACAGGGGGGGTGGGGGGGTAGGGGGGTAGGGGGGGCCAAGGCGGGGGTAGTGCTGTGGTGACGAGGGGCTCAGCAGACATCCACCACACCGCGGAGGCGATCACAGCTTTATAAATCGCGGCAAACCCATAGCAGTACCATCAGTCGCGTTTCGAGGGGGGTGGGGGGGGCGATAGGACCGGTAGGACCGGTAGCCGATCCGGGCGAGATTACCATTGGAAAACCCAATTCAGTTACGCTGGTTCTGAGACCGGCAGGACAGAGACCCAGCAGTGCCGGGGGTTCCCCTTTTGCTCTGGGGAGCGCGCCTCCTCTTCTCATCCCCCGCCCCGTAAACACACAAGGAGGCGCACGCAGACGAAGCCGAGCGGCGAGACATAACTGAAGGGAGGATTTTGAAATGGGTGATCCCTCCCCCCTCCCTCCGGGTTGAGGCGGGGCGGTTGCCGCGGGTTACAGGTTCTGGCAGCACTGCAGTTTGCCGCCCCGCTGGCCGTCGGTGGTGGGCGGAACACTGATGTCCACCACGTTGTTTCCGGGGGACTCGTCGTGGGCGCACCGCTCGGCTATCTGCTTCTGGGAGACGATGCGGTAGATTTCTGTTGGGAATGAAAAGACACGCAACGCAACGAGGTGGTGAGAGAAATCATAGCGCTTTGTCGTGACACGTTAACTCATTTACTCATTTTCAATATTTCATAACTACAAATTAAAGGTGGTATTGGTTGTGAATGTTATGTATACTCGACAGAAATTGTAAAATTAACTTTTTTTTAGAAACAAAATCCCTGGGAAGAAAGATTAGCTCCCACAGAGTACCCCGAATGGTCAGATTATTATTCAAGTTGATGATTAAAATGGTTGGAGGCTGTATGTGTGTTCTCATCACACACAGAAACTTACAGAACAATAAGACACAAGACTTACATCCAGATCATTATTTTCACTTAAAGCAAGCATTCATTTTCAGTGCTTACCTGTAAGGATATTCTTGAAAGCTTCTTCAACATTTGTTGAGTCCAAGGCAGACGTTTCTATGAACGACAGATTGTTCTTCTCTGTGGGACAACAAACCAAAAGCCCAACACAATCAGGATGGCAAGCCTTGTGATGCTCAGACATCAAAATGGTTACTAGTGTTTCCCTCGACTGTCTGTTAGCATTTCTACTACTCCTATTGGATGTGTGTGTGAGTGTGCGTGTAAATACATATACTGTATATACACACACACTCACAGACATTTTGATTTGATTTGTTGCAGTATTGTGCTTTTTGATGACTTAATTGTTATGACTGTCCTGCACTTCTGCTTTGACAAAAGTCCACCTCCTCTCATCTGACCTCTTCTCCTCTGACCTCCTCTCATCTCCTCTGACCTCCTTTCCTCTCATCTCACCTCCTCTCCTCTGACCTCATCTCCTCTGACCTCATCTCCTCTGACCTCCTCTCCTCTGACCTCCTCTCATCTCCTCTGACCTCCTCTCCTCTCATCTCACCTCCTCTCCTCTGACCTCCTCTCATCTCCTCTGACCTCCTCTCCTCTCATCTCACCTCCTCTCCTCTGACCTCCTCTCCTCTCATCTCACCTCATCTCCTCTGACCTCCTCTCCTCTGACCTCCTCTCATCTCCTCTGACCTCCTTTCCTCTCATCTCACCTCCTCTCCTCTGACCTCATCTCATCTCCTCTGACCTCCTCTCCTCTGACCTCATCTCCTCTGACCTCATCTCCTCTGACCTCCTCTCCTCTGACCTCCTCTCATCTCCTCTGACCTCCTCTCCTCTGACCTCCTCTCATCTCCTCTGACCTCCTCTCCTCTCATCTCACCTCCTCTCCTCTGACCTCATCTCCTCTGACCTCCTCTCCTCTGACCTCTTCTCCTCTGACCTCCTCTCCTTTGACCTCCTCTCCTCTGACCTCATCTCCTCTGACCTCCTCTCATCTGACCTCCTCTCCTCTGACCTCCTCTCCTCTGACCTCCTCTCCTCTGACCTCCTCTCCTCTGACCTCCTCTCATCTGACCTCTTCTCCTCTGACCTCCTCTCATCTCCTCTGACCTCCTCTCATCTCCTCTGACCTCCTCTCATCTCCTCTGACCTCCTCTCCTCTGACCTCCTCTCATCTCCTCTGACCTCCTCTCCTCTGACCTCCTCTCCTCTGACCTCCTCTCATCTCCTCTGACCTCCTCTCATCTCCTCTGACCTCCTCTCATCTCCTCTGACCTCCTCTCATCTCCTCTGACCTCCTCTCCTCTGACCTCCTCTCCTCTGACCTCCTCTCATCTCCTCTGACCTCCTCTCATCTCCTCTGACCTCCTCTCCTCTGACCTCCTCTCATCTCCTCTGACCTCCTCTCCCCTGACCTCCTCTCCTCTGACCTCCTCTCATCTCCTCTGACCTCCTCTCCTCTGACCTCCTCTCCTCTCATCTCACCTCCTCTCCTCTGACCTCCTCTCCTCTGACCTCCTCTCCTCTGACCTCCTCTCCTCTGACCTCCTCTCATCTCCTCTGACCTCCTCTCATCTCCTCTGACCTCCTCTCCTCTCATCTCACCTCCTCTCCTCTGACCTCCTCTCCTCTGACCTCCTCTCTTCTGACCTCCTCTCATCTCCTCTGACCTCCTCTCCTCTCATCTCACCTCCTCTCCTCTGACCTCCTCTCATCTCCTCTGACCTCCTCTCCTCTGACCTCATCCCCTCTGCCCTCTCATCTGGCGGTACCTGCGAAGGCGCGGGCCTCGTCGGTGGGCACGGCCCTCAGGTGCCGCAGGTCGCTCTTGTTGCCCACCAGCATGATGACGATGTTGTTGTCGGCGTGGTCGCGCAGCTCCTTCAGCCATCGCTCCACGTTCTCGTAGGTCAGGTGCTTGGCGATGTCGTACACCAGCAGGGCCCCCACCGCCCCCCGGTAGTACCTGGAAGAGGGGAGAGGGGAGGACCCACCAATGAGAGGAGAGGGATTCAGGCCCCATTCGCCCCATTGCTGAGAGAAAGCCATGATTTGTCGTTGGGTTTTTTTCCCCTCAGCCCACCGAAACCAAATGTCGGTTTCCTTACTTCCCACAAGGTATTAACGACCCCCGGAGCGACGAGAATGAAAGCACGACAGGAGGAGCAAGAGCAAAGCAATATCCGAAAAAGTGTAGAGGAGACAGAGATCCCTCAATCAGGCATATCTCTCTGTCTTGTCTTTCTCCCTCTCTCTCCCTCTCCCTCTCTCTCTCTCTCTCTCTCTCTCTCTCTCCCCCCCTCTCTATCTCTGTCTCCCTCCTCTCCCTGTCTCCCTCCTATCTCCCTCTCTCTCTCTCTCTCTCTCTCTCTCTCTCTCTCTCCCTCTCTCTCTCACCCGCTCCTTCTCTCCCCCTCTCCCTCTCTTTCTCTCTCTCCCTCTCTTTCTCTCTCCCTCTCTCTCTCTCACCCGCCGCTAAACTGAAGAGGATTTCACTCCCACCAAAGTCTTGCCAATGACAGACTTGACGCACCGGCCCCCCGGCGTTCTGTCGGGGGATGAGAGCGCCTGCGATGAAGGGGAGGTCATAATCTGTCAGAGGGTGAGTGGGCCACGTCTCTCCCACTCCTGTCCTCGATGTCTCTCGCTCTATGGGTGATAACTAGTGAACTTGTGGGATACTGCGGCTCCACAAAGCCCCACAGGCCTGGTGATAACGCACAGCGTGCTGCTTCTCCATTAAAGCACCCCGAGATTCTCAGAGAGTGCATGGATTTATAGCCAATGCTTCAAAGGGGAGGCTTTTCTCTCTTGGTATGCGGGTCAGGGTAAGTCTAAAGCGCTATTAGTATCATCAAATTTAATTCAATATTCCCCTGCTCTCACACATATCTGTATGGTGGCAACAACGGACTCTTGGTTCTGTCACCATGGTACCAAGCACTTACACACTGATCTATTTTCATAATGATTCATTATTTAGTCATTTAGCAGCAGCAAAAACAGCACACATTTGGTTCAGAAGTGCAGCTATGAGATGGGATTCCTCTGCTTCAGATGATATGAGGACTACTTCAGTTTCCTGGATGCTGGCTATGATATATATACGTTTTGGGCTCTGACTTGGGAAGAACCTTTACCATTATTCATATTTCATAGAGCAATTTAATGATCAATTCATCATCACAACGTGAAGAATAATACACAATGAAAATATGTGTTGCTTCCAGCCTGGGAAAACACACAATATGATGTGTAGCAGTATTTTTCAAAAGAATCAAATTCCATGCCCTCATTCGGTAACAACACAATCCATCATCTATCAGTACGCAGTAGCATAGCTGACCTTACACAGTGCCACACATAATCCCACACACATTAAGTCATATTCACACGCATACTCATTCACGTAACCAATCAATTCACCGATTCACACAAATTCACTCACACCCACACTGTTCACCCAACGCACGCATGCATTCACTCGTTCACAACGCCGTGACACGGCTCACTGGCCTGACAGGGACAACGTGCCCATCACAACACGCAAACAGCGACAGACTCATTCAACCCTGGAGGGAACGATACAGGACATCGTTCCCCCCCACTGCAATAAGACTTCACAACTCATCTACCTGTCTCTTATCTGTCAGAGCCACCATCATAGAACTGGATTAGATCAACCCATCACTACTGTATTCTATTAATCAAAATTCTCCATCGTCTAAAACACTTTAGTATTTTGTATTTATTTCTTTTATTTCTTTTCTTCAATTTTTTTTTGCTATTTTATTTTATTTCTATTTTTTTGTATTGTATGTATATTTATAGGTACCCTGGCTGCTATGGCGACCCAATTTTCCTTAGGGGATTAATAAAGTTTTATTTTATCTTATCTTATCAGGCATTCCCTTCACCGGCGCCCAGTGACGGCGCCTGGCGCCACGGGGGGAGGAGGGGAGGGGGGGGGGCGGGGGCGGGGGCGGGGGCGGGGACTCACGCGGAGGTGATGGCCCGGTAGCGCTCCTGGCCGGCCGTGTCCCAGATCTGGGCCTTGATGGTCTTGCTGTCCACCTGGATGCTGCGCGTGGCGAACTCCACCCCGATGGTGCTCTTGCTCTCCAGGTTGAACTCGTTCCGCGTGAATCTGGAGAGCAGGTTGCTCTTCCCCACGCCCGAGTCCCCAATCAGCACGACTGCAGGGGGGCAGAGGGTGAGGGAGAAGGGATTGTACTTAAGGAGCCATTGTACACACACACACACCCACGCACACGCACGGGGTACGTTTGGCACCGGGACCTTCGGCTTTCCCCCCGTTCACCTCGCTCGGTACACTACGCATCGCAAGTGTGTGTGTGTGTGTGTGTGTGTGTGTGTGTGTGTGTGTGTGTGTGTGTGTGTTGTGTTTGTGTCCCGATCCCATTTCCTAGCTTTACAACGTCGTTACCCTCGGAGCAGAGTTACAAAGGGTGGAAATCTTCCCCTAGGAAACGGGCCAACTCTACAAGACGTCCTGATACACCCCCCCCCCCCCCCCGAGTCGTCGTCAACGGCGCCGACGGCGGCAACAGAGGCCGCGGCTTTTCATCTGCTGTGGTGCTGACTACTCCTGAGGCATTGTGGGAGATTTCTCATAACGTTTTCAAGCGCGCCTCTGAACAAACCTCTATTCAGAAGGAGAATCGGGGATGCCCGAGAGGGGCGGGGCTGAGTGGTCGGGGGGGGGCGCGGGGTGAACTGGGATTGGGGGGTGAGTCAGATCCTTCATTGTAGTTTTTCCAGGTCATTTCTTGGAATCGTGGTGAAATGTCCCTCGTCAGGCGCCTTGCATGACGAGACGTTGTGTGACGTCTCAGTACAACGTTTACAACGAGAGAACAACCGCAGAGATGAAGACATGTAAGTAGAAGAAGACATGTCGGAAGAAGCCGACGTGTCTGTTTTACAGGAGCACAATGGCCGCGTCTGTCTCGCTCGCTGCTTGTACGTATAGTCTGTCTCGCTCGCTGCTTGTACGTATACGTTTCTGTCTCTGGGCTGATGAGTCACTGTAGAACTGTGTTTACTCAGCAGGCTGAAGACCTCGGCGAGCGCGAGGCCGGCCTTCAGGAATTAGGCCAGCGAGGAAGAGGAGGAGGCGGTGGTGGTGGTGGTGGTGGTTGGTGAGGGCCCCGTTGTTTTTGCTCTCCCAAAAAAGGAAATACAGCAAAAGTTTTGTCTCACCCCCCCCCCCCCCCCCCCCCCCCCCATTCCCTCCCTCCAACTGCGTTGTGCCACAGGGCTCTATGGCTGCAGGAAGCTGATAACATGTTCCAACCAAAACCTGAATCGGCAGTTTCAGACCTGTGGTGAACCCTTCCTGCTTCCAGCCACCAGGTACATGAATATTGTTGCAGGGGGGGAGAGAGAGAGAGAGAGAGAAGAGAGAGAGAGAGAGAGAGAGAGAGAGAGAGAAGAGAGAGAGAGAGAGAGAGAGAGAGAGAGTGAGAGAGAGAAGAGAGAGAGAGATGAGAGAGAGAGAGAGAGAGAGAGAGAGAGAGGAGAGAGAGAGATGAGAGAGAGAGAGAGATGAGAGAGAGAGAAGAGAGAGAGGAGGAGAGAGAGAGAGAGAGAGAGAGAGAGAGAGAGAGCCCTCACGGCAGATGTCCTATTCATCTCACAGAGGATACTTTGTTACATCTTAATAACGACCCTTTGGCTCTCGGGCCGGGGATGTTAATGTGCCATCGCAGGTGATGGCATGGCTACAAAACAATAATAAATGACATGACACACTATACAGGAAATCATAACATTAGACGCAAACATGAAACCCAACCTTTCATTTCACCTAAGTGATGATAAATGTGAATGTAGATGTTGTTATGGTTCCCCTCTTCCATCATATATGTTTAAAATAAATGGTTATATTATGTTTAATAATCGTCACAGTATCGCCTACAGCTACCCATGTCATGCAGAGGTTTATTAATTATATGGTCTGTTGGAAAGGAGCTGTTGTATTCAACAGATACAGGTTGTACACGGTGTGGTGGGGAATTTTCACAACAGCCAAAACCGTTGAAAACGCAATCAAAGCAATGATAGCAGCCTACATCTGTTAAAGAGTTTACCCATTAGATGTGTCAGTGTTTGCCATGTCAAGTTTTATAAACGCTCGAACAGTGTGTTGCATCCTACGTCTATAAATATAGCTGCGGGGCGTTTGTAATGTTACAAAGACAGCATTATGTAGCAAAAAAAAAACACACCAAAAGATAAGGGAATACAATGTTTCTCTTTGATAAACATCCATTAACAACCTTTGATATACATGTTAAAGAAATATCTATTTTAGTTTCACAACATATTCGGGATAATGAAACAATCATAGATGTTACCCAGGTTCTGTCGATATTCTGGATATAGGGGGGGAATGCAGTCATCTTTTTTTTCTTTTTTTTTTTTTGGGTTGTTTTTTAACCTTTGAACAAGAAATCGTATTCATCGTCTCGGTTCCCCCATTCTAGACGAGGCCGGTCCTCCACTTTCTTGTCGAAGAGGATATTTGAAGAGTGTGTGTATGAATTGTCGATCTATACAATAAATAAAAAAAGGTTAGAAATTGTGAGCAGACTCTGCGCCAGTGTTGGCTGTCAAGGCAAGCTGCTGGCCGCAGGAAAGAAGCCTGAGCCTCCTCAACTCTGCAGAAGGGGGAGGAGCCATGCAGCTCCAGATACCTTCCTCTAGGTGTCGCCAGCGTCCAGGAAACACCAGCATTCACTTCACCGCTATCGAATCGAACGCAGTTCAATGAAAAATACTTAGGGAGGAAACTAGAAACTGATTACAGTAAGCAGCACAGCGTGCCTCTCTCTCTCTCTCTCTCTCATCTCTCTCTCTTCTCTCTCTCTCCTTCTCTCTCTCTCTCTCTCTCTCCATCTCTCTCTCTCTCTCCTCTCTCTCTCTCTCTCTCTCTCTCTCTCTCTCGGACATAATCGATGAACGTTCAGCATGTATACTTGTTTGGTTGAGCTACAATTAAAAAAAACAACAAAGAACAGACTGCCTCTACTGTCTGTCTCTCCACTAGAATACGTATACCTATGCGTTGTAGCGTGTCAATGCGCACATAATGTGACTGACTAGACTAGAGCATCTATCGTTGACTTGGAGGAGACACAACTATTGACTAGACCCGCCTTGCTATTTTTTTTTTTTTCTTACCGTAATGATTCTGAGCCACACCCACTAGGTCTCTTGCGATTGGCTGGCGTGGAGGTCAGCTGCGGCAGCGGAATCGCAACGTGTTGCTCTTGCTGGCGACTTGCAGCATTTGAAGATCAAGATGGCCAGCCTCCGTGTGTCGGTGTTACGAGGTTAGCCGACAACATGTCATTCATTGCTATTTTCGTTTGTTTAACCCGTACGTGTTTCACTTTGACCGGCGTATTAGTCCTGCTTTTCGAGTGAAGGCATATCTGTTTTGATGGACGCTATATATGTATTAGCAGCGCTTTATAGGCCTTGGATCAGATCCGAGAAGGCCAGATTACAGTTTCAATTGCTGCTAAACATGTATCTATGTAATGCTGTTGTTGGTTTTCTCCGATTGTATGCCAAATGTCGACTTAATGGTAATCTTGTTTTGCGTTTCGTGTACCTTTTCGACATTGTGTCCCACTCTACTACGGTGACGGGATTGCGTGTGGCGTTGACAAGCTGTTATGTCGTATCCACATCACGTATCATAATGCTTCAGTGGTGGTGACAACAGCGGGTGTCTTGACTGCTCTTCTGCCCTTCTTTGCAGCTCGTCGGAAGACGTGTACTGACCTTGTCCTCACGTTCTCTGGCTCTTCGTTCGGAAGGATCGATGCCTACCAGAACCCCGCACGGCTCAGATTCAAGATGTCCAGGTATGTGTTCACGGCCCTGGTTATGTGATTGTGCAAAATGTTAAATACGAACCACGAATGACTAGCTGTCACAATATGCCAGGCTACTAACCTGTATTGAGTCCATTGTTACTTACGTTGTAACAATGTACTACAACGCCACATACGAGTTTCAAATTGAATAGGACCATGTAGGATTTGACAAAAACATGAGAACAGAAACCAGCTATTTGTGTTCAAGTCCATGAAATATAATGCTTTTTCCCAAAGATATTGTCTTTTGGGAAAGTTGATGCTTGTAAGCCTTCTATAGGAGGAGGAGAAGGATATGTTCTAGAATGCCTACAAGTCGGTTGCAGACATCGGGGCTTGAACCACGGTACCTTTTTTGTTGTTGTTTGGGAGTCTGAACACACTTAGCCACCACAGTTTCCTGCGTCCATGTAGCTAAACAGGAAGCGTGTTGTCGTACATGGGGAGAGCCCCCCCCCCCCCCCTCCCCCCCCCCCCCCCCATCCATCCGCTGTGTTGTTGTATCTGTGTTGTATCTGTATCTGGTATCTGTGTTGTATCTGTATCTGTATCTGTGTTGTATCTGTATCTGTATCCCCGGTGAAAGGTTACGCCATTCCTCCGGCCGCAGCAAGGGCTTCTTCGGGGAGTTTGTGGACAACCTGCGGCAGGAGTTCAGCAAGAACCAGGAGATGAAGGACAACATCAAGAAGTTCAGAGACGAGGCCAAGAGGCTGGAGGAGTCCGACGCCCTCCAGCAGGCCCGCAGGAAATATGTACGCAGAGCATCGTGGTTTACAGTATGGACTCCATAACAGTAACTGGGGGACACGGTATCTTGTGCGTTTTGTTTATTTCTATGTCTTTGTGTTTGTCATTAGAAAACGATAGAATCTGAGACGGTGAAGACGTCCGAGGGTGTTCAGGAAGACCTTTGGTTCTTTGAGTGAAACGGTGAAGGAGGTAAGCCAGCCATCTACATCTTGAATCTATTTACGCTGTACATGTTCAATAGGTGATTTTCATTATGTGTTTACTTCTTAACGGGCCATGGCGCTGTGGCTGGCTACTAAATGGGTCTTCTGGAATGTAAAAGTAATAACTTCCTGCTATGTTACTTTTGTAGGTATTATATAGGTTATACAGTATATGTACTGTTTATATATGTTATCTATTTAGTTATTTATCCTATATAAAAGATGTATGACAGTTTATTGTAAAATGACCCAACAGATATGCTTGTGTTAATCAAAGTGTGTGTGTGTGTGTGTGTGTGGTGTGTGTGTGTGTGTGTGTGTGTTGTGTGTGTGTGTGTGTGTGTGTGTGTGTGTGTGTGCGTGTGTTGTGCGTGTGCGTGCGTGTGCGTGTGTATGCAGGGTCTGGAGGAGGTCAGCCGCACAGACCTGGGCAAGAAGATCAAGGAGGGGCGTGGAGGAGGCGGCCAGGACGGCCAAGCACTCGGCCGAGTCCGTCTCCAAGGGAGGGGAGAAGCTGGGCTCCACGGGGGCCTTCAGGGCCATCTCCCAGGTCAGAGGTCACACGGTCACCCCTGTTACCAATGAGCCTGACCGGCTGGGTCCCTCGCTGCCACTCCACTGGTCATGCTTGTGTCACGCAAACTCTTGTTTGTTTATGATGATTCAAAAGCGATTCGCAAAGAAGCAGGCCATAGAACATTTACATTTAGGGGCATTTAGCAGACGCTTTTATCCAAAGCGACTTGCAAAGAGTACATTTGTCATAAGAAGGCGAAACATTTCATCGCTGCTCATAACAGTAAGAAAGTCACCAGAACAAGTTTCAAGCCTTTCAATTGCTAGGATAACAAAACGGTTAATTATACACGTTAACGCAAATTATGTGTTGTTGTGTTTTGAATAAGCACTGTTGGAAGCTGTTTTGTGCCGTAATAGACTTGTATTACATTAGTAAATCACCTCAGCTCTTATGTATCTCTGATGGCTTCCCACTTTTCTGGATGTATGCCCATATTAGGGCAAAGACACTTCCTGTCAGTCCTGACCCTTGTTAATGTGGTGGGTCCCCGGGGGGGGAGGGGAGGGCGGGCTCTAAGCGGCGGGTTCTAAGCGTCTGTTCTCCGCAGGGCATGGAGACCATGAAGAAGGAGATCGACATCGGGGACGACGGCCCCCTACAGAGCGCCCCCCTCAGCTGAGGAAGAGGAGCGAGTTCTCCTCCAAGCCGGGGGGGACAATGACACCAGGGTGTTTGAGGCCAACGAGTGAGTAGCCGGTTCAGAGTAGCCAGGTCAGAGTAGCCGGTTCAGAGTAGCCGGTTCAGAGTAGCCGGTTTCAGAGTAGCATTTTTCAGAGTAGCCGATTCAGAGTAGCCGGTTCAGAGTAGCCGGTTCAGAGTAGCCGGTTCAGAGTAGCCGGTTCAGAGTAGCCGGGTCAGAGTAGCCGGTTCAGAGTAGCCGGTTCAGAGTAGCATTTTTCAGAGTAGCCGATTCAGAGTAGCCGGTTCAGAGTAGCCGGTTCAGAGTAGCCGGGTCAGAGTAGCCGGTTCAGAGTAGCATTTTTCAGAGTAGCCGGGTCAGGTCGAGTTGTGTTTCTGCTGGTCGGGACTTTGTAATGTTAACACCGTCCTCCACGTTCAGCCACTGCTCGTAGACGAGAGGATGGATACCCGACCCGAGCCCACAGGTTCGGGTCGGGCTCGGTCACATCTGCACGTTTAGAAATTTTTTAATTTACATTTACATTCAGGGGCATTTAGCAGACGCTTTTATCCAAAGCAACTTACAAAGAGGTACATTTGTCCTAAAAAGGTGAAACATTTCATTGCTGCTAATAGAGTAAGAAGGTCACCAGAACAAGTTTCAAGCATTTGAATTGCTAGGTTAACCATTGCTAGCATACAACATTTCTGGCTAAGTGCCAAGTTACAAAGAGCGATTAAAGTGCCAAGACTTATAACATACACAAGCATGAGGGTAGGGTTTTTTTTTTTTTACCCGCCTGTTAATCCACGCATGTTGCGCTCATCTGTTTGTTGACATAAAAATCTTGATGCCTGTCGGGTTCGGGTCGGGTTCGGTGACTGTTCTGTCGGACGCGGGCCGGGCTGGGACAGAAAATTCCGGACCGATCCGCACTCTGCGGGGCGTATTTTTCTTCATTGAACACAAGCGGGGCTGAGCAGAAGTTACTGGAAATGGGGTCAATGACACACACACATATATATGACAGTATGTTACATTTTAAACCCATTGCTCTACAACGCGTGCTCGTTCCCCTGTAGGCCAATGACAGACGGTAGATGAATGTACACACGTGTGTGTTTGCATTTGATGTAGAAGAGCCTACGGTAGGCAGTGGGAGGCAGCGGAAAATGCTCTGTGATTGATGTCGAAAGTCAGATCTCCCTTCATAGTTTTAAATTGTTAGAATGGCCCCCATTTTTATATCATTACATATAAGAGTTTGGTATTTGTTGGGTGTAATTTTATTGAACTATATTGGACATTTGATATACAGTACCTAAAACCCAGAACATAAATTAATTTTCACTGCATTTATATATGTACATATATGCATTATATATGTTCATTTCTGTTTGTTATCAAATTTTTTGTTTATTATTCATCTATTGTGTACATTTTTTTTTGCATTGTATTGCACTTTCATTATACTTGGCATCTCTATTTTCTTCTTGTCTTTCCACTGCTGTAAAATATTTCCCCGTGGGAATCAATAAAGTGTCTTCCATCTTGGGTCCACTTTGTGGTCCTGCCGGGTGTTCTCCACATGAAGCTCATCTCCTGTGGTTTGTGTGACAGGGAGGCCATGGGCGTGGTGCTTCACAAGGACTCCAAGTGGTACCAGCAGTGGAAGGACTTCAAGGACAACAACACGGTGGTCAACAGTAAGGAACCCCCTGTCTCCGCTGCGTCGACGCGTTCCTGTTGCATGACGCAGTTTGCTAGAGTTTTGAATTGGGATCCAAAACGTGCGTTAATGGGGCCGACGGACGAGGTGTAATTCCACTTACGGACAGCAGGGGTCGCTAGAGTCACAACAATAGCGCTAAGCCAGGCACACCGCTGATCTGAACTCGACGGTGAGCCCACGCGTTCCCTTGATCGTACGTGTTTGTTTGTTTTTTGCCCCCAGGGTTCTTCGAGATGAAGATGAAGTACGACGAGAGTGACAACGCGCTGATCCGAGCCAGCAGGGCCGTGACGGACCGGGTCACTGACCTCATGGGTGAGGCCTCCGCCTGGTCCTTAACACCACCCTGTCCTTAACACTACCTCTGGGTGTCACACTTATACCCTGATGGGGTCATCTGAGATTTCAGAATTATTTGAGCTATAGTCGTAATTCCTTTTTTTTATATGATGTTGTAAAGCGCTAGGATCGGATTGTAATATATTTTTGTTATATTAGACATTCTATTCATGTGGAGTTCTAGTATCTTTTATGGTTTGTTTGTTTGTTTAAAAAAAACAACAAAAAAAAACAATCCAAACGTCATTGGTTGACGTTTGGATTGCAACATCTGGATGTGCAGGAATCTTGTACACGGAGTACCAGTAGAACAATAACATCAAACTGGCACCACAGAACTGGTATCGACACAAACACACAGCAGTGTGGAATGGAGGGGGTCATGCATCATCCCATCTCCTGATCCGAGCCTGAGATCGTGTCGAGACGCTGCCAATCAGTGTCTGCACCGGAAGTGACTGTGAACTTCACCTCCGGTGGTATCTCCTCACCTCTGGTGGTTTCTCCTTACCTCTGGTGGTTTCTCCTCATGACGTTTCTCCACCGACTCGACCCCCACAAGGCGGCCTGTTCTCCAAGACGGAGATGTCCGAGGTGCTGACGGAGATCCTGAAGGCCGACCCCAGCTTCGACAAGGACTCCTTCCTCAAGCAGTGTGAGAAGGACATCATCCCCAACATCCTGGAGGTAAGAGGACCGCCTCTCTCCCCGCCTTCCATGTAACACACACACACACGCACACACGCACACATGCGCAAACGCACACGCACACACATGCACACACACATGCCTCTATTTATAGTGGCGCCAGGAGTAACGGCCCGTCAATCTCCCGGGTGCTTTGCTTTGTTTTTCCCCGTTGGAAGGCTCTGGTCCGCGGGGAGCTGGATGTGCTGAAGGACTGGTGCTACGAGGCGGTAAGTGACGCCGCGCCACCCGGGTCACGGCTAGCGAGACGCTATGTGCTTTCTACGCACATACACTCCCACCCACACACACACACACACACACACACACACACACACTGACAGCTCCGCGCGGCCACGGCGGTCCTTATCTCCCCCCAGCATCCGTTTAGCGTGATTGTCGGCTCCTGAGGTGGCGTCCAAACCGGTTCCTCTGCGCCGCCGCCGAGCGGAATGTCAAACAGCGCTCTCGTGTTTCCTCGAGGGTCATGTGATCTCTGGGGGCTCTAAGCTCACGGCGGCCTGGTGTACGTCGGTGTGATCGCGGGAGACCCGACATGTTGTCCGTTTCGACTCGTCTGCGTCGCGGTTTTAATGTGAAAACTAAATGAGAGAAATAATACAGGGGCAACGCTCATGCGTATAGATATGCTGAATGACTTGTGTTTCCGCCTTCCCCTAGACTTACAGTCAGCTGGCCCACCCCATCCAGCAGGCCAGAGCCCTGGGCCTGTTGTTCCAGTCCAAGATCCTTGACATCGACAACATAGATGTGAGCACCGCAATGCACAACACGTAACAAACATGACTTGAGCTTTTCACATGACACCGCTTTTGCCTCATGGTGGAACACCATCATCCTGGGCGTTCAGCATGTGTTTGCTTGCTGCCCTTCAGCTGGCCATGGGGAAGATCATGGACCAGGGCCCCGTGCTGATCATCACCTTCCAGGCGCAGGTCGTCATGGTGATCCGGGGCCCCAAGGGAGACGTGGTGGACGGGGATCCGGTCAGTAGAACCTAATTACGGCCCGCGGGCATCGGGAACTGATTACATTCTGAGACAGCGACCTGGAAGTGAACGTGCATGGCATGACCACATAATAATAATAATTATTATTATTATTATTATTTTTATTTTTCAAGATTCAAGTCCTTTATTGTCAAATGTGCAGCATCACTTATAGTCATACTGTACAATGAAATGTATTGGACAAAGCCCGTTCCAACATGGAAGGAAAATCAAACAGTTAAATTAAATGGTTAATAATTATTAAAATTAAATAATAAATAAAATACAATTACAGAAGTACAGAATAACAGTAAGAGCAGCAATGTAGAATGTAAGATGATGAATGAAAATAAGCTGCAATGGAGAATGATTTGTGGCAGCATTGTAGGAATATAAAGTGCATTACTGAAAGCAATGTAAGTATTCACATCAAACATACTGTAAACTGGAGGGTTGTACATGAGCTTTGATGGAAGCAGTTGTGAAATATAACACAATACAGATGTGCAGGAGTAAAGTGCAAGTGCGTACAAGCATTCTACAGTATTATCCTGTTTCATTTGAGGTTTTTATTCGATTGTTGGTCGATCTCGTGGCTTCGGGATCACGTTCCGAGATGTTTCACACGCTGTAGACGAAGCTCCACACACTCCTGAGACTCTCTGGGCTTCTTCAGCAGACTAACAATAAAACAAAGACAGAAACCAGTGAAAGGAAGCCTCCGGAGACACCTGTACCTGCACTGTGCCTCGTGGTGACTCCTCTGACTCTGTCCTCCTCCTCCTCCTCCTCCTCAGGAGAAGGTGATGAGGATGATGCACGTGTGGGCCCTGTGCCGTGACCAGGAGGAGCTCAACCCCAACGCCGCCTGGAGGCTCCTGGACATGTCGGCCTCCAGCACGGAGCAGGCCCTCTAGGAGAAGCAGCAGGAGGAGAAGGAGGAGCAGGAGGAGCGTACGCCCACAGAACAGACACACACACACCCACCGACAGAGGCCACCGAGTCAGTGATGGCGTGTGCACAACAAGGAGGTGGACTGACCAGGATGTGTACATAGAATACTTGCTCTGGCGCTAACAAAAACTCTCACGCGCACACAACATACCTTCCCGCCGTGTGTGCGTGGGCATGTGCACGTGCACGTGTGTCCACATTATTTTCATTTCACCAAACATGGAAGTGCCGGGGGGGGAATGCCATTTTGTAACATGTATGTTTGTGCGCATACATCCAATGTCTTTGTGTGGTTGGGATGTTGGATTTTCGCGGAAGTCCTAGTTGTGTGTGTGTGTGTGTGTGTGTGCGTGCGTGTGCGTGTGTGTGTGTGAGAGAGAGAGAGAGTCTATGGTGCTTTGAATGGGAACCCTATTCATTTCAGAATCGACCGTGATTTCCTTCACAAGGGACAATGGTTCTGTTCTCCTGGCCCGAGCGAGGTCCGTCCCTCGACGGACACGGAAAAGCATCAAAGACTGTCAGACTGGACCGAGCTGCCATTTATCTCAAGGTCAAAAGAAACTACCAACCTTGCTCTGAATGCGCTATATGTATATTTATATATATATATATATTACAGGATGCGGAGAAGATGTTTGTGATTAACTAACTCCTTCTAGCATGCCTTGGCATATAAAAATAGATTCCTGGTGATTGTAAAGGATGTGACGCAATGCATCCCTCGCATGCTGAAGCTGTGGACCACAATCAGCCCCTCCTGGACAGCATTTACCGGATCAAATGTTCCACATGGTTCTTTTTCATTCGGTGTCGTCTCATGTCCTCATGACTTTTATTTTACATGTATTATTGTTTTTTGTGCGTTACGTTTTAGCCATGTATTCAATTCTCCAGTCGTTCATTCATTCATTCATTCATCCTGGGGATGCCCGGTGAATGGTGAACGTGGAGAGGCGCTGTGATGGTAGATAGCTGGGGGAGAATGCAGAACAGGGACGTTCTCTGCATGAGTTCAGACGTTCACCTCGCGTAGAGAACTGTTGAAATGTAAGTTAGGTCCTCGTGAGTCATTGAAGACAAAGTCACGTTCACATGTATCTGCTGCTCCATTGTGCCCATTGTTTACATTGTTGTAATGTAATTGGTGTGAAAACAAAATGGTTGAACAAACAATAGGGCAGTTGGTGTAATTCCACGCCATAGGATAACTCGGTAGTACAGTGTGTTCTGCTCGGTGGTGATATTTAAATGCTTTTGTTAATGCATTCCGAATCTAGCCGTTTTCACTGGCTAGATGGAAGAAATTGTTTAAGCAGGTCTGTTGGTTAAATGATTGACAATGAAATCGGCAGTGATACTGTACAAAATAAATATATTTTAATTTACTTATGGTGGTATAGATCTTAAATTGCCAACTTTTCATAGATATATAAAACAACGGTGTATTGTAAATTAAACTTGAGTCACTTGCCATACAAGGCTTGTCAAACCAACATCTGTCTTCCATTTGACCAAATAAGCTGTCTGCTCATATTTTATTTCCACATCTTCAGCATCTGTGAACATTTGCTGTAAATAAAGAAGACCATAATACGCAGACTCTTGGGTGTGCGGTTCGTTGCTTGTAATGGACGTGTGTGTATGTGTGAGTTGTGGTGTCTATGCGTGCGCACGCACCCACACACACACACACACGCACACACACACAACACAAGTTCAAGCCCTGACATGCTTTAATATATGTGCATGGATCCGGCCTTTGAAGCAGTTTGATAAACATATGGATTTGTCCGTATACCGCTGACAGATAAAGCTTTAAATAACACGTGGCTGTAGATTCACTCACTACACCCAGGGCACGTTATACTGCTGCTGTCTGTGCTGATGAATGAGTGGTCATTTCCTTATCTAACGTTATTTAGCCTCTGGAGAGGACCTTTCTTTCTAAGAATGAAGGAAGATGCAGCTTATTAATACGATTGTTGTTTTTATTAAGAAAAATAAATAAAAAATAAATATTAAAAATGTAGGCCTAATAATTAAATCGAAATGAAATCAATGATCAGACCAATTGATTTTGAGTTTAGACTCAGATTCATTTTAAATTCTGGTTTGTATCCCAAATTATGATTTTTTTTGTTATGTTTGTACTTTCCCCACTGCCACAATGTGATGCTGTCGTTGGCGTTCTCTGCGCGCTGATGAAAACAGACCGAGCTGTCCTGCGCGTTGTCTTTAGATGTTTGCTGACAATGGTGGATGTGATATTAAACAGCCAGCGCTCATATAAATATAAATATATATTAAAATCACGCAGAAGGGCACATGCTCCGGGCTTCTCCATAATGTCAACCCCTCTATTGTTAGTCCCACAATTATGGGATACGGACATCCCCGAGCCATTCACTCGTCAGAACACACTCACATTGTGCGGGACTGAATGAGGGCTCTTTGGTTGCTCAGCACTTAAGTATAGCAGCGGGCCAGCCTTCAGTGACCTGACTATTGTGTTGCAGCCAGAGGCCGTCGCGCTGGTTGCTCTACATTATGCTGTGAATACTGCGCGTCCTACATAACACAATGGCTTATTTAATGCTCTTATTACGGCGTCTGGACTTCAAATGCCGGTTTCAAAATGAGTTTACCTCAATGTCCACGATTTTAATAGTTGCAATACATCTATGTTTTTGGATGTATTGCAATGGGCTAACGGGCTTGAACTACACCTGCATAGTAACTGGGCCTACCTAACTTGAACACACACACACACACACACACACACACGCACACACGCACACACGCACGCACGCACGCACGCGCGCACACACACACGCACACACACACACACACACACACACACACATACACACACACACACGCACACACGCACACACACAAATTGCACACTTCAATAGCTTTTTCTCCCCCTTTCGGTTCCGGTGTTGTCGGCACTAATGCTACGTTATACTCAATTACTCCCCTTTTCATTGCAGCCCATGCCGTGCTCCGTCCACTTACATAACGCTATATAGACGCGCGTGGCCCCCGGGGCAGGGAGCGCAGACTCCAAACTCCATTATGCTGATTGTCCATCCAGGGACTCCCTCGACGTGACTCGCCCTGCTCGACCCCTGGCAAACAGAGGCTACTTATAAAAACGCGCACACTTTTCCAAGTCAAGTTGGGATGGTCTACGCGTCTTGTTGGGCCGTGCTCTCTCCCGTTGGTCGCCTCTGTCCGCACACACACACACACACACACACACACACACACACACACACACACACACACACACACACACGCAACGCAACGCCGAGCCTCCAGGCTGCGCGTCTTCAGTCAGGAGCAACACGCCGGGATCGATGCTAGGGATCACCGGGCTCGGTGAAGGCGCTGTCCGTGGTGCTGGCTGGCTTTGTTCTTCTTCGTCTAATGATGTTGTTTTTTTGAGACTTTGAGACGTAATGCATTCTTTTTGCTAGTTTTTTTTTTTTACACTTCTTCTTTTTTGTTGCATTGCTTTCCCAGCTGCAAGAGGAGTTCGGAGGTTCTCTCAAGGTGCTCTCAAGGTATGTTTTGCAATGCTTACTCAAGTAAGCATGGCAACATTGTTGTGTTGTTCTCGAGTTCATTCTTCTTCTTTTGTTTTGTTTTTTTTCCAAAAATAAGTAGACCGGCCTAAATGTGTAAGAAAGTTTGTGTTTAGTCCCCTGAACATTTGCAACGACTGGCTTCTTTCACACGGTAGTTGTGTAGCGGAGGCCTGAATCTCAGCAGACTGGTGTTGTGCAGTCTTGTGGGCAGGGTTCGAGTTATGATTCCATCTTTGTGGGAGCCCATATGTGGGGGGGGGGGGCTTTTTTTTAATCACGCATTTTGGGGCTACGGTGGCTGTGAGCGCGTTTTTTTTAAGCTCTCTTGGACTCTTTTTTGCCCCCAGTCTAGTTTTTAGCTTAGGCTACTGTTATTACTCGTCGTCGTCATGTGAAGCTATTTATATTTTACATCAATATTACTCTATATGTGGGAGGGAAAATAGCTTCATTTATAATTGAAATATTAGGCTATACTGTTGTATTTTCAGAGACCCCACAGATGGTTGAGTTTGCTGCTTTCATGGGAGCCAGACCTCTCTTTATGGGAGCTCAGCTCCCACTGGCTCCCACCTCCCACCTAACTCCAACCCTGCTTGTGGGTCATGATTTGGTCACGTCGTCCCATGCGATGTAAAGTTGAAGTTAAAGGCTGTAGTAGTAGTAGTAGTAGTAGCAGTAGGCGTGTAAGCCTCCCCGCTAGCAGGGGCTCCCCGTTGACTCGGTGGTGCGCAGCGGTCAGCGTGATTCATCTGCTGGAGCAGGGCTGGTGGTCTCCCTGTGAACGAAGCCCGGCGAGCCGTGAAATGAACCGTGAAATGAACCGAAATGATAACTGTTGTTTTATTGGTAATGGTTTATTGGCTGTTACGCGCTGCATCACTGACTTGGGTGGGTCTCTCACCTATACTCTTGTGTTTGATGAGATTTGGACAGCATTTCACTTCCCGTGGAAACACGTACTGCCAGTCTTACAGATGTTTTGCACAGCTGTGGTTGTCTGTGTCTCTGTGGTGAAACACGTGGGTGCAACCTCAGATTTGTGATTGTATTTATTTATTCCTGATTGCGCTCTCTTCCCTGATGTGCACAAACTGTGTTTTCTCCTATTGTGAGTCTTACTAATTTTTGTTGGCGTATTGTGGTTTGTCAGCCATCAGTGAAACACAAAGAAATGCAAAGCTTTTTAATTTGTTAAAATTTATTGAACTATAATTTATAGGTACTTTATAGGCTATTATACTTTATAGAACTACATTTACCTTAGGGGGAAAAGGGTCTGGATTTCATCAGCATTGGAGCAACTCTCAGAAATGCAGGGTTATTTAAATGTCTTTTTTTTTCTTTCGTTTTCTTAAAGGTGTGTGGGGACTTGTAGCTCGTAATCCATTGTCATGTATGAAGCGTCAGCGTCCTCGCTCCACGTGGTTGACGTATGTTTCGGTCTGACGTGTTGCTGTCGGGTACCATTATTCTTCATTAACACGCCGTTACTCTGGGACCTTCTCTCGCACAGAACCCACCGCGGCCATTTCATAATTGTTGCTGAGCCGGTCAGATTTTTTTTTTTTTTATTGTCTACTGCTTCCTCCATTAAAGCTGAGCCCGGCCGTGCAGCCCCATCATCCTGAGAGCGAATGAGCTATTAACGAGCCCTCGCCAGGACTGGTCGAACGGAGGAACCACCTGAAATAGATTGTGCTGACTGAGGAGCACATTTATGGTTCTCCCGTCTTTACGTTGGTGTGCAGATGGCGGAGGCTTTGTGTGTAGGACGGCTATCCGTCAGTAGGCCTACGTTTAGTATGAGAGTAGTATTTTTTTTTTTTTTTTTTGGGGGGGGGGGGTCAATTTAAATCTGCATGTGTTATGTGGTATGACAGGGTAAGGTAAAGGGAGATCCAGAGGAAAACATCTAGGCTGTGTGAAACAGGACATTCAGAAGGAGAGTTATGTTTTGTTTTTTTCATTTTTTGGGGCATGTTGTTTGTGTACTTGACAGCTAAGTCTTCTTAATGAACACATTTTCTCTTATTCACATTCTTTCATAGATGGTTTGAAGAGCACCATTACACTGGATGAAGACCGAAGTGGATGAAGAGCCAGTGAAGAGTTTGGTCTTTACACTGTATTCCATGTGACATGAACTACCAAACCAATATGACAATTGTGTTAAATTTGACAGTTGTGTTATAAAATACTACTCATATCATTCCATCATATCATACCATAGCAGGCAGGCATCCTTACCTGTTGGGTGTTCAGAACAATCCCACCGATCCATGACCACCATCTTGTTTCACACCTTCTCCAAAGCCCTGTCCTCCACCTTCTGGTAAACACAGTGTAAACCGGTAGCCCTCAGCAGCCTGTGTGTGTGTGTGTGTGTGTGTGTGTTGCCGTGTGTGTTGTGTGTGTGTTGTGTGTGTGTCTCATCGCTGCGGTACGGCCGTGGAACTCTCCGGAGACGCGGCCCCAGCACCTGAGCCTCGGCCCAGTTGATTTAATTAGCGCTGAGCAAGCTTGTCTCTGCTTGCAGGCTGCACCGCTGGAGAGTTGCCTAATTGACTACCACCACCACCACCGCCGCTACCGCCGCTACTGCCGCTGCCACTGAATCTCTTCAGTTTCAGGGGAAAAAAACCGCCAACCGACATCTCAGATGTGCTGAGTGTGCAGATTCTGGCCCGGACTTGGTCTGCTTTGAGTTTTTTTTTTGACGAAACAATAACTCGCCAGGCGAACTCCGCTCGCCGTCAACAGCGTTGACGTTACCAAAGCTGACTTTAAGTTCTCCCAACCTCGCCACCTTCCACCCGATCCATCCCTCCTTCCCTCCCCCCCCCCCCCCCCCCCCCCCCCACCCTCACCCGCTTCAGGATGAGCGACACCCACTACTGGGTGGTGGACTACGACCCGTCCTCCACCACCACCACGCCCCCCGGGCGGGCCTCCCGGGGGGCCGGGCGGGGGGCCCCAGCTCCCCGCAGCGTCCCACTCTGAGCTGGGCACGGCCCTGTGCCTGGTGGGCCTGCTGCTGCTGCTGCTGCTCTTCCTGGTGGTCCGTTGCATCCGCATCCTGCTGGACCCCTACAGCAGCATGCCCTCCTCCTCCTGGACCGACCACAAGGAGGGCCTGGACCGCGGACAGTTTGACTACGCCCTGGTGTAGGACGGGTGGAGGAGAGGTGGATGACAGGGCCTGGGCAGTTTGACTACGCCCTGGTGTAGGACAGGTGGAGGACAGGGTATGGACAGTTTGACTATGCTATGATGTAAGACAGGTGGAGGACAGGGCCTGGACAGTTTGACTACACCCTGATGTTGGAGAGGTGGAGGACAGGGTATGGACAGTTTGACTATGCTATGATGTAAGACAGGTGGAGGACAGGGTATGGACAGTTTGACTATGCTATGATGTAAGACAGGTGGAGGACAGGGCCTGGACAGTTTGACTACACCCTGATGTTAGAGAGGTGGAGGACAGGTCCTGGACAGGTGGCAGTTTGTTGCAGATGAGAGTGTGTTTCAAATGATGGACATCAGATGTCTTATCCTTCTGTGCACTGTGTAGTTTACCTCGAATTTCCTCCCAGAATGACCTTGACCAACCCAGGAACCAAACGTAGCAACCTGATCACTTCCTTGCATCTTTCACGGTTGCGTCTGCATCTCCCAGAAACTAGAAATCGCCAACAAAATAGTTAGAGAGGAGCATGGTCGTGGTTTTAACTGGTTGAGGTCTTGAGGTCTGGTGGTGCTCAGATACCACATGTAGACCAGAGAGATGGGCGGAGCCTTCCCAGAGTAACGCTGTAAAGGATGAGAATAATGTCATCTTGCATTTCTTTAATGTTGAGACAAACCCCAGGGTAGACCCTTACCGCAGCAGTGCTGAGTGCACTGCGCAGATTAATACAATTACAGCCCGGACAAATGAGTTTATGAAGCAGCACAGAACCACAGTGCCCACAATTAACATCGGGAACCGAGTTATCTCCGGGGTTCTCAAGAGTCTTGTTGACCATTCCACAGATGATTATTTTTACGTTTTCACCGACAACACTATTTCAGGGCTGGCCAGGACATGTCAACAGAGGCACCGTTTAGCCACAACAAGAGGTCAGAGGTCACCAGCGAACGCTCCTGCTCAGGGAAAACATCGACAGGGCCAAAGCCAAAGCCAAGCCAAAGCAGTGTTTTCAGTTGAGGTGATGCTCAGGAAAACATTGGACCGTTTAAGTGAGATGATTATTTGAGCTTTATTGTGAAAGATTTTCAACACATCCAAATAAAACTGTGCAGGTTTTGACACGCAGAACACAGTTGGTTACAGTACATTATGTGTGGTGCAGTCTCCTTTAGCATCATTTTCCCTTAAATATTGTCTTTATATTTATAATGGAGTGCATGCAAGATTTTGTATGACTAATACGTTTGCTGTCAGGTCCCAAACCTTACACTAGCCAAATCTGTCAATAGTGCCTTTAAAACTGTCAAGTAAAATCTCTGTTTTCCATGTTTGTGTGTAAGTCAAAGTCCCCAATTTCCCTCTACTATCTATCCTTTTGTATTGAAATAAATGCTTTTACTGACATCGTTTGTCTTTTTTTGGACATCTGTAACATATATGCAAAAGCGGTGTAACGAACAAAAAACACAACAAACACGTGGTCCCCTGTAAGGCCTGAACTTCTGCTCAGAGAGGCGGGAACGGGCTCGTCAGAAGACACGCAGCCGGTGACGTCACCAGGACCAGCCCACCTCGTTTCAATAACGTTTTGTTCATTTTGCTTCCTCTGCTTGTTGTTGGGGTTGAGGAACGCGTGCCTACCAGCTACTAGTGAGAGTCTCGGCCCACGTTGACAATGACGATGATATGCCTTTCAATCAGCAGACGTGTGGCCCGTGTTTGACCTCAAGCAACGCCAACAAAAATGTCGCCTGATTAGTGGGCCTCGGCTACAAACGCAATCCACCGAAACAGGGTCACGGACGGGGCGTTTAAGATGTCTTCTTTTTTGCTTGTTTTTTTTTTTATAAGTGTTTTTGTGCGAACGATTTTCATTGCATCATTTATGAGTTGGTGAAGCCAAAACCTAGCTTGCTGTCTAATGACCTCTTCTGGATACTTGCAGTACTACAGAGACATTTTCTTCTGAGACCTTTTGGACAGTCAGACATGCGTTATGTCTTAAAATAGTTATCTGTTCGATTCTTTCAACAAGCAATGCTTGGTTTGGGTTTAGACCATGTGTCAGTTTATTCTTTGTGTAATACAGTGACACAAGCAGACACTGATGGAGGTCACTCTAAATAGGCCACTTGAAAAAACACTTGGGAGCAATGATGTCATTTGAGTCTGTGTCTATACACAGATTGGTTATCGTCATTACAGTTCCTGATCACTAACTCACAATTCATGAACTAGAACAAAGACTGATAACATCACACAAACACACACACGCACATACACAAGGAGAGAGAGAGAGAGAGAGAGAGAGAGAGAGAGAGAGAGAGAGAGAGAGAGAGAGAGAGAGAGAGAGAGAGAGAGAGAGAGAGAGAGAAACCCTATGAATGAAATAGTTTGATCCAGCATTACCTTGTGTGTTGCTCTGTGATTTTCGACACACTTTATTGTTTTTTGCTTGTGCTTCATTTTGTAACTGCTTTGGCAATATACATGTTTATTTTCCATGCCATTAAAAACTTTTGAATTGAAATGAGAGAGACAGAGAGAGAGAGAGAGAGAGAGAGAGAGAGAGAGAGAGGAGAGAGAGAGAGAGAGAGAGAGAGAGAGAGAGAGAGAGAGAGAGAGAGAGAGAGAGAGAGAGAGGGGGGCAGGTATGTGTGTTGTTATCAAGAATCTTTCTTTTCAGTTCCAGTATTGACACAATACCTCTTGCCTATAGGGAGATGTGGCTGTGTGTGTGTGTGTGTGTGTGTGTGTGTGTGTGTGTGTGTGTGTGTGTGTGTGTGTGTTCAAGTTAGGTAGTTACTATGCAGGAGTAAGTGAGTGTTTGTCTGTAAACATTGCAATACATCTAAAAACATATCCCCATTCAATACACTACACTAAGCTTATGACTAACCCTACTACTAACCTCATCCCCTCACCTCACATTATATTGTTGTTTGACGAGGGCACAATGGAGAGAGGTATGGCATTCTCACATTACTTTCTGATTGACCTTCCGTTCGTCATTGGCCTCTCTCTCTCTCTCTCTCTCTCTCTCTCTCTCTCTCTCTCTCTCTCTCTCTCTCTCTCTCTCTCTCTCTCTCTCTCTCTCTCTCTCTCTCTCCCTCTTTCTCTCTCTCTTTCTATCTGACACACACACATACACACACCTGAAAAGTACCTGCCTAACTTGAACACACACCATACACTAAAAAGAGTGGACATGGTTCGCACAACTCAGACTCCAAGGCAGCGCGGAATTTGCACGTGTCCTGAATGTTTTCTCTGTCCGGGAACGCGCCCAGCATTATAGTTGCTCAAACGTCCATCGCTCTGTTTGGACAAGCTCTTGTTTCATTTGCATTAACGCCTGTATGTGCTTAAGTGCCTAAGTCCATGTTTCACGACAACCGGAGAATAGGTGCCTCTTTTTTTCTATTAGGCCTAGGCCTATATGATCGGACAGTATCCACGTGAGGGCTTATCTAGCATATACAGTACCTATGTGAAAAAGAACTTCATAACTCATATTTCTTTAGCAATGTCGTTATAACATAGCACATATCAAATATCAATAAGATTCAAGATTCAAGATTCAAGTATCTTTATTGTCAAATGTGCTACATGGCAGGCATATAGCACAGATGAAATTTCAGTCCTCTCAGACCTGGTGCAAAATAAACAATGGACAGACAAACGGACACCGTACAGACAAAAACACAATAACAAAAACACACAAACAATAACAAATGAGCACCAAATCCAATGTCCAATGTCCAATCCAATGTCCAAGTCAACGACAATCACGCGGATACGCCGGATGAATCCATTTCAACACAAATATAAAACGCTTCCTTTTCTTTCTCAGTAATAGGCCTATGTGCGGTTGATAACTCTGCTTGGTGGGTTTTGCATAGACTAACAGATTACACGAAGCGCTCCTGGAGGTGTCGTCACCGGGCTCAGGGTGACGCCCCTTCGGCGTAGCAGTCGACTCATCGCCAGCCAGCTCAACACTGTCGGGGTCCGCGCGACGCAGCAGACTACTGCCTCCCCGTAGATGCTTTGATTGGCGCTCGAGTGCTTGTTCAGAAAGCAACTTTGAACGCTATAATTGGACAATTATCTTAAACCCAGCAGGTGAGTCCCGAATCGTTAAGGCTACCCGCAAAGGTATGACTATAGGCTACGAACGTGTTATTGTGCGTGTTAAAAAAAAAGAAAAGAATAATGAACTAGCCACTCATGTGGGAACTTGTTTGTTCAAAATCTACATTCTTGTAGATTTGTATCGTGGACACAGCCGTTTAGCCCTCGGAGGTATGATCGTTGCTTAACTCGTGGCAAGGTGCAGGTTGTAAAGCCGGTCAAGTTTGAGCCGACTAACCGACGATAAGATCTCGGCTGACTTCTCTGGATCTCTTACCAGCGTTGTGTATCTCTCCATCACACATAACACACATGCACGCGCGCGCGCACGCACACACAACCGCACGCAACATATCGTTCACAGATATACATGCAAAACAGGAAGAAAAAAAAACAAGAGTTAGAGGGGACGGGGACGGGGGGGTAGTTAACATATATTTTACGAAGTCAATGTTGTTGTTGTTTTTGTTAGCTACTTTGGCGTTATAAATTGCGTGTATGTGCTGACGTGTGTTGTCCGCCTCCCCCCCGCGCTGCAGGGGGGAATGGACTTGCTGCCAGACCCGTGGCAGGAGGAGTACTGGCTGCCTCCGGGGGTGAGCTGGTCGGACCTGGAGCAGCTCGCCCCCGGGGATCGGCCCAGACCCCGGGACCTGCTCATCATCCTGCCCCTGGCGCTGTGCTTCGTGGGCCTGCGCTATGTGTTTGAGAGGTACGGGGACACACGCACACACACGCACGCACGCATGCACACACACACACACACACACACAAATGCACACACACGCACATACACACACACACACACACATGCACACACACAATCGCACACACGTGCACACACACAAACACACAAACACACACACACACACACAAATGCACACACACACGCACATACACACACACACACGCACATACGCACACACACACACACACACACACATACGCACAGACACACACACACACACACACACACACACACACACACACACACACACACACACACACACACACACAAATAAGCACACACACACACACGCACACACACACACACCTCTGCTTTGACTGCACTGCCCAGGCCTCGTTTGCATGTACACCACACAACACATATGGTCAAGCAGTAATATGCAGGCCTATCGTTTATGAGATACAGGAGCATACTGTGTGCACTATTCTGATAACACTAATTCAGACCAACACAGCGTGTTTCACGTCTGCTCTCCACATGTACATGTGTCCTGTGCTCTACATTGAGGTGCTGGTTGTGCTTGATGGACATGTGTGTGAGAGAACTGTTTCCTGCCCCGCTCCCAGGTTCCTTGCCCCTCCCATCGGCAGGTGTTTGGGGCTAAAGAACACACAGAGAGTGGCTGTGGCCCCCTCCCTGAAGCTGGAGTCCTATTACAGCAAGCAGAGCAGACAGCCATCGCAGGTCAGCATCAAGTGGCTCTATAAACACACACACACACACGCAGACACACACTCACACACCGGCACACACACACACACGCACGCAGGCACACACTCACACACCGGCACACACACACACACATGCACACACACACACACAGGCACACACACAGATACACACACACACACACACACACACACACACAGACACACACAGGCACACACACAGATACACACACACACACAGACACACACACACACACACACACACACACACACACACAAACATTAGACAGCATAGATACTCTCCCCTTGTCACCACACACACATGCTTACACAGAATACACAGAATACACATATACACACACATGCAAATACAGATTACAAACACACACACACACATATTTGACAGCATGGGTCCTCTCCCCCTTGTTAACCAAAGGTGTGCCCTCAGACGTTTCCTTCCTCTTTGTTTTCTTTTTAAAATCCTTTTTACAATTACGTGGATCGTCTTTCAACAGAGGTCTTTTCAACTCGCCGCGTTCATTTTTCCTGTGTGTTTGTGTACACCTGGGACCCGCCCCTCCACCACAGCGTATGCCCCCAGGCCACCAGTGCGACAAAACGCCATGACAACCACGGCACACAATAGGCCCCATTCACCAGGAGGCCATCTTGGTTCTGACACAAAGCTCGCGGGGGGCTTGAATGCCGAGTAGCAACAGGGAGAGAAGATTAGTTTTTTTTTTTTGGGGGGGGGGAGTTTCACCACTTTTTCAGTGATTTTGAACAGCTAACCGCATGCATGAGAATATTTTACTTGTTACTATTATCACTATTTTAGCAGGCACCATTATTTACAGTGAATTGAGATACAAGTTATTCAGGAGCCTGTATTGGTTAGGAATAAGGAAGGATGCCTCTATTGGCTTGCCTCTACAGGTGTGGGATGTCGGGGCTCAAACCCAGTACCTTTAGGTTGGGGGTCCAACGCCCTGTTGCCCCCGTACTATCCTGCGCCCTTGTTGTAGTCTCCACTCAGTAGATTTAAGGTCAAAGCTTGCAGTTTGGCAGAACAATAAAGAGATGGTTTGAAACTTTTGAAACTGCTTGTTTGCTGCTACTGTTTGTCAGCACACCTCTGGGGCTGTGACATTTGCATCCATGGTTACATTTGTATACTTGGCAATTTTCTTTCTGTCCACAACAGAAAAATGCTTCCTTGTTCCTGAAATAGATGCCCAGGAAAAAATCATTGTGTGTGTGTGTGTGTGTGTGCGTGCGTATGAAGGTGTGATTAGGTGTTAGGTGAGAAGTTTGATACTGAACATATCAGTATCAAACTTCTCACCATTGTTTTACATTACCAGATTTCACTCGCAGAATCTGTTCATCCATGAACCGGTTCCTCTCACGAATTCACCCTGTACTGTCTCCTGTGTCCTTGTGTCCTGTGTCCTATGTCCCGTCTCTCTCTCTCTTCCTCACCAGAGGGACATTGTCCGTCTGATGGCGGAGTGTGGCAAGACACAGAGGCAGATCGAAACCTGGTTCCGTTTCCGTAGAAACCAAGACAGGCCCTCCAACTCCAAGAAGTTTGGAGAAGCCGCGTGAGTTTTTAGCTTCCCTGGAACCAACCATTAAACAAACAAAAGAAAGGAGAAGACAATGCTTTGATAGTTTTGTGTGTCAAAGGAAAACAGAAACGTTTTACCAAGTTTACCAAGTGTACACAACACATATCTTCCACTGCTGTCCCCCGTAAGATCTTAACATGGGGATAATCTTGACCCGCGCCATGATTGGTGTCGGAACATGAAGACATGTATTCGTTTTTGATATCATCATGTAATTTGTTATTTGTACTTCATGCCATGACCTGCTTTCGGTTTCAGCTGGCGGTTCTGCTTCTACCTGATGGCGTTTGTGGCTGGACTCATGTGCGTGGTCAACGTGAGTCTCCACATCTCCACAACGGCTGTCGTGTCCTCAGAGCTCGTTCTCTTGTCCTTTTAATGTGTAACTGATGTGTGACTGTGAAGACGCTGGAGGCCGTGTTCAGGATACGGTCGCTCTGCACCACAACACATAGGAGGGAAACAGGAGGGAATAAGCAACGTTCTGTGAACTCTGTCCATACTCCTGTCCTGTCGTTCCCCCTTCAGCTTGACACGTGTGTGTGTGTGTGTGTGTGTGAAATATTTTTCTGCATCACAAATATAACATTCAACCATGTCTTAACGCAGAGACCCTGGTTCTGGGACCAGAGAGAATGTTGGAAGAACTATCCTTTACAGGTGAGAACAACACCAGACAGACCGTCATGGCTTCATATTCCTCATATTCTATCCCCGAATTCTGTTTGGAATGTTATAACATAATTATGCTAATTAAGTGTGTGCGTGTGTTTGTGTGTGTGTGTGTGTGCGTGCCTGCGTGTGTGTGCGTGTGTGTGCGTGCGGGCGTGCGCGTGTATGACAACAGCCGATGGAGAGGGCTCACTACTGGTACTACATGCTGGAGCTGGGCTTCTACTGCTCTCTGCTGCTGAGGATCTCCGTGGACATCAAGAGGAAGGTACTTGGCCCCTCGCTCCCAGCTCGCCACCTACTCTCTGTTCGGCCCCCGCGTCCTGTTTCCTCAGTCTCGTTCACTTCCTCCTTCCTCGTCGGGGAATGGTACCTTTTTTTAATTTATTAGGTGAATAGTTAATGATTGACTGGGAGGGTTGGTGATGGATAGGCAAGGAACCTAGAATAGAATAGAATAGAATAGAACAACTTTATTTATCCCCGAGGGGAATTAGGTTGTGGTAGCAGCAGCCGCAGTACAAATACAGTATAAAAACAATAAAAACTTTATATATAATTAAAATGTATAAAAATAACAATAGCAATAAACCTCCTCAGTTCAGTGGTCTCCTCTCTCGGTCACCCTGTGCGCTCTGTATTTGACTCCAAAAAATCGAAATTGCACTCCTAACTCTGGTGCAACGCTCCACTCACTGCATCCAAACTCAGCAAACTATTAAATACCAACGAAACAAGTCATTACGGTGTGTGTGTGTGTGTGTGTGTTTGTGCGTATGTGTGTGTGTGTGTGTGTGTGTGTGTGTGTGTGTGTGTGTGTGTGTGTGTGTGTGTGCTGTCTGTGTCACCCCAGGACTTCAGGGAGCAGGTGATCCACCACTTTGCCACCATCTTCCTGCTGAGCTTCTCCTACTGCGCAAACTACATCCGCATCGGCACGCTGGTCATGCTGCTGCACGACTCCTCTGACGTGGTGCTGGAGGTGAGGCTCCCGCGCCCGCCACTCACCTGCTTACCATTACCCAGCTGCACCTGGGCGACTCGCACCTGTGCGACCTACCAGTCGTCCAGGTGCAGCTAGCTAGGGTGTCGGGCGTCTGGCTCCAGGATTAACGATCGTCTGGTGTTGGGGGTCGGGAGTCACCACCACCTCGCTCTGTAGCCGCGGCCGTCCAGGCCTGCATCTCACTGCTACTTATTGTAAAACGCATTGGCCCATGTTGGGCACACCGAGACATACTATGTAGGTTTTGTGCTTCAGCTATTGACTGGCCCCCCTGGTGAACTAGAAAGCTTCTCAGGTGTAAAAATGTGCCCCTTCAGTGGTCAATCCATCCAGGGGATCTTACCAATAAATCGCTTCATTTGGGTCCACTTTATTTCCCCCTGATTATATGAATGTTATAATGCTTGTGATTGCAGTTATTCTCATTGTTGTTGTTGTTGTTGTTGCAGTCTGCCAAGATGTTCAACTACGGCACCGGCTGGAGGAGGTTGTGTGACTACATGTTTGTGGTGTTCACCGCCATCTTCCTCATCACGCGGCTGGTGCTCTTCCCCAGCAGGTGACCCCCCTCTTCCTCCCCTCATTAGCTAAACCAGTGATGAGGATGCGGTGAGGATGATAAAATATTTTAGTGACAAAAATCACGATAGGGCTAAAAACAACATACAAGTAGAGCTAAAACAATAAAATGCTAAATGCTGGTGCCTCGAAATGCCATCCTATATCATAAAGTCTTTAGAAATGATGAAGATGACATTGATGATGATGATGATGATGATGATGATGATGATGCTAGCTGGGACCCTGTGATAAATGTGAAAGATTCAAAATGGCTGACATGGAAATAGTGTGGGGGGTGGTGGAGTGTGGGAGGGGAGGCTGACCATATGTCCACACATCCTCATATTCAAATCCTTGTGTCTAGCCAACATATCATGATGGAAATTGAAATTAATTGACCAAAGCAACTCACACACACACACACACACACATGCCTGCTCGCACACACACATATACACACACAAACACGCACACACACACACACTCTCACACACAAACACGCACACACACACACACTCTCACACACACAAACACGCACACACACTCTCACACACACACACACGCACACACACGCACACATGCACACACACACACACACACACACACACACTGTGTGCTCCCTCCTCTCTACTTGTAGAATCATCTACACCACCTACGTGCTGTCCATGGAGCTCTTTCAGCCGTTCGCTGGCTACTACTTCTTCAACGTCATGCTGATGGTCCTCCAAGTGCTCCACGTCTTCTGGGCCTACCTCATCCTACGCATGGCCTACAAGTTCATCTTCTTCGGCAAGGTGAGAACGTCCCCTTTCTTGTCGTGCAAACAGGGCTCGGCGACGTGGAGAGAGACACGCTGATCGTGGGACGTTTTTCACCATGATGGTGAATCTCACGGTGTCGGTGAATTCTAGATATCACTCCAAACATTCTAACTGATGTTGAATTGTGAACTTTGGACATTTAAAGTACGGTATCATACTAGAACTGCTTTTTCTTTCTCTTCAACGTTTGAAAGCTTTTATCGATCGAAGGGCATCTTCTCCCACTTCTCAATACCAGTTCCTACTCTGAAACGGTCTTGATCAGTCAGTATCTTCAGCATCTCGATGATATAATAACCATGATGATATAATAACCATGTAAAGACAACCATTGACAACATTGAATTATTGCCCCGCCCACACATGAGACTACATTACAACTGTGACTCCGCCCACAGCTGGACAAGGACGAGCGCAGTGACGAAGAAAGTGAGGAAGAGGACAAGAAGGAAGAGCAGGAGGAGGAGGAGGAGGAGAAGGAAGGGGAGGACTTGGAGGAGGAGGGAGGAGAGAACTTTTGGGGGAAGAACACCCACGCCCTGAACTCCAAATTCACCATGCTGACCAACAGCTGCGTGCTGAACAACCTGCAGAACCACAGAGCCACCGCCGTGGACCGCTCCCGTAAGACCCAGTAAACATGGCCGCCGCCACATCCCCCCTCGGCCCGACTTGAACCCGAGACGTGCGGCGTTGTCGGGTCCTTTTCGCGGTGGGACTGAAGGAGAGCTAAGGGGTGGAGGGTTTCATTTGCGTTTGGTGTGGAAGGAGGAGACGTGGCCAGGATCTGGGAAGGGGCTTTCCTCAGACAGGGTTGGGATCCGTGATGTTCTGGAGCAGCGCACCAGAACAGTTCTGCTCCACTTCTGATATTATTATGTGTCTGGGCACACGCCTGTGGTAGCAGCAGTGTCCGTGTGAAGGATGACCATTTAAATAGCAAAATGTTTATGACAAAATTACATTTATAACAAAATCATATTTAATTTTTTTCTGCCAAACTCACTTAAAAAAAAAAAAAAGAATATTTCTTTTAAAGGCCAATCCTGGAAAACATTTCCTGTTTCCTTGTTGTTCTGCTGTGTGTAGAATGTAGTATTAGTAACCTGTACTACCAACTTGTGGATTGTTTAACCTGGCTGTGCGTAGCAGAAGCAGCGACGCATCCAAAATATGTGTAATACAATATGAAGCAAGATGGCGCCAATGAATGAACCGAATATCTTCTTGAACATGATGCTCTCTGAACCTAGTTGGACTCATTTACTCCTCCGTTTCAATTTGGGGAATCCTCCAGTGATGTGTCTGTCTGTCATTATTCACCCGTTCCATTGTTTGTAAAACCACAGACAAAACGTCATGGAACAAATGACAACGCAAACTTAGCCCAGTAGTCATTTTACTTCTGTAAATTATGTTCATATTTTTGTTGGGGGAAAAAGTATAAAACCGGCCATTTGACAATGAAGAGTTGCATCATTATTTGTTCTTTGACTTTGCATGACAGAGGAAGTTGTAATTATTTATCAGTATCATCATGTAAACCTCTCGTTTGAAGTAAGGGATTTGTAAATAGCCTTAGTTGGACTGCATTTGGACATATTCATAATAATGGGTGAACTGTACTTGTTGTCGTTCTTTTGAAGTAACATTTTATTTACCTTTTATAAAATAGTTTCTAGAGCAGCAAACAAAATAAAATAAATAAAAGTAACCAACCGGCTATTGGCTCAGCATCCTTTTAATATTTATACCCCTTATTCACTATGAATCTGCAACTTAAGCACCATAAATCGTCAAGTTTTTGACGTAAGCCATATGCTTTGAATTAATACCAAAAAAAAGCGGAAAAAGGGTTTTGGACGTATATGAATTGTTCCACAAGAGGGCGGCATTGCAACGTTACATACATTGCCTAAGGTTATTGTATAGGTTATTGTATAGGTATTGTAATACGTTACGGCGTCATAGCTCTGAATGTATTGTTGGGACTGTCTTGGGTAGGAGGGATCTAAGGGAGGAGCTGGTTACGTTAATTATTTGCTCCTGAATGAAGTCAATCAAATTATGTTCCAAATTAATCAACAGGGAAGAAAAGTACAGTTTGTGTGGGTCCCGGCATACAAAGGTATAGAAGGGAATGAACAAGCTGACAAACTTCGCAAAAGAGGCGACAGAAGAAGAGGAAAGTCAAATAAATATTCCACTGAGTAAATCAGAGATAAAGGTAATAATCAAACAAAAAGTGAATGCAATGTGGCAGTCTGAGTGAGAAAGGGTAGACATTTATACACACTGCAACAAGAAATAACAAGGAAAAGGAACAGTTACACAAATAGACAGGATGAGGTCTGGTTTAATACGAATAGGTCACACTGGTTTAAACTGCAATTTATTTATCATCAATAAACATCCATCTGGGAATTGTGAGGGTTGTAAAGAGAGAGATGTGGAGCATGTCCTTTTAAGGTGTAGAAGGTTTTCTAGGGAAAGAGAAAGAATGAAAAGGGCGGTTAGTACAGATAAGAAAGTCTTCTCATTGGAAACATTGTTGGCCGAGCCTAGGTCAGGAAGCATACATAGCTCCATAGTTTCATTCATAAAGGACACAGAGTTAGCAAGTAGGATTTAGAACTTTTTGTTTTGTTTTGAATAATTTATTTTCCTATATTTTATTTTTATTTTTATTGTTTTTTTTTATTTTATTATTATTTTTTTTTTACGTCCTTTGAAAGACCCAAAAATGAACTACACCTCAGTCCAGTAGGTGGCGGTAATACACTGAGATTGTAAACTGCCATTAAACTCTACAGAAGAAGAGAAGTTAATTAATTGGTCGCACCTGATCACTGAGTGGTAAAGAATAAAAGTGGAAGCACAGCGACAGGCGGCTGGTCTGGGAAGCGACGCTTTGTTGTTAACGCCGAGCTACACTCAAGGGTTTGAGGGTGGGTGCCGTTCGCATGCTGCTTAGGGCTGCCGGCGGCGAAGATAGCTCAGCGGGGTGACAGCAGATAAGGCCGGGTAATAGGAGTGTATGCTAGGCTGTGTAGCTTCTCAGCTAGGGGTTCTCCGGTTCCGCTACTGTCGGAGACCTCACGCGAGCGCTGGACTGGCGTCTTCCTTCTCCCTTTTGCCTACCAGCACCAAAGCCTAGACCCCGGGGGAGGGTCTCGTGTCTTGGGAAATGCAGAGTTTACCGCTGGCCACTAGGGGGTAGTATTTAATTACAGGATGCTGACCAGCTTAGTTAGGAGTCAGACATTTTGTTGTCGCCAGCATGACATGCAGTCCTGTTACAGAGAAGATAATTAAGCATGACATGCAGTCCTGTTAGAGAGAAGATAATTAAGCTGTGATCTTTATTCATGTAAGTCCATTATACTGTATTTCTCTATAACTATTGTTTGTTAAGGCTAGTTAAGTTCCTGCTGATATTTATGTTAGGCATGCATATGTCGGAATTACTGGGTTTAGCTCATGTGTATTGCTGCAGGACTTCTTCATCTTTGTCATTAAACAAGTAAACTGACATCGAGGAGTGTATTTCTTCATGAAGTCATGAATAAAGATCACAGCTTAATTATTTTCTCTAACAGGACTGCATGTCATGCTTGCAACAACAAAATGGCTGACACCCCTGGGACCCATTCAACTAGCAGCAGATGGGCCCCGTGACGCGGATGTGGGCACCTTCCCGTCGGCGACCCCTGGTGAAGCATCCTCTGGTCTCAGTGCCCGGGATGTCCCTGCTCCTGTGGGCGTCAAGTTAAGTTTGAACTTTTACTCTGTGTGTTTGTACCCTGTTTTTAGACTGAGCAGTATAACCATTTTATGATTGGGTTGGGAGGGTGGTAATGACGAACTGAACTCTTGTGTAGTCTAATCCGATGGCGTCTTGTGTGTCCGGTAACTTTGCATTGTGAATGTGTGCAGTGCCCGATGGGGGTGAGGTAGCCTTTGCTTTAATGCATGTGCAATAACTTTTGAATTGCCTTATTGTAGTGTTCCCGGTGTGCCGTGTGAAGGCCTGTTTTGCTGTGGTGAGGGTGATTCGTTTAGGCTGACAACATTGGGGTTTAGGACTTCATGAACCTGACCAATCTGACATGTTTGGTAACTGCATATGAATTATAATAAATAAAGATTATTGCAGGGGCGGCCAACCAGCCAGGGACTTAGAGCCAAAATGTTTACTGTAGTACTGCGAAGAGCCACATTATGCATGCACACACACACACACACACACACACACACACACAGAATTAAATATTAACAATTTACCATGTCACACACCCCTCATTATGAAACAGGAGACTGACAAAAATGGGCTTAAACTCATCCCAAGACCACAGGCCAGACTTCAGCTCAACCAGATTCACATCACACGAGTCCTGCCCACTGAGACCAGGGTCAGTTATTTCATTCACTCATTCAATCACTCACTCACTGCTAGAAATATCAGCAGGACTGAGGCAAGTCCACGTTTGCAAAAGCATCCAGTAAAAAGAATGTGAGAAGTTTTTATTTTTTATTTTTTTAACCTTATTGCTGCTTTGAACTCAGTGAGACTTCTGGCATTCTTTGCCTTCAGTAATCCTCCTCAAATCTGGCTTGTATTCCATTGTGGCCACTCGGAGCAGTTCATTCACATGTGTATCAGTCAGAACAGAACGATGCTTTGATTTCACAACTTTCAGAGTCGAAAACAAGGACTCACAGACGACGTATGTTGACCCGAACATTGAGAGAAGCTTGAGTACAGCCTACTTCAGCGAAAGGGGCTGGTAGCTCTTGGTTGTAAAATGTAGACTCGCGTACTGGGTGCTCTTGGAAAATGGGATCAGTTCATGATAAGGAGGAATCTCCAGGCACTCCAGAAATGGTGAAGGAGGAAGGTATAATTAAAAAGCCTTTATTTGTAACTGGCTAATATATTAAATAAAACGCTAACATGTTTCGACCACACTTGGTTTCTTCGTTAATCTAGCATGTATGTACATGCTCTGATGTCACAAAAGTCCGTTCACAGATCCAATCATTGAGGGAGCCCCATCCGTGGCTATTGCCGTTAGCTTCTGTAATGGCAGATTGACTTTCTCAAACGTCAGATATTTTTTCTTTCACATCAATGCCGCGGGTTCTCTTTTAACGGTACGATGTCAAGGAGCTCTCCTTTAACCACACAATCTTCAGACACTGACTGTGCAAATATCGCCAACTGCGGCTTGTCTTGAATGTCGAAAGACTCATCCAATGCCACACTGAAATATGCACATTTTTGAAGATCAGAGTGCAACTCTGATTCAATTGCCTTATTTATGTCAGATATTCTGTGTTCAATGGTGTGGCCTGACAGTTGGAGGTCTTTGATTGAATCTTTCAGTTTATTTTCTGGAGCCAAGGTTTCAATCACGTCACTGAAGCACTGTTTAATAAAATTTCCTTCGTCGTATGTTTTTTTTTTTTTTTAGCACGGGCAATGTTCCATGCCACTTTATAGGATGCAAGGGCCACTGTCTTATGGAGGACTAAAAGTGCCAAAATTAAATAAATAAATACACCATTAAATAATTAAATAAATAAATAAATATACCATTAAATAATTCTTAAATGTGTCATTAATGAATTAAAATTGGAATGAAATAATTAAATGTGTCATTAATTAATTAAAATTGGAATTAAATAATTAAATGTGTCATTAATTAATTAAAATACAGATTAATTTTATGTAAAAAAAAACAAACGTATATAATCTTTTAACTATTTAATTAATTTACATTTACATTTCATGATTTACATTTACATTTCATGATCCTGTGTTGCAGTGCTTCATTAATTGTCTAAACTGTCAAACTCGCCCATCAAAGTCAGTGGGTGGGGCTAGCGCTAATCTAGTCTGATCCATTGCTTTGGTCTGAAGTAGAGGGCCTGGATAGAGAAAATGGAGGATCTTCATGCCGGTATCCAGTCCAAAATAAAAGAAAAATGCTTGCAACACCTGGGGATCGAAGCTATCCTCTAACCACTACACCATCAGGTCTTAGTAAATGCAAGCAAGAGCCCTTACAAAAATGTAAGGCTTCTGGTTAACAGTCGTGGTAAACCTCTGGCAATGTTGCTGCAAATTTGCCGCAAGGTCATATTTTCATATGCAAATTAGCTTTGTGGCAAACTTCTGGTGGAGTTGTGGTGAAGTTGCGGTGGACTTCTGGCAACTCATATGCAAATTAGCTTTGTGGCAAACTTCTGGTGATTCTTAACTGTTTGCGGCAAGTTTGCCGCAAATTCATATTTGAATGCACTTTTGGCAAATAAAATAAAAATACTACTCTGTTATTGGTAAATACAATTTATTTAGTAACATAAATATTTAGTAACAAAAATAATTTAGAAACAGTATGTAATATATGGTCTTGTCCTTTGCAGAGTCCACACAGGCTGGCTCTTGCTCTGTGGAGGAAAATTAAAAATCTTTGATGAAAAAAAGTGTCACTCTTATGGCAGTTAACTAAACTGCCTAAACTTTACCGGCTTGCAACATTTTTAAGTACAAATTGAATGACTTTTAAGAACCTCTAAAAGCAAAAAATAATCCTATCCTATAGATTTTTTCTTTTTGGATGAACTAGACAACAGCCCTCTTGACCTGAACACATTCATTTTATCAAAACTCTCACATAGACTACACATCACGCACACTATATACTGTTATTTGGTTAAAAATGGGCAGACAATTGAATAAATAAATTGAATATTTATGTTTCTGGATCTTGTATGAATTAAATGATCAAATTAGTTATATTTGTCACTTAATTCCTTGTAGCTATAGCATTTGAAGTGTGTGCACACCAACCAACCTCATTGCATATGCTAACCAACCCCGTGCCCGACTTTAATAATGTTGCAGGATATAAAATAACATTACCGGTAAAATGAAACATATAAATGTAATCAAAAATAGACACACTCATTCATTCTGCCCCTAATTTAATACCTCCCCTCCTAAAATTCCAGACCTTTTTAGACATTTCAAAAACTAAATTTAAGACTTTTTAGACTTTTTAAGGATCCGCGGGGACAAGTAGTCAACCCTGTACGGCAAACACGTACCTTTTAGAGTCTGCTCAGGTCAATGGCCCTTTTCGCTGTATGGACCTTAGAATTTATAGCCTTATTGAAGTCCGCATCCTTCATTTTTAGGTTGTTGATGGCATATACTTAATCAGTTTGATCTGAAGTTGACCTGGATCTTAATTACAAAATATGCAGCCACTCTGGAAACAAATAGCATACTCACATCTCAGTGCTGCCATCACTGGTTTTTTGACCAGCTGTGTTGCTGTCTGGCCTTTAAGGTCCTTTGGCTCAAAGAACCCATCGATGAACTTCTTTAACAGAAAACTTGAGCCCTTGCCTTTGCATTTTGCAATTGTCCCTATCATCCAGGCCTTTGAAATGGCCAGTCTGGTCAGGACAATGCACTCAAAATCAGGAGGACATTCTTGGTCCTGATCAAGTAGAATCTGAAATAAGAGAGTAAAAGTACTTCAATCACCTCCCCCCAATAGTCTTCACATTGTTTAGTTTAGGCTGCTTGACTGCTTTGGTATATTATGACCTCCGCATAGGCCGTATCAAGTATTTGTACACAAGTGTACATGAACACCTTTTGGCCTCTACCAGACAGAGCTGATCTAACATATTAAACTAAACATTTTTTAAGCGTACCCTCTATATGTGGTAGCATTAATTGAGACATGTCACACTTTCCTCAATGACATGAATACAGCACCCTCCACATTTATAGATTCTACTGGCCGACACATAAGGACATAGCTCCCTCTGGTGTGTGTGTGTGTGTGTGTGTGTGTGTGTGTGTGTGTGTGTGTGTGTGTGTGTGTGTGTGTGTGTGTGTGTGTGTGTGTGTGTGTGTGTGTGTGTGTGTGTGTGTGTGTGTGTGTGTGTGTGTGTGTGTGTGTGTGTGTGTGTGTGTGTGTGTGTGTGTGTGTGAGAAATGGCAAGACTTCCATGTGGGGCTACGTCAACCTGTATCCCTCTTTTGGGGATGTAATGGTTTGGGTCTGTAAAACAACAAATGTACAATTTTGAATTTCAATTGATGCTTTTATACAAAAATCTACCATAATACAATTTTACAGTCTTTGATTTGTCCTAAAAGACAGGCGAGAGGTGGGAAACTTTACGTCTCGTAAATTGCGGCCTCAATATTTGAGAAGGCAGTTCAGGGGAAAAAGTGAACCGGTCAGATCAAATTACACGATTATTCTAGCTGAATTACAAATTCTGAAAAGTGTACTGTATCTCAGAGTAAAATGTACCTTGTGGACTCTGCACAGTCTGCCGCTGGCTTGCCATTTCTTTTTCTAGCCTGGCGCATCTCTCTGTTTTTCTATCTCTATTTCATTTGCTGTGCATCTCTCACATCTCTCACTGATATCCTCTAAATTCACAGTTGAGGAATATAAAGACTGGGGTGGAGGAGATGGAGGAGGAGAGGGAGATGGAGGAGGAGGCGGCAAATGGGGAGAGGGTGGCAGCACTGGCATCAAAAACTGTGTGCAGAAATCCTGCTGGCTTGCAAATGATGCTTCTGTGACTGCCACATCACGTTTCCTTTTTAAGTTTTTTCCCTCTGGAGAGTAAAAGAGTAAAATATGCTTGCGCATGGCACTAACAATCTTCTATTCAAATTAGGGCTGTCAAAATAACGCATTAATACGATTAATTACTTATAGGAAAAATAACGCGTTAAATCGCGTTATGTTGGTGTTATGTTGATGTGGTCTGAAGTTGGTTAGCACGCTAGTTTTAGGCAAACTATGGTATGGAATAAGGAGTAAAGAAAACGTGTTCTACATTAAATAAAGTCAATTGAAGTATCTGTTGTTGGCCATTAATATGAAGCGAACATCACACTGCCCAGGCTTGTTTACTCTGTCACTGCGCATCAATGGCAGATCTGACAGATTTTTAATTGCTTCTCACCGCATATCGATATTAGATTAATTAATAACAAATCGTGTCATTAATTCAACTATTTTTATTTTATTGCTTGACAGCCCTAATTCAAATCCAATGACACTATTCAAAACCAAAACATACACACAGTGCAAAATAGAAAGACTAACCTTTTTTCTGGGCAACTGATCTGGGCTCAGCAGATTGGGCCAGAGTTGTATCTGTGAGAAAGAAAATATTAGCTTTGATGAACACATGAATATTGTTACAGCTAATTAAACAATGCTTTATTACTATGAATTGAAAAGTAGCTCAATGAGTATGGCAGACTGGTAGCCACTGTGGTACAAAAAAACCCCAAACATAGCTGTGTTCGAAAAGTGCACTCATTCACTCGCTCACTCATTTACTATTGTTGGCTATATAGGGGTTAACTAGTGAACAAGGGGAGACGACGTTTAGTTAATTTCGGACACTCGGGATGACGTTCAGTTGCCATGACAATGCCGCAAGCTTGCGCTCGAAACGCTCAAGTCGCTCGAGACGCACAACATGGCAGTTGAAATTGAAAGAATGGTCTATCTGAGCAATGAACTTATGTATCTTCAGTTACAATTTGGCATATTATGTAACACCTATTCGTTACTCCAACGCCGAAGGCGAGCGCTGTACTTGTGCTTAAGCGATGGAAAAAAAACGCGTGTATTAACGCTATCAGCTGATCGCGACGAAGCGTGTTTGTCAGTGATAGAGAAACAAGGCGGGGCAAGGGGATTATATTAAGTTTTAATTTGATGATGAGGTGCTGAAGGACTCTTTCAGAAGGAGCGTGAGCCTTCCACAGTGCACGTAACATTAAAAAAACACCACCATTGCGTTGATGAATGAATCTATTTATTTATTAATTTATCTGAGGTGCCGGAACGCCGTACCGGACCGTTCCGGCCCACTTTAACCCCTGGATATAACGTCAACAAAACTGATGCCGTTGGTTCCACGGGACTTTTATTTACCATGCAACGGCATAACAAACCTGAACAATAAAATGTGTGTACTAAATAGCAGTAATTAGTATTGTAGTAACCATACCGTCGTCTGGCAGCTGGACAAAATCCTTTAGCTGACTGGGTGGTTTCGATTGTCGTCTGACATGCAGGGGAGCTTGGCTTTTCGCCTTTTTGCTCAACTTCCTCTGGATATCAAGTCTGGACGCAAGGGCAAACAATAAGGCCTCTGAACACCCTAGACATGTTTAAGAGGGAAAAAAGAGATTACATAGCACAACATCCGAAATGTTATATTACATTTAGTAATTTAACAAATTTTCATCCAAAGCGACATACAAGGGAGAGACAACAATCAATCTACATTAATGTAGATTGATTAATGTAGATTGCAACAGAGACAACAATGTAATCTACACTACATTCTTTAAAGTTCCCTAATACAAGTACATTTAGATTAACCTACAGTCTCACATAAATGCATTAAACGTGCAAAGACAGAGTATTTCAGTGTTCCCACTCAACCACAAGCTTACCTGACAAAGAGAATGAATGCATAGAATGCTGTTTTGCCATATCTGGCGAGGACCCTTGCCCCATACTTTGGTTCATTTATATTGAGGATGTCATCCTTCCTTATGACACCATAGGTGTTATCCTCTTCCCACTGCACTAGATAAGAATTCCCAGTGCGATCAAATGTGATCATAAGAGTTTCAGCCTCGGCAAAGACAAGTGTCGTGTGGCAGCTCCATCTCTGGAAATTTGGAGGAAAACAAAGTGGCTCACAGAATCAATGCTGACAGTCATCAACTGTCATCAACTGTCAAACGACGGTTCCCTTTACTTGCTCAGATGTTGTAGTTGACGTCTGCATAGCCTAACGTAACATACAACGGTAAACAAGAAATAGCTTATGTCTATATATCTATGATATATTCAGAGGAAGGTGCTTGCTGCTTAGCCTATACAATGATACAAAAAAATCATAATAATAAGTAATAGGTAATAGGGGTGCCTTAACGTTGGAACTAGAAATACCGTTAGCTGCTGGGAAGAAATCAAACTACATCTAAGTTAGTATTGGATGACCGTTAATACATAGCCTAATTATAAATGTAAGAGCTATATAGCTCTTACATATGTAACCGATCTGGCATTATGTTTGTAATTGTAATTAAACGTTAACTTACCAGTTTATCGATATCAGTTACGGTCATGCAGAAGTCCAACCGTTACTAACGTATTTTCCGCTCTATCAAATGAGTAATTCTTCTTATAAGGCGCACCTAAAAACCTCCAATTTTCTCAAAAACTGACAGTGCGCCTTATAATCCGGTGCGCCTCATAGTGCGGAAAATACGGTAAATTACAATTCTTGTACGAGACCTGTAGCCTAGTCACAAAGTTAGAAGAGGCTGCGCGAGCACTGATGTGAGACGCTGATTCACTGGCCCCATCTACACTAACCCGGGTAAATATAAAAACGCACATTCGCAATGAAAACGATCTCCGTCCACACTATCGTATTCATATCGTTTACGGAATGTTTTGCATCCACGTTCCACACTGAAATTATTTTGATAAACAATGATTATCATGGTTACGCGACTCCCGCCACGCCTCTTTTCGATCACAGGCGCGCGATCAGCTGATAGCGTTAATACACACGTTTTTTTTTTCCATCGCTTAAGCACAACAAGTACAGTGCTCGCATTCGGCGTTGGAGTAACGAATAGGTGTTACATAATATGCCAAATTCTAACTGAAGATACACAAGTTCTTTTTTTTTAAATGTTTTTTATTGAGCAGTTATATCAGACATACATTCAGTATACATCCAGCACTCAAAGATACACAAGTTCATTGCTCAGATAGACCATTCTTTCAATTTCAACTGCCATGTTTGCGCGTCTCGAGCATAGACTGTATATAAATAAGGTCTCGAGCGACTCGAGCGTCTCGAGCGCAAGCTTGCGGCATTGTCATGGCAACCGAACGTCATCGTTTCTAAAAGCCTCCGTCTACCCTGATCACACTTCAACCTATGACTTCAACACGAACCCGGAGTTTTCACATTCATCCACCTCAGCAACCGTTTCTGAAAAGCATCGTTTTCAGCGTCGGAATTCTCCATTCTAATGTGGACGGAAGGGCTAAACGGATAAATATTTATGCGTTTCTGGATTTACCCGGGTTAGTGTGATGGGGCCTTAATATAAACTTTATAGCGTGTAAATAGTATACAGTTTGTATTTATCGGTCGGTCAATAGTCTAAGCCTGAATCCTAAATGGTAGTGATGAAAGGTCATTACATAGTAGTAGCCTACAGAGAGCTGTATTTTTCTCCGTTGTGATATATCCTCGTCGTGTCAAATTCAGGTGTGTTGCCGGACATGAAGAAAAACTAACCACCATTTGTCTTTTACAGTTCAAAATCCAATGGTAAAGATTAATAAACGTGGACAAGTAGACCAGGCTTTTATTCCAAATGTTACCTGAAACCCAGAGTAGAGCCCCAGGCTTGTCCACAAGATGCAGACCTACCAAACGAGAGCGTTGAGCTTCCATCTGGTAAGGCCAACATATTTGACACACCTGTTACCTTTACAAGTTAATTTTTTGCATCCAGTCTCGGGCCATGTATAGTTGTCCTGTTTCTGACTTGGTAAACAGGTGTCTGGATCTTGTCTAATTCATGTCCCTGTCTTTCAATAAACTTTAACCTGTAAAACAAAAACCCAGCTACAATGCATCTACATAGAATTTTCATCAGAAGTGATTTTTGTACTTAATAGTGCATACTGACGGTCACTATCCATTCCGTTCATCAGCTACACAAGTTAGATACCCTCTCGCATTGTTGTTACCAGCTCCATTTGAATGTCAGGTTTATAACAAATAGCATGACACTTTCTGTCCAGATAATGACACTGAGGAGGAGGTTTTCAGTGACACTGGTAGCAACAGTGACTCATCAGATTGCAGTGATCCAGAGGAAGAATCTGAAACTGATGAAAATGATGACATCTCCAGTCAGAGACGAGGAATCAAACACAACTGGCAACATGCTTGATGAAGCATCCTTAATGGATGCCCCCAATTTACTCTGGTCACACAATGTCCATTGCTACCAGTATGCTTTTAATACTCATGTTTACAATGACACACCACGTAAGTGGCAATCAACTGAATGACTTGCTAACTCTGATTGGTTGTCACTGTCTAACGTCACATCCTGGGTTAAAAAGCCTGTACCATTTCAAGAAATACTTTGCTCATGTGAAATCTCCTCTTTTGAAACATTACTATTGCTCAAGTTGTTATACCAGAATAACTCCAGATTCCAAGCAATGTCCAAACACATTCTGCATGTAAAACATAACATCTAAATCATATTTCATAGAAATACCTATTGAACAACAATTGAAGAATCTTTTTAGCCGCAATGGGTTTGTGCATTTGCTTAAACACCGCTTCTCTAGGAAGAAACACAAGAAGGAAAACCTTGAAGATATATATGATGGATCCATATACAAAAATCTCTCACAAGCAGGTAGTGTTTTATCCAGGAGTAGCCCTTATAATTTGTCACTGATGTGGAATACAGATGGCGTGTCTGTTTTTAAAAGTTCTAAATTTTCGGTTTGGCCATTATACTTACAAATTAATGAATTGCCCTATCATCTCCGGAAAAAAAAAGAAAATATGCTAATTTATGGATTATGGTTTGGAAACACAAAACCCTTTTTCCCTGCTTTTAGTGAGCCCCTTCATAAAAGTTTAATTCATCTCGAGAATAATGGCATTGATGTAAACATTGATGGTCAACTGATTACTTGTAAGGCATTTCTAATATGCGGTACAGCAGACCTCCCTGCTAAAAGTCTTGCACTAAATCTAAATCAGTTCAACGGTGCCTTCAGTTGTCACAAATGTCTACAGTGTGGTGAAACGTTCAGGACAGAAAATGGTGGAAATATCCATGTTTTCCCGTTTGGTCCCAATAACCCCCGGACTCACCACCAAAGTATTCATGATGCTATTGACGCTGTTAGAACTAGGCAAGTTGTAAATGGTGTGAAAGGTCCAAGTTTTCTCATGGCTTTAAGCTTGTATGACTATGTCAAAGGAACAACAATAGACTACATGCATGCTGTTCTCCTTGGGATCACTAGGCTTTTCTTGAGGTTGTGGTTTTTTCAAACACACACTAGGGAAAAATACTCATTGTCACATTCTGTAAGTGTTGTTGATCAGAGGTTAAAAAACATCAAGCCGCCATCTTTCATAACAAGGGTACCCAGAGCTATCAGTTCACATGCCAAATACTGGAAAGCATATGAGCTTAGATCCTGGTTATTCTTTTACTCAATCCCCATTTTATTTGACCTAATGGAAATAGAATACCTTCATCGTTATGCTGCTTTTGTGGAAGGGATTTATTTATTATGTGGAGAAAGTATATCACCAGCTAGTATACAAAGGAATCAGGAGCTTCTGACATATGTTGTTGCATCATTAGGTACATTGTATGGCGAGAGATACTGCACCTTAAATTTACATTCTCTTTTACATTTACCCCAGTGTGTCACTGAACTTGGTCCACTTTGGGTTTATTCTTGTTTTGCATTTGAAGATGCAAATGGTAAGCTATTCAAGCTCTTTCATGGGACCCAACACATTGATCTACAAGTGATGAGTGCAATTAACATTGTGCAATTGTTACCCTCACTTCTAGAAACAATACCACCAAAATATTATGACTTTGCTATGAGGCTCCATAAGCAAAACAAAGCTAGCCAAAATGCCCTGCAATGTCTCGGGAGAGGGTATGCCATTGAGCTACCTAATGACCTTAAAGTGAAACTAGGTGCGAGTGTAATTGCATTTAATCGGATTCTCTGTCATGGTAGACTGTACCATTCCAAAAAGCACAGTAGTCACAAAAAGAAATACATACACTATTAAATACAATTGTAAGGTTACAAAAACTGAAAAATTTGGCTTTATAGAGTGTTTTGTTACTCAGAATAATTCAGACTATGAAAAAGAAGTGTTTGCAATAGTAATTCCTTTGAAGCCAGTCACAACGATAGAATCAGGAGTATACAGTCAGTATTTTAATCTCTTCCTTACATTCACTTACTACAGCCCACTCATCCTCTTGCGATTGTTAAGGCTGACATGTTAATTGAAGTGTGTGTGTGTGGATACAATGACCAATTCTGTTTTTGTTTGTGAAGCACCAAACACTATTGAATCTGATTAGATTTAACACTTGTCATTTTAACTACAATTGCAAATGTATTCATTATATTTCAATTTATTTCCAACTTATTAAAAGTCATACTGAAATTCTTTGGCCATCTATTTGCTGATTATTGTGTACATATTATGTATTCATATGTAGTCATATTATTGTCAAATATAACATTTTATACTATGCTTCATCAATATAGAGTGAGTGTGAGGTTGGTAATGAATATCCCCTCTGCACGTCCACTGCAGTGTTATCACCAACTTCAATGAGTGCTATTTTGCTGTTATTGGACTTGATCCATGTCTGCCTACGCTTAGCTGCTTGGTGCCCAATAATAGGAAAAGGTAGAAAGACGGGTGCCTATACAGCTTGTTTGCTTGCCCCAATTCATGTAAACAGTCATTTCTGTGAAATGTTCACCACTACTGGCAAATTTGTTCCCAGAAGGTCACCAGAAGTTTACCGCTACTGGCTAACTTTAGTGGCAAATCACTGGCAAACATGTTTGCCACTAATGGAAAACTTGCCATTGTTGCCAGAAGCTTGCCAAAAGTTTGCCACTAGTGGCTAATATCGGCAAACTTGCGGCAACATTTTTCTGGCAAACTCATATGTTTGCCGGAAACTTAACACAAGTTTGCAGCGAATTTGCCGCAAATATTTCATTTTTGTAAGGGAGTTGACGAGTTGGTAATCAGTGATCAATCTGTAAACTTCGGTTGCTTGGCAACAGTAAACAAAGAGATCGTATTTTTTTTAACTGCTAACTAACAAACCGGTTTATGCGTTCACTGAACAAAGATTCTGGAAATAAAAGACCACTTTTCCATCAGGAAATTAATCAGAACCGTTATTACCAACCCATAAACAGTAAAAGCCAAAACCTTTCCGATTCCCCATGTTCTCGCGAAAATTGTGTTAGTTTTTCACAATTGTTAACACCCGTTTCTCAAAACAATAACAGCTTTTTTCAAACTGAACACACAGATCTGAAAACCTCACACACAAAATGCTAAACCTGACACTACCTTTGCAAGACGACTCTTTGCCATCAAATCTCTTACCTGTTCACAAAATGGAACTCGTGTTTTCATTTGGTACACACAGCCATTTTTTCAAATGACACACACATAACATTCATTGAGTACACACAACTAGGTCAAGGTTCAAGGTTTCTTTATTTGTACCGTACCGAAGTACTGGTAAATTCTTTGTGCAAACAGAAATTCAGCGATCCCAATACAAAAATGACAACTACATAACATACATCATGACAGACAAGACAACAGCCATACACATCCTTACATATACAATCCTTTAAAAAGTGCAGTCATTAAAAAGTGCCTCTATCGCTCAGTATGGACAAGATTGTTCACCTCTGGGCCTCACTGTTCAGCCTTGTAATTGCTGTTGGTACAAAACTCTTCCTGTACCGTTTTGTCCTTCCCTTAGGGACCCCAAAACGTCGACCAGAGCGAAGGAGCTGGAATTCACCATGTAAAGGGTGTGAGCCATCTTTAAGAATACAAGTAGCCTTGCGTTCTAACTGTGTGTCATAGAGAGAAGACATATTGAGTTGAGGCTTCCCAATTAGCCGCCCAGCCCATTTAATGATTTGGTTCAGGGAATTTTTGTCCTGAAGTGAGAGATTACCAAACCAAGACACCAAGGCAAAAGATAACAGTGACTCAATAAAAGCTCGATAAAATAGGGTCAGCATGGTTTTGTCAATGTTAAAACGGAACAGTTTCCGAAGATAGAACAGCCGCTGGTGTCCCCTCTTGCATACAGCTTCACAGTTCTTGCTAAACGTCAGTTTGTCATCAATGACAATCCCAAGATACTTGTAATTGTCCACACGTTCGACAGGTTGGCCCTTGATGACTGTGGGATTATGGTTTGGAGCCTGAGTTCTAAAATCAATAATCATGTCCTTTGTTTTGGATGTGTTAAGAACCAAGAAAGAAAGATCGCACCACTTAATAAAATCCTCCAAGACTGGGCCATGGCTGAATTCAGTATTGTGCAGCAAACTTACAATAACGGTGTCGTCTGCAAATTTTAAAATGTGCCTGTTTTCATAGACACTCTTGCACATGTCTGTATAAAGGATAAAAAGTAAAGAAGAGAGAACACATCCCTGAGGTGAGCCAGTAGAGGAACACAGTGACTCAGATAAAATGCCATTCACTTTGACTCTCTGTGTTCGCTCTGTTAAAAAATCTAAAATCCAACCCACTAGATTATGGCTAAGCTGGACTGCTGGAACTGCTCCACAAGCCTCCTGGCTAAAATGTGAGGTTGGATGGAGTTAAAAGCCAATGAGAAATCGATAAAAGTCAATCTAGCATGGGTTTTGTTCCCCTCCAGATGTTTAAATAAAAGGTTTAGCAGGGTAAGTGTGGCATCTTCAACGCCCCTGTGGGCCCTGTAGGCAAATTGCAAGGGGTCAATAGCATGTGCAGTCCTCCCTAGAAGCTCCGTCTTAACCATTTTCTCGAATGATTTCATTAAAAGAGAGGTTAGGGCGACCGGTCTGAAATCATTCAGCATTTTAGGTCTGCTGACTTTAGGAACAGGGATAATCTCTGCTTGCTTCCACAGCCTGGGCACCTTTTGCTGGCTCAATGATAGATTAAAAATGTAGTGAAAGATGGGACTCAGTTGTCTTGCACATGGCTTAAGTAAGGTTCCTCCTATTTTATCAGGTCCAGGGCTTTTATTTGTTTTGAGAGAGAGGAGACACTTTTCCTTGTTCTAGTACTGGGTGTTGGTCATCTTGAAGATTATCTCTCAAACTCTTAACTTCCTCACTGAAGTCAAACTGATCAAATCGTGAATAAAATTTATTGAGAGCACTGGCTAGATCCCAATTTGATCCGAAACCATCAATAGTGATGCAGGTGCCCTTTGTCTGTTTTATGCCTGCCATTGTCTTCATGCCAGACCAGGCAGTAGAGAGGTTTTTATCTGCTAGTTTACTCTCTACTTTAGTTTTGTATTTCTGTTTAGCCCGTAAAATTTCATTTCTCAGCTCTCTGTTAGCTGCTTGAAGTTCAGAAGGACTCCCACAATTAAAAGCCAGCTTCTTCTGCTGGAGATGAACCCTGACTTCCTTGGACATCCAGGGTTTGTTATTGGGGTACACCCTGATCTTTTTAGTGGGAATAATCATATTCTCACAGAAAGTCATATAAGAACAAATCACATCAGTGAGTTCATCAATGTCTGTACAGGAGTCTTTAAACATCTCCCAGTCGGTGCAGTCAAAACACCCTTGGAGACAAGCAGTCGACTCATCAGACCAAATTTTGACCTCTTTGGTCTGTATCTTTTCACTTTGTAGTACAGTTTTATATGCAGGGAGAAGGAGCACACAGTTGTGGTCAGCAGAGCCTAATGGAGGCAGCCGAATTGATTTATAAGCTCCCTTTACTGTACCATAACAGAGGTCTAGTGACTTGTCCTTCCTAGTTGTGCAAGTAACATATTGATAAAAGTTCTTCAAGGACTTTTTCAGTGATACATGATTAAAATCTCCCAGTATGAAATGTGGTGCTTCAGGTGACATTGACTGTAGTTTCTGCACTACCTCAAAGACACTGCTTGTTGCACAAGACGGATTTGCTTTGGGGGGAATATACACAACTGTGATGAATATCTGGGGGAATTCACGGGGCAGGTAGAATGGGCGGAGCGACACTGACAGGAGTTCCACGTCAGGCGAACAGAGGCTTTCCCTCACTGTCACAGAGCTGCAGTAGCGCTTGTTGACGTACATGCACACACCCCCTCCCCGGGATTTCCCTGTGATGTCCGCATTTCGATCCTGGCGGAATGGGACTCCAAATCCATCGATGGAGAGATCGGTATCCGAGTCCTGCTCCGTAAACCAGGACTCTGTGAAGGCCATAATGCAGCAGTCCCTGTAGTCGCGGAGGAAACGAACATTTCCTTGAATCTCGTCTAGTTTATTCCGCAAGGACTGGGCGTTCCCCAGAATCAGGGAGGGCAGGGGAAGACGAGTCAGCTGCCGCTTCTTCAGGTGCAGCCTGACCCCTCCCCTTTTACCCCGTTTCCGTATTTTAATTCCCCTCTTGTGATTGCTACCAAGATTCACGTTGACATCTCGTCGGATCTCATCTGGTAACTCTGCCAGATGGAAGTCTGAAGTTAACTCAGCGATTAGGATCTGTGTAGTCCACTGCAGCAGAAAATCCCGAGTATATTGTATCCTTGGGCCAGGAAGTGCAGCCCCGCCGAAGCCCAGGGACAGGTCGCTCAAAGTTACAAAGTCCATAATGCTACGAGGATAAACAGATCCATCCCAGCAAATAGATAGGAAAAATGCCTAGAAGCACTTACGCGTGACGATCGAGGCATGAACCATTCATTCATTCATAAGATCACTTACAACATAAAACATAGGACGCCGAAACAACCCTCTGCCGGTCGCAGCGTGCGCATGCGCCCATCCACAACAACAAGGCGTTTGTCTGCACACTACCAAGCATTTACAGCACACTTAGGTGCAAAACTGAAAACACAATTATAGAAACAGAACACACCATATGAATGACAATGACTTTGGAAAATGTGCCTTTTCTCCTTTTGTAAAATGTCTGTAGGCCTACTTTTGTATAGTCAAACATAAAACAGCACACAAATATGCAACCAAAAAAAGTTATTTTAGCACACACAGTACAGTACAGTAAACCGTCCCCCCCTCACAAAAAAAATTAGCCATCATGCCTCCGGTTCCTGTCAGGCCAGAGGGCCTCATCGACATCACAGGCAATGTGCTCCCTGTCTAGGCAGCGTTGGAAGAATCGCCTTGAGTGGCGAATGAAGCCCTGACAGGCCTCCACACTGACGTCGCCACAAGCCTCCTCCATGGCCTGGAGCAGTGGGACCCGGCCCTGTGGGTTCCGTTCATACACCTTCCACCTCCATGCTGAAAAGAATTCCTCTATTGGATTAAGGAAAGGAGAAATAGAATGGAAGAATGGAAGAAATAGAGTGGAAAAGCGTGGGTGGTCCTGGAACCACCCACGCACTAGAGCAGCCCTATGGAAACTGACGTTGTCCCAGATGACAATATAATGGATCCGATGTGGGACATCCATCCGGCCAGGTGGTATTAGCAGGTCATGCAGGCCATCCAGGAAGGCAAGGAGACGGGCAGTATGATAGGCCCCTAGGTGGGCATGATGGTGGAGGATGCCATGATGATTCATGGCCGCACACATCGTGATGTTGCCACCACGCTGGCCGGGGACCTCAACAATGGCCCGCTGGCCAATGACATTTCTGCCCCGGCGCCTCTTCTTCACGAGGTTGAACCCAACCTCATCAATGAAAATGTACTCATTCACCTCCATTGCGGTGTCATGCTCCTGGATCCGCTGACACAGACAACATGAGAAAGTTTGAGTTACAGTATGGACACAGAGACTTCAATACAGTGGGCTATAGTGAGACACTATAGAAAATACATGTAAATACACTTACAGTAATATTGGATTACAGGTACAATACATGCATGTGTCAGTGCTGAAAGTATGGGACTTACAAGCACAAACTCTCACCGGAGCTCTTTGATGCGGTCTGTGTTACGGTCAAATGGGACCCTGTAGACCTGCTTCATCCTAACATGATTCCTGCGGAGGATTCTATCTAATGTTGATGGGCTGACAGTGTGGATGTCCCTGAAAGTGCCATGGTCAGCCAGGATCCTAGACTGTAGTTGCCGGAGCGTGATTGTATTGTTCTCACAAACAATATGTACAACATCTGTCTCCTGCTCCTCTGTGAAAATCCGTGCTCTTCCTCCACGGTGTGGTTCTCTTTCAGTCCTGCAAAATGCAAATACTGTGAGCACACTGTATTCTATTGATATACAGTATTACAGTAAACAAGGCAAATAGATTTCGTACCTGTTCTCCACCCTGAAGGTTCTTATGATGGCAGCAACTGTGTAGCGGCTGAGGTTGGGTTGGACCCTCTGGCCAGCCTCCCTCATGCTCAAACCATGGTTGAGAACGTGGTCTACCACGGTTGCCCGTATCTCATTAGAGATGGTAACTCTCCTTCTTCTTTCTCCTCCTCCTTCTCCTTGTCCTCCTCCTCTTCTCCCTCTTTGTCCCCCTCCTGCTCCTCTACCTCCTACTCCTCCTCCCCTTTGACCCCCTCCTCGTCCTCCTCTTCTTCCTTCTCCTCTCTGTCCTCCTCCTCCTCCTTCCCCTTGTTCTCCTCCTCCTCTCACTCTCACCTCTCTCCTTCTCTGGTTCTCTCCAATGTTCTCCATTGTTCACCAAACAAAACAGAGGCTCAAGGCACTTTTATACTGCAGTCCTGATTGCAAATTGCTCAACAGACCTGAAAGTTTAGAGATTTGAATATTTGTGTGTTGTAGTTTGATGCTTTGAGATTTTATTTGAGAAGTGTGTTCAACGACTGAACATTGTGTGTAGTGTTTTGAATATTTGTGTGTTATAGGTTGATGCTTTGAGATTTTACTTGAGAACTGTGTGCAACAACCGAAAATTGTGTGTAGTGTTTTGACAGCAAGGTGATTTGTAATTGACATCAGAGTGTTAAGAAGGAAAGTCAGACTCTAATGCAGATAAGGGAGTGTGAAGTAGTGCCAACTTGGGTCGAGCAATTGGTACATGAAGTGAAGGTTGTGCAAATTGTGCCAAATTTTTGCTTTTTGGGTGTTAGCAACTGTGAAAAACTGTAATATTGAGCATATTAAGGTTACATTTATTGATCGCAATGTTAACGTCAGTTATCATATAGCTAGCTTCCTGTGAAGGATTGAAATGAACCGTATCTGCCTATTTAATAAGGAAACACATATTGTTATGATTACTTGCCGTTTCTGTGAATTATTCAGTATCGCTCGACGCTCGCTCACTGTTCAACTTGCGTAGAATATTGTAGGTAGGTACTAAGCCATTCCACATGGAAAAATCCTGCTACGTGATTGGACGGGGGGGAAAGCTCACATTGGACACGAATGAACGTGATTAGCTGACAACATTGGAACATTGGAAATGAACGGAACGTGATTAGCTGACAACATTGGACATGAACGAACGTGATTCGCTGACTTAATAGTCTACCAAGGGGGGGGGGGGGGGGGAAGAAAGGAAAAGGGGGGAGAAGAAAAAGAGAGAAAAAAAGAGAAGAAAGCACAATTCTGTAGTACCCATATTCACTCCTGTGGCATTTTAAAGTCTTTATATCAGGGGTGTCAAACTCATTTTGGTTCAGGGGCCGCATACAACCCATGTGGGGTTCAAGCGGGCCGCACTAGTAACATCGTCGCAAAATAACAACCTTAATTTACACCAGAATTGAAGGATGTTAAATACTGGGGAGGTATAGTTGTAATGCATGTTGCAATGATTTGTTACACAATGAATTCAGTGCCACTTAATTTAAACAAGAGATTTTTTTTTTATTGTTTTGATCTGTCTTTGGATCACTATGTGCTTGTCCCCACTAAAACAATATCAACATGCAGATGACAGAAAGAAAAAGAAGAGAAGAATAGAATCATATGAACACTAGGACCATTTTTTCCTTTTTAAACTTAACAACATGGAAACATTTACTTATGGTGCCAAAACACAATTATTGTAATATCTTCCGAATAACTGCAATAACTGCTAAATAACTGTAATACATGTATATGAAAATACTCCACACACGTCATCTTATTCAAACGGAGCAGTAGGTGGAGCTTGGAGATAAATTGAGTCGTGCGTAAAACATGCGTTCAAAAAAAAGAAGAAAAAAAAAAAAAAACCTGGATTAAAAACTCAGCGCACCCACTTAGGTTGCTCCCCCACTGCTGGCTCCTGACACTTGGCATCTTTTGGCCTTCACCAGAGCATCAATATCAGGTTTCAAATCCTGGGTAGCAATGCATTTCACGATGTCATTCAAGTGTGTATTTGTTAATCTCGACCTATGCTTTGTTTTGTTGAGGTTCATAATGGAGAACGTTTGTTCACACACATAGGTAGTTCCAAACATGGACAAAACTATCGCAGCCAAGGCTACGTGCCTAAACCCACCGACGCAAATTTCTGCTTTAAATCGGATTCGCATTGCAAGTCAATTAACTCAATTTGGATGTCAGCGGGCATATCAGATGCATTAACTGTGAATAGCGAGCGGAAAAACGCAAATTCTTTCTCCAGCTCCCCGAAGACCTGAAATCTGCGCTCGAACTCCAGCAGCAGCTCTGTGATTTTATTTTTGTATTCAGCCAAATCAGGTTGGCTGGCGCGCAGCGCTGCGAGAGGTGGGAAATGAGAGGTGTCACCTTTGGAGAGCTGCGTCTCCCACAGTGACAGCTTCAATTTGAAGGCGCATATGCTGTCGCAAAACTGTGACAACTCTCTGGCGACCCTGCAACGTTTTATTAAGATTACTCAGATGCTGTGTAATGTCAACCATGAACGCCAGATCCCTCACCCATTCCGGACATTTCAATTCTCCTACTGGCCTGCCCTTTTTCTCCATGAACTGCCCAATCTCCCCTCGCAAGTCAAAGAAGCGTTTGAGTACGGCACCTCGACTTAACCACCGCACTTCAGTGTGGTATGGTAAGCCAGCCGTAATGTCATTATCACTAAGAAAACAGTCAAACTGGCGGTGATTCAGACCTCGCGATCGGATGAAATTCAGTTTTCACAACGACACTCATGACATGATCCATTTTTAGTGTTTTACAACACAGTGCTTCTTGGTGCAAAATACAATGAAATGTCCAAAAGTCATGTCCTCCGTTGGCTGCCAGCACCTTCTCCCTGAATTTTGTGGCAACACCTGCCTTTCTCCCGACCATTGATGGGGCGCCATCAGTGGCCAGACTGACAGCACGGGACCAGTCCACCCCGACTTTGTCCAGTGCTGATACAACGGAGCTGAATATATCATCAGCTGTTGTGTCCATCATAGGCACTAACTCGAGAAACTCCTCGGTGACGGTCAAAGTTGCATCAACACCTAGAATAAATATACAAAGTTGTGCAACATCTGTGATATCGGTGCTCTCATCAATTGAAACCGAGAATGCAATAAATGACCGTATTTTGTCCTTCAGTTGGCAGCTTAAATTTCGTGAGAGATCTTCAACCCTATCTGCAACTGTATTTCTGGACAGACTAATGTTGGCAAAGGCTGATTTCTTTTCGGGGCATACGACTTCTGCAGCATGCATTATGCATTTTTTCATCAGTTCACCATCCGAAAATGGTTTGGATGCTTGCACCAGCTCGTTTGCAATAAGGTAGCTAGCTTTCACTGCTCCTTCACAGACATCACGGCTGCGAGTAAAAACAGACTGCTGTCTTTTCAGTCCTGCTAATAATTCGTTTATCTTGTCTTTTCTTAATTGTCCCTGCAAATGGTGAAACTTTTCCTTATGTTGAGTCTCATAGTGGCGCCGAATGTTATATTCTTTGAGCACTGCAACATGTTGATTACATACCAGGCACACTGGCTTTGCATTCACCTCTGCAAATAAATAATTCTCAGTCCATTTCTCCTGGAAAACGCGGCACTCTACATCAACCTTTCTTCTTTTAGATTAGCGCCATTTTGGTAATTGCTCCTCCTGACAATTTCAATGGCAACTTTAACAGCGGCTAGACTCGTGGGAAAGCAGCATCTTTATCTTAGCCAGTGCTTGCAAAACATGCTGTTCCTATTTCTTAGCTGTGACTATGGTTATGCCAGGTCTAGCTTTTCGTTTGCTGCCCCCCAGTGGCGGAATTGCGCGTTTCGGCTATTTCTATGAAAAATCACAGCTCTGCACAGGAATGGGCTAGAGCAGTGTTTCTCAACCTTTTTTCAGTCGTGGCACCCTTTACATGAATGAAAAATCTCAAGGCACCCCAAACTTTTTTTTTAATGTAAATTTTGATAATGGAAATAAAGAAATGTTGTGGAATTGAATGTCATTGCAGCTCTGTAAAACAAGTTAATGACTCATTCATTACATCAAAACAAACTTGATTTTTTCCCCCCAAAAAAAGATGGGCCTAGTAAGATAGACAACACAAATAATTTTTCACTAAATTACACTACTTATATCATTAGAATACACAGTCTTGAAGACCAACAAAATGCATTAACGCATATAGCATCATAGGCTACTACAACTACACACACACACACACACACACACACACACACACACACACACACACACACAGGAGTGTGACTTAATCTCAGTAAGAGACTTGGGCCTGGGAGTATGCACACAATCGCTCTATTCTCGCAGGAATGGATGACAGACACACACGTAGCTCCTGGTCCACAGCTCTAAGGGGCTCTCTGTACCTGTTCTTGATGCAAGTTAAGCTCGAAAAGCTCAGTTCACACAAATATGTCGTGGCAAAGGGTAGCAGTATGTCAACTTCGGCGTTAGAAAACTATTTTCTCTGTGTGGCCTCCATTTACTCAACTGCATGATAAAGCTAGAAGAAAGATTACAAAATGATGCATTCTAGGGCTTTTCGATTATGTCAAAAATGATCACGATTATTAAAGACGATTATTCATTGATTTTTTTTTTTTTAAATCAAAAAATGTTTTTGATGGTGCGACTCAAACATAGGTCCGTTGTGGTGGCAAAATATAATATATAATTGACACTTCTCCTGCAACTTTTCCGCGACATTCGTCATAAAGGGCAGGCAGCGCAATTCTACTGAAATGGTGACGTGGTGGTAACACATACCGCTTGTCCAATGTGTTTATCAGTTTATTGAACGCCCGGTCGCTAACGGTGCTGATAGGGCACATGTCTTTGGCAATCATGTATGCGATTGCATCTGTTATTTCTTTATGCCTGCGGGAGCTGGCTGGATATGGGGTGGCATTGTATAGGGTCTCCTTAATTGAGGACTGTGTTGCGGTGGCAGGAGTGGAGGAGCTTTTAATTTTTTCCTTCATTGCTTGGTCATGTATTACTCTTGTGTGCGGACTTTTAAGTGGTTAAATAGATTGGTCGTATTCGCTTGAGGTGCAGACACAGTCGCGTGACATATCTTGCAAGTTTTCAGGCGGGGGCGGGGCGCAGCGGAGTGCGCAGGTGGAGAAAGAAGGGTTCGCTCCATTTACCACACAAAACACGGCGGATGGCAGAATGATCGTTTTATTACGATTATCTTGATTTAATGATTGAGGGAAGCCAAAATCGTAATCAAAATTCAATTAATCGCCCAGCCCTAATGCATTCATTTATGCTATCCTGAACTCCTCGCATCTCTTGCATGTGTTATGCAAAACCTTGCGGGTCAGTTTCCTGGCAAGAGGAGGAGAAGCAATAGGAGAAGTAGCAGAGCCAGCAGCGGCTACAGCAATAGGTGCAGCAGAGGGGTTGTAGAAAGCTGGGCCAGCAGCAGCAGGAGCAGCAGAGGGGACGAAGAATAACGGGCCAGCAGGAGCAGCGGCTACAGCAGCAGGAGCAGCAGAGGGGATGTAGAATGGCAGCATCATCGCCTGGGGAGCAGAGGGCCAGGCTGGCAAAATGGGACGTAGGGGATGTGCTGGTGGTGGTGTGGGTGTTGCTGCATAGGTCTTCCTCTTTAGCTTCGCTTGGCCCACCGTACAGCTGGGCATCACATACTCATGTGAGGGGCCTGGAGGGGGCTGTGCTGAGTGAGGGCGCACATTAGCAGGAGGAAGAGGGTCAGCAGCTGCAGATAGGCGGGAGGGCAGGTCCAGACCCTGCTTCACAACTGCAGTGTCCTGCCTCTTTATCCTGCTGTTGTGCCACTGCACCAGAGTGGTGTAGCTCACATCAACCAACTGCAGGTTGGTCTGCTGCATCACTGCTCCATTACCCAGAATGTGCTGCCTGATGTTCCGGTAGTCCTGCAGGACCAGATCCCATCGGGACACTGTGCAAGTCTTCTTCTTTTTCGGACTACGGTGGATGTTACAGAGCCTGATGAAAATGGTCTCTATCAAGCGGCAACAACTTGGCCACTGAGCAATTGGGCCGGTGGTGAGCGCATGCCTCTTCACACTCTCCACCCCTGGTATGAAGTCCTGCCGCTTCATTGGCACCCGGAACCTCCCAGTTGTCATTTTGCTCTGATGTCTGGCCGCAAACGCCACCCTCTGCTTATCATAATCCAGCAGGTTGTCCCACAGAGCAACAATGTTGCTCACCTAAACAGAGACACAACACAAGACCACATGAGTTGCCATACACGCATGTACATGAACACTTGACAGAACACTGACCTGCTGGTTGCTGAGCGTTAATGATTGGTCATTTCTCAGTTCCACCAAATAAGCTGCTAAACGATCCACCCTGTCCATTCCTTGCACACCAACATCATCAACAGCCTGCAGAAAAGTCACAGGTGGTTTGAGTGAACTGGAACAAAATGCAGTCAGTGACTACATACACACACAGAATTTTGTTTTTACATACCCCTGACTCATCAGGAGAGGAGGAGGCAGCCACGGTTGGTGAAGCAGTAGGTAAGGTGACAGCCAGTCTGGAGGAGGAGGTAGTAGCCAGTTTGGAGGAGGCAGCCAGTCTGGAGGACGAGGTAGCAGCCAGGGTGGAGGAGGAGGTAGCAGCCAGGGTGGAGGAGGAGGTAGCAGCCAGGGTGGAGGAGGAGGTAGCAGCCAGGGTGGAGGAGGAGGAGGTAGCAGCCAGGGTGGAGGAGGAGGTAGCAGCCAGTCTGGAGGAGGAGGTAGCAGCCAGGGTGGAGGAGGCAGCCAGTCTGGAGGACGAGGTAGCAGCCAGTCTTGAGGAGGAGGTAGCCAGGGTGGAGGAAAATATGCTGGGGTCATCTTCTGCGTTTTCCTCAAAGCCCTCGTCCTCTTCCATGCCCTCATTGACATCCTCCAGCATGTCATCCATCTCCTGTGTCTGGCCGGATGTTGAGAGGCTTCCCTGTCTGATCCAGCAGATAATCAACACCTAAGAGCTCTCCTACAAAAAAAGACAAATGCACATAAGCACGCACATACAAATAGTTTTTTGAAAGAAAGCTGCACAGATCCAATACCAGTATAAGTTAAGTGCTGTGTTGCCACATTAAAAATCAGCAAACCCAAAGTATTATGTAGCTGGATAGAAATTAAACATACCAGTGTATTTGGAAGGTGGCCTGAAGGTTGGCACAAATGCTCTGCCAAACACCTTCAGGCTGTTGGTGTTGACACTGTTAGCCATATCCCCGGAGTATGTGAGGAGACATGACGGCTTGCTGGTCACCGCTGCAGTCCCCCGATCCTGGTTCCACCTGTTCAGGCCTTCCAGGAGGTATAACTGGAAGTTCAGTGCGTTTGCACTGGTTCCTGGGAAAACAACAAAACATTATTGCCAATTAAAAAATGCTTTAATGAAAAAACATACAAATTATTTTAAATATCATACATAAGAGAGACACCGACCTGGAATGAACCTGTTCAGGTGGCAGTGGAAAGACTCCAGGGATGTGGACCCTCTGGCACAGCGGTACTTTGTCAGGACAACGCCCCCCTTGGCGGTGGTGGTGCCTGTCACAGTGTACAGCTGCACACCTGGCATGTCCTGGATGCACCTGACGTGACGTTTCTGCACACGCCAGATGTGATCCATACGGACCTGGTCCAGCAGTGGCACCCCCATGAGGTCTCTCCCGTTTGCACCCATTTCCTGCAGCAGCCGCTCGATGAGGCTGATGGTGGCCTCCTCGCCGCGTGTCCTCCTGCGGCAGTACTGGCTCAGCTGAATCTTACTGACTTTTGCGTCCACCAGACGATCAGTAAGGGCTGGCACACCCTCCTGCCTGAGCTGCTCTCTCTTTGCCTGCCGCAACAGAGGTCCCCTGCATCCCACTCAAAGATGCATGCAGACAGGCAGCCCATGAAGGTGGGGTAGAGGGTATGAGTGTCGGTGGTGCAGCCGACGGCCAGCCTCCTCATAAAATGCCAGATGTCCAGCTGTATGTGGAGGTCTGGCCACTCCGCAAACCTGGTCTGCAGCTTGCTCGCCCCCTCACTCACACAGCAGCCACAGTCCACGTATAGCAGCACTGGTGGTGGAACAGCTGCCTGCTGGTACCGCTCCATCACACCAGACACCATCGTGTCCAGTCCCGGCCCCTCCTGCACCGACAAGACACTGGTCAGGATCTGGCCGACCTCATTGCCGATGGAGGTCACCCAGAGAGCTGTCCCCTTGCCGTGGCCAGCCAGCTTCTTTGTGATCTGGAATTTGACGACAGTGATATTTACGATTACACATTTTTTAGTGTGTAGATTTATTACACAGTATACATTTATAATAACTGCATATGTAATGTTATCACTCACAACAATGTTAATGTGTAATATATATTACGTACATGGAAATCTTTTACACAGTCAGATTATTTATTACCTTTTTGGTTGAGTCCATCTTTAAGATGGAACCAAATGTGGAGGTGATGCTGGCCTTAATATGGTCCATGCGCGAGAGGATGTCCCTTCCGTACACGGACAGCAGCCAGCGACTGGTGGGGACATCAATGGGTTCCGGGGGCTCCTGGCACACCACTGGGAAGAGGCTGGGTCGATCCACAAAGTCAGCACACTCCCCAAGATAGTGTGCCAACCGGGTCAGCCATTCCTCCCCGTGGTTCTCCCTGAGCTGCTTTGCCAGTCGTGCTGGACTGTTGCCCAGAGTCCGGTCCCGAAGCAGCCGAATGACACGGATGTCACAAGCATACCTGAAATGCACATTTAATTTCATTTATTGGTTTATTTAAAACAGGGACAGTATCTATTATTATTTCACCATGAGCTGTTAGAATAAACTGTTTAAGGGGTGGGGGAGCTAAACCATGCAGTGTCTTTTAAAATAAACAAACCATGGTCATAAACAAAACATTGTCAGAGCTCAATAAGCTGTATTTTTCGATGATATTGCAATAGTGGTATGAGTGCATGTACATCATAGCTGATGTTTTTTAAAACTTAAAATTGAAATTGTGTCATCGTTGCAGTGATTAGTTACATGTTCATTGGAGGGTAATTTCAGTGGTTTAAGTCTTCACAATCACCATCTTTTCAAAACTGCTTTACTCACTTGCGGGTCAGGATCAGCCGGAACATCTTCTGGTGCGGCAGGTCCAGCTGGTCCCGGACAGTCTGACTGGTCGACAGATAGTTCAGTGTACACGCAGAGCACCTGAGTGTCTCTGTCACCATCAGGTAATACCTGTCGATGTCCAGGACCTTTCGAGCCCTCTTGTGGACACCAGAGCCCGTTAGCTGCTTCCCACACTCAGGGCAGATTACCCTCACCTTCCACAGGTGATAGGGCATCCACACCATCAGCCGATGTGTGAAAAAACGGTCCGGTGTTGGTGTCTGGTGGTAAATAAGGGCTGGGACAGGGGGTTCGTACCACAGCTGTAGGTTTGGCTTCCCATTACTGATAACTCTTGTATTTAGTTACTTTAATAAATATTTGTTCTACCTTTTTTAATCAGCGTGGTTTCCCTATTTATGTCAGTAAGTGCGGTGTGTAGTCATGTGATCGGTGAGTTTTGTGAATGGAGTCGTGGTGGGTGTAGTTTGGGCCTGCCGGCTTCTGATCACCGATTGTTTGTTTTGGGGAGATCAGCGCTGATTATCGTTTGGTTAAGCTTGGTTTTGAGGAAAATTGAGGAGCATTTCATTTAGCCACATTTTGTTTTTTGTTGTTTTTTTTGGGGAAGGGCGAATGCTTTTCTCGCAGCGGAGCAATCGGTCATTTGGAGCCATTGTCATCCCCATTCTAGAGCGCTTCACGCTGGGTTCATAGGCTGCCGTGTCGCTGTTTCTGGGCCAGGGCACCGCTGTGGAGAACCGGTCGCATTGGCTTCTGTCGGGACGATACGGGCTCCGGCAGCGATTGGTGATTAAATGATGAAATCATCCTGGTCCTCGGACTCAGTGCGAAGATAGGTTATAGTAGTGGTGGGTAAATGTTAAGGGGGAAGGCTCTGATTGGTCTGTTCTACTGCGTGAACTGTGTTCCGCTTTGCATATAAATATATATTTTGTGGGCTATGTGGTTAGATTATTGGATAAATTACTGGAAGACCGATGATGGAGCTATTTTGGATTGTGTACATTGATCGTTTGATTGGAGAATTTGTGAGCTGGTATAATGTGACAATATGATGACTTTTTGGCTGCTCCATCAGAGAGCTTATTGGTAGCTTTGAAAAAAGAGCACTTGATACATGTAGCAGATCACTATTTGGTTGAGTTGACTATTCCAAAGAAATCTAATAAAGAACAGTTGGTGGATTTTATTTGTGAGCATTTAAAGGAGATGCATGTATTGTCTGCGGGTACACCTGTAGAGCCTACCCCACCAACGCCGTTGACCGCGCCGAACGAACCAGTGTTAAAGATGAGTCAATTAACGTTTGATGAGCAAAAACAACTTTTGCAAATGCTGTTACAACAAAAGAAATTAGAGATGGACCACATGGAACGAAAGAGGGAACACAAAAAATGGGTATTTGAGCAAGAGGCTTTTGAAAGAGAGAAAGATCGATTGCTTGAGATGGAACGACTTAAACATAAGGAGCATGAACAAGAACAAGCTCAAGAACTTGAGTGCACCAGGCTTAAGTTAAGAGCTGAGGGTAGAGGCAGTGGCAGTACAGGTACTGCTCAGCATTCAGGCTTGGGAAGTATGATCAAGTTCCTCCCAAAGTTTAATGAGCGTGATCCCGATGTTTTCTTTTCACTATTTGAAAATGTTTCTGCAGATTAAAATTGGAGTAGCGAGAATAAAACTCTGCTGTTACAGACGGTTCTAATTGGCCGCGCACAAGAAGCATTTGTGGCTTAGTCTTTTGAAGAAAGGAGAAGTTATGAGAAAGTAAAAGAGGCTGTGCTAAAGTGTTATGAACTCGTTCCAGAAGTATACAGACAACGTTTTCGCAACTTAAGAAAATTCTGAAGATGCTGAAAATGCGCAGACTCCAGCAAATGATACGCTGTATTCGTAGCTAACGTTAGCTAAGCTACCTAAGTAGCCAATAGTGGCTCGTTATACATTAACAACGTCAATATTGCTTTTCCAGTGGTAGCCGTGTTTAAGTGTTCAATGTTGTTTAAATTAAGTATTGACTTGTGTAAAGTTCACACAAGCTACCGCTAGATTTAACCCGTAAGCACTTCAGGGGTGGGGAACTCAAAGGCCATTTCCATTTGAATGCTTCCAGACGAGTCGCAGCTCGCACTAAACACACTAACGTACACTCACACTGATATTGACACATAAACTGACCTCTTTCATCAGACGACAGGAACTGTTCCTCTCTGCCAAGCCCTCTTTCTATCCATTTCTGATCAAAGTTGCTTGTTGTGCACACCAACTTCGCAGATGAGCGTTATCATCCGTGCGCATCTGCCCTTGCAAATGGTTGAGTTTCACGGTGTGGCCAGAGGGTTGTTGAAACTTTCTGTACTGTACTCCAGTTAAACCTTTGCATCACAAATAACTCTTTTCCGTAGTGCACACTGGCTTGTCCTTCACTTCATCAACAACAACAACAAAAATAACATCGCCATGCTAACTGCCTGTTACTGTCAGCAATAGGCGAGTTTCAGATAACAGACGAGTTCGAGGCATTGGATCTTCCCTTATTGATGCAGGCTGAGGAGCAAATGTGATGAATTTTCTGCATGCACACACTGCACGAAAAACCAAATTATCGGACCTGTATACCCCCGCGAATGTTAAGGATTCTCGGAAGATCGCGGAAATTCACCTCGAAATTTTCGGGTGCCGTTAATGGACGGGAAGGAACGCGGGAGGGGGCCGACGAAAGGGGGGACGAGGTGTGAGTGTAGCAGCGGGGGGTACTTCTCACCTCTTGCTGGCGGAGTTGCGAAAGGCTCTTATTAGCATATTGACATTGTCATCAGTGTCTAGCCTCACATTCAGGACCCATTGGATGAAACCTGCAGCGTTTAAATTAAAAAGCCTTGTGATTGGAGACTGAAACTCATGCAATTGGTCTGGCAAAAACATATCCCCTCCCATTTACAGCTATTGCCGCCATAAAAATGAAATTAATCATATTAATATATTAATAATATAATATTAATATGCTAATTTACATAATGGTTATATATTGAATGTATGGTTTTCTTATTGATCCTTTAAATAATCATAATAAGAGTCAGGAATTGCGGAAGAAAAAAAGCTTTATTTGAATATACAGTAAATACAACATAGGCATACAATAGGCAGACTTGCAAATAGTTTTATTAGCACACGAAATGTCTCTTTGCAGCCTCAGTCATATACAGCTGGTTTTATCCTTTCTGAGGGTGTGCCAACACGGAGCCTCCTGTGGTGTGTTAGCACATATCTTGGGTCCTGTTCCAGCCTCTCTTGCAGAACTGCACACAGGTCAGAAAGCTCATTGCTTCTGAAAGCTGGGGGCCACACAGTCCAGCCAGTTTCCCCCTCAGCAATGCAGTCCTCTTCATCGGACATCAGGTCCAGGGTAACACCCTTCCAGAGGTCCATTTCATCATGACCCAAGACGGCCCTCCTTGCCTCCAACAGTTGTAAAGACAAATACTGAAATTAGTGCTGCTCTATGTTGCGGACACAACAACGACACCGCATATTATAACGATAACGCATATTTCTACAGTTAATCCCTAAAATGTGTTTAACAGCTGCAATATACATTTGTTTATATGGAATACAGTAACCGATGAAAAACGTCACCTTTTATTAAAACGACTATCGTAGCCTACGGTCACCATGATTCGCCAGGGTGCGCTGAATTGGCCACTCGCAAGTATGTGCTGTTTAATTACGCCGTACAACTAGTTTCTAGCACACACACACAATTTAAATACTCCCTATACGTTGTTTGAAATCAGTCATCCTGGCCGATACAGAAATCAATATTAAACAGCATATACTCTCGAGTGGACAAATCAATGACCAGGGCGAATCATGGTGACCATACGATACATAATTACTGTACAGCTGACCTAATCCTCATCAATCTTACCCTCTTTCTTCTCTGGCGTAGTCGGGCTGCACACTTTGTGGCTGCTGCCTGCCCTGCGAGGTCTGGCTGACTGTATCTGTAGTTCCTCCGGACAGTCTCGTAATGTGTCTTACAAGCCGCTGAAAAAAACCCCGTAAGAAATAAGTTAAAATAGGCCAACAGTATGTAACAATTCCTCACGGCTAGGGATTCGCTAGGTTTTGATGCTAGCATATCTCATTAGCGATTAGCACTCCGTTGTGCTGCCTCAGATGCAACAGATAACAATAACATAAAAGTCACTTACTTAAAAAGATTCCAGGGTCCACGTCATTCAGGTCTGGACATAGGGCGAGGGCTGCCACCAAATCAGTCGTGACGGCCGTGTTGTGGGGTGAGTTCAGTCTGTTAAAACAAAGTGCCAATAGTGTTAGGTGAGAGAATGATACGCCTGAATAATACAGCATACAGATCCTGCATTTTCCTTTTCAATCTCACCCTTGCACTGGGTTGTACGGCCTGATGTTGTTGCCTTCGCTGCTGTGAAGACGACGCACTGTTTCCTGTAACAATATAATCAATTGAGAGAAACATTTTCAGATCTTTGCAAGCAAAATTCTGCGGACTTGCATAACTGTAAGAAGAAATCACCCTAAAAATAAAGACTTACAGCAATCTTTGGATTGTGTGCTCGTCGTTTCCTCTTTAGCTCAGGTGTACAGCTGTAATTCGACGCACTGGGCTCCAAAACAGCTTCCTCGAGTCTGGCCTTCACGTCTGTAACTTCGGCCTTCAAATCTTTTACTTCGGCCTTCAGGTCTTTCACCTCGGCCTTCAGTTCAGCAGTGTTCTGTATCACCTAGATTTACATGTACATTTAGTAATTTAGCAGACGCAAACACTGCACGAAAAACCAAATTATCGGACCTGTATACCCCCGCAAATGTTAAGGATTCTCGGAAGATCGCGGAAATTCACCTCAAAATTTTCAGGTGCCGTTAATGGACGGGAAGGAACGCGGGAGGAGGCTGAAAGAGGTGTGAGTGTAGCAGCGGGGGGTACTTCTCATCTCTCGCTGCTGGCGGAGTTGTGAAAGGCTCTTATTAGCATATTGACATTGTCATCAGTGTCTGGCCTCACATTCAGGACCCATTGGATGAAACCTGCAGCGTTTAAATAAAAGCCTTGTGATTGGAGACTGAAACTCACGCAATTGGTCTGCTTCGAGCTGGCAAAAACATAACCCCTCCCATTTACAGCTATTGCCGCCATAAAAATGAAATTAATAATCATATTAATATATTTATCATATATTGATACGCTAATTTACATAATGGTTAAATAATCATGATAACAGTAATAGAGCAATTGCTTTAGACAATTTGGGCATTGAAGAGTCAGGAATTGCGGAAGAAAAAAAGCTTTATTTGAATATCCAGTAAATACAACATAGGCATACAATAGGCAGACTTGCAAATACTTTTATTAGCACGCGAAATGTCTCTTTGCAGCCTCAGAGTCATAGACAGCTGGTTTTATCCTTTCTGAGGGTGTGCCAACACGGAGCCTCCTGTGGTGTGTTAGCACATATCTTGGGTCCTGTTCCAGCCTCTCTTGCAGAACCGCACACAGGTCAGAAAGCTCCTTGCTTCTGAAAGCTGGGGGCCGCACAGTCCAGCCAGTTTCCCCCTCAGCAATGCAGTCCTCTTCATCGGACATCAGGTCCAGGGTAACACCCTTCCAGAGGTCCATTTCATCACGAGCCAAGACGGCCCTCCTTGCCTCCAACAGCTGTAAAGACAAATACTGAAATAAGTGCTGCTCTATGTTGCGGACACAACAACGACACCGCATATTATAACGATAACGCATATTTCTACAGTTAATCCCTAAAATGTGTTTAACAGCTGCAATATACATTTGTTTATATGGAATACAGTTACCGATGAAAAACGTCACCTTTTATTAACACGACTATCGTAGCCTACGTTCACCATGATTCGCCAGGGTACGCTGAATTGGCCACTCGCGAGTATGTGCTGTTTAATTACGCCGTACAACTAGTTTCTAGCACACACACACAATTTAAATACTCCCTATACGTTGTTTGAAATCAGTCATCCTGGCCGATACAGAAATCAATATTAAACAGCATATACTCTCGAGTGGACGAATTAATGACCAGGGCGAATCATGGTGACCATACGATACATAATTACTGTACAGCTGATCTAATCCTCATCAATCTTATCCTCTTTCTTCTCTGGCGTAGTCGGGCTGCACACTTTGTGGCTGCTGCCTGCCCTGCGAGGTCTGGCTGACTGTATCTGTAGTTCCTCCGGACAGTCTCGTAATGTGTCTTACAAGCCGCTGAAAAACCCCCCCTAAGAAATAAGTTAAAATAGGCCAACAGTATGTCACAATTCCTCACGGCTAGGGATTCGCTAGGTTTTGATGCTAGCATATCTCATTAGCGATTAGCACTCTGTTGTGCTGCCTCAGATGCAACAGATAACAATAACATAAAAGTCACTTACTTAAAAAGATTCCAACTTATTTTGAGGAGAGGTGGGGCCTTCCTCAGTGTATAGGGGCCATAGATGGATCACACATCCCGATCATGCGCCCACCTGAATATCCATCAGACTACCACAACAGGAAGGAATGGCACTCCATTGTGGTTCAGGCCATCGTTGATGGCAAGGGGAGCTTTTGGGACCTTTGTGTGGGGAGCCCTGGCAGCACCTATGATGCCAGGATTTTAAAAAGATCAGGTTTTTACACACAGGCGACCAGTGGCTTATTTCCTGGAAAGCAAAAGAGGGTTGGGGACCAGGATATAGGCTACTACATCCTGGGTGATTCTGCCAACCCATTGCAGAGCTGGCTACTGAAGCCATTTATTGACAATGGAAGACTAACGCCAGATCAGCACCTTTATAACACCACCACCAGTCGGGCACGAGCGGTTGTAGAACATGCCTTTGGCCGGCTGAAGGGGAGGTGGAGATGTCTTTTGAAGCGCAACGACTGTAATGTTGAAACAGTAAAAGACATGGTCTTGGCCTGCTGTGTTCTTCACAATCTTTGTGAACGACACAGTAAAGTTTTTGACCCAGAGGATGACCTACTGGGACAGAACTTCAGAGATGCTTTAATTCAGCACATGAAATCTTAAAAATAAATAAATAAACACGGCAGAATGCCACCATAATTCACTAATCATTTAATTTAATTAAAGTAATAATGATAATTTAATTTCTCTTTCATTTCTCCCTCAAGACACTGACCAGCTGTGTCAGTACTGAGACTATAGCTGAATTTTCTTCTTTCCTCACATTCAGCTCCATCTCTCTCCTCCTATCCTCCCTGTCCTGCTCCTCACGACGCAGTGCTGCCTCTCTCTCAAACATGCTCCTGTGTGGAGGCCAAAGCTGCTGACCACTTCCTCTTTCCTGCAAGAACCACATGCAACCACTTAATATTTGCCTTCACCTACTCATTAGTGTTAAATATCTTTTGATATGGCAATCACCCTGACTTACCAGGTCCGGTCCTTGGGGGGATTAATGTGGAGGAGCCCCTAGCTGCTACTGGCAAAGCTGACCCTTGATCTCTTTTAAAATAGATTATGTGTATTTTTTCTAATGGGCATAGTGGACACACCCCCATTAAATACCAGTGTTGTGCAAGTTCACACTTAACATGAACTAGTTCAAAGTTCAGTTCATACAAAAGAAAATTAATACATTCACGTTAATAGTTCTGTTGAAACAGACTCGGATTGGCCATCGGGAGAGTGGGGACGGGACTTTTCCACTAGTGGGTTAAGTGTCCCAATCCGACGCTGTGTTGAACTAGTTCATGCACAACAATCAAATATAGACGGGTTTCTGTGCAACGTCATCGCAGATATGCGCGCGCAGCCAGGGGGCAGAAAGCGGGACATTTGTGACTGTTTACAAGCAAGAAGAAAATGACAAGGAGTTGTTGTGCTGTTAACTGCACACACCGGCAAAAGGATGGATGGAAATTGTATAATATCCCGAGGGGATCTCATCCTTTTGCTAAAAGACGGAGAAGATTATGGCTCCAGGCCATTAAAAGGGCGGATTGGGGTCCCGACGGTCCTAAAGATAAGATAAGATAAGATATTCCTTTATTAATCCCCCTTAGGAGAAATTCACAGTGACCAGCAGTACAGGGGATAGATGTGCAGTAAGAGCCTGGCTAAAGTCAATACACAATAAACAATAAATTAGATTAAATACGAGCTCTTAAGTCAGGTCGGTGACGAGTGAGAACCTGTATGCATACTAGTGTCCTTGATAGCTGGTTATGGTGCAAAGTAGATAGTGCAAATATGCGGAAAGTGCAAGGTGCAAGATGTGCAAATTTATACAGGTATTCCAGGTACAACATATGAATAGACCTGGAATAACAACGGCTAGGACACAGTCCAAGGTGTGTGGTGTATGTGAAGTTCAGTCCATTCCATTTGTCTGGTGGTGTTGGAGTTTACTGAGCCTGATGGTTGGTGGGATGAAGGAGCGCCTAAGCACTTTGAGGCACTTGGCTGAGTGAGCATGTGGCTGAACGTGTTCCTGAGTTGCTTCAGTTGCTTCAGTTCGACATAGTGAGGCTGAGAGGGTAGTTCCGGGTCGCCAGCAGCTTACCCCTCGTCCTCCTCACTGTCGCCGCCTCCACACAGTCCAGCTTCATCCCCACTGCAGAGCTCGCCGTCCTCCCCGGCTTGTAAAGCTTCCTGGCACCACCGCTCCCAATGCTTCCTCCCCAGCACACGGCAGTGAAGAAGGTGACACTGGCCACCGCAGGCTGGTAGACCATCCGTAGCAGCCTGGTGCACGCAATGAAAGATGACAGATGGACAGTGGTTATCAATGAGATGAACAGACATGAGATGAAAATGGCTAGAAAACAGTCTGGGGTGTGTGGTGTGGTATACAAATCCATTATCTGGTGGTGCTGGCGCTTCCGAGACGTTGGGAGCGGGTGGTTGAGGTATTGTAGAGCCTGATAGCTGATGGGATGAAAGAGCCCCCCAAGCGCTTTGAAGCACGTGGCTGAGTGAGCCTATGGCTGAACGTGCTCCTGAGTTGCCTCAGCTCGGCGTAGAGAGGGTGAGAGGGGTTGTCCAGGATCGCCTGCAGCTTTCCCCTCATCCTCCTCTCTGTCACCGCCTCCACACAGTCCAGCTTCATCCCCACCACGGAGCTCGCCCTCCTCACCAGCTTGTTCAGCTTACTGGCCCCACCGCTCCCGATGCCTCCTCCCCAGCACACGACGGCGAAGAAGGTGACACTGGCTACCACCGACTGGTAGAACATCCGTAGCAGCCTAGTGCACACATTGAAGGATCTGAGCCTCCTCAAGAAGAACAGCCTGCTCTGTCCCTTCCTGTAGAGGGCCTCGGTATTGTCAGACCAGTCCAGTTTGTTGTTTAGGTGCACCCCAAGGAACTTGCAGGTATCCACCATCTCCACCTCTTCCCCCTTTATGGAAACCGGTAATGGGGGACTCTTTCTGCGTCTGAAGTCCACCACCAGCTCCTTGGTTTTCCCTGTGTTGAGCTGAAGGTGGTTCCCGTCACACCATCCCACAAAGTTCTTCACCAGTTCCCTGTACTCCTCCTCCTCGTTGTCTGTGATGCATCCAACAATGGAGGAGTCGTCCGAGAACTTCTGCAGGTGGCATGTTCGGGAGTTGTAGCAGAAATCCGAGGTGTAGAGGGTGAACAGGAATGGTGAAAGTACAGTTCCCTGGGGTGTGCCGGTGTTGCTAGTCACCATGTCTGACAAGCAGTGTCGCAGTCTGACATACTGCGGTCTGTCCGTGAGGTAGTCCGTAATCCATGCCACCATGTCAGGATCGACCTGCATCACCAGGAGCTTCTCAGCCAGCCGGTCTGGCTGGACGGTGTCAAAAGCACTGGAGAAGTCGAAGAACATGATTCTCACCATGCTCTGTGGCCTCTCCAGGTGTGTGTAAGCTCTGTGAAGCAGGTAGATGATGGCATCCTCCACGCCGATGTGGGTCTGGTACGCAAACTGCAATGGGTCCAGGCAGTCGCGCACCCTGGGCTTGAGATGGTCCAGAACCAATCTCTCAAAGGTCTTCATGACGTGTGACGTTAGTGCCACAGGTCTGAAGTCCCCTGGAGCGTTGGGACGACCCTTCTTCGGCACAGGGACTACGCAGGAAGTCTTCCATAGAGTTGGTACCTTTTTCAGCCTCAGGGAGAGGCCGAAAAGGTGCGTGAACACTCCTGCCAGCTGCTCCGCACAGATCTTGAGCACCCTCGGGCTGATGTCATCGGGTCCTCTGGCCTTGTTAGGTCTGATCCTTGTGAGCTGCCGTCTCACGTGGCTGGTGCTGATGGTTGGGGTTGTTATTACTGGGGTCACAGGTGTGGCGAGGGGGTGACTGTCCTCTGGGCCGGACATTGGTCCAGCCTCCCTGTGAGGGTGGAACGGGAGAGAGAGGGAGGTTGGTGCTGGGAGGGGAGGTGCAGACGCTGCCATGCCCGGATCTGGTGGTCCAGCAGGGAGATGAATAGGGCAGGAGGGGGGAAGGGGAGTTGAAGGTCTGGTCCCAGTTGGTGAGTCAAATCTGTTGAAAAACAGGTTTAACTCATCGGCCCATTCCTTTGTCCCCTCCTGTGATCCTCCGGCAGTTTTCATGCCAGTGATGGTTTTCACCCCTGCCCACACCTCTCGGGAGTTGTTCTGCTGCAGCTTCTCCTCTATCCTGCTTTTGTAGCAGGCCTTAGCCCTCCTCAGTTCCCTCCTCAGCTCTCTTTGTATCTCCCTCTGTGTGTCCTCATTGTCTCCTACCATGAAGGCTCTCCTCTTACGGTTCAACAGGACTTTGATGTCCCTGTTGATCCAGGGTTTGCTGTTAGGGAAGCAGCGGACCTTCTTGGTGGGGACAACACTCTCCTCACAGAACTTTATATAGTCTGTGATGCATTGAGTGAGACCCTCAATGTCATCACCGTAGTCTTCCTGAAACATCCTCCAGTCTGTTGTCCTGTAGCACTCCCTCAGGGCCTCCTCAGACCACTGCTGCACAGTCCTGGTGGTGATGGGCTGTCTCCTCACAAGAGGCTTATATGTAGGAGACAGTAGAATCAAGCAGTGATCTGATTTGCCCAGCGGGGGGAGGGCTGTTGCACTGTATGCCCCCTTAACATTGGCATACAGTAAGTCCAAGGTCTTATCCCCTCTGGTGCTGCAGGTTACATACTGGGTGAAGTCAGTCAGTGTCTTTGATATATTTACATGATTAAAGTCTCCGTTTACTATAATAAGAGCGTTGGGATGTCTAGTCTGCAGGTCTGCGACGGAAGAATGAATGACGTCACAAGCCCGCGCCGCTACGGCCGATGGTGGAGTGTAAACAATAACAACAATGGCTGCCGAAAACTCACGGGGCAGATAGTACGGTCTCAGTCCCACCGCTAGCAGCTCTACATCAGGCGTGCACGTGATTTCCTTCGTGGTAACATGTCCCGGGTTGCACCATTTGGAGTTAACAAAGACGGCAAGTCCGCCACCCGACTTCTTACCGCTCTGTTTGTCCCTGTCCGCCCGAACTAGCGTGAAGCCGTTCCACTGAGCAGTCTGGTATGTTCCCGTTCAGCCATGTCTCCGTCAGGCACAACACACTGCATTCCCGGTACTCGCGCTGTCCAGTAGTGAGGGCTGATAGTTCGTCCATCTTGTTGGGCAGTGAGCGTACGTTCCCCATGATAACTGAGGGAAGACGGGGCTTGTATCTCCACTTCCTCTCCATCTTCTTGTTCCTCACCATGGCTCCTGCTCTAGTCCCACGCCGCTTTATCCTCAGCTCTTTCGGGATCCCCCTCGGGCACACCGCTGGTCGATCCCGGAACTGAAGGAGCTCGTCCCGCGAGTAAGCGCCGGTCCATTGTTGTTGTTGTTCAGCGATCGTGGTGATCGCCCTGCACATACTAGTTATTGTTCAACCCGTTTAAGAGCCCTTATATAAGCCTAAACATGTTTCCAAAGCCTAGTGCTAAAGTACTATATAGATTAAAGTTTTTTTTTTAAACTTTTAATCTAAGAAAAAAGGAAAATAGATCGGGAGCTGCTGTGTCGGGCTGCCACTCGCTGCGGCGCCGGAACCGGAAAAGCCCTTTGTCAGTATACTGAGTGTTTATCATAAATAAGAGACACCAACCTGGAATGAACCTGTTCAGGTGGCAGTGAAAGGACTCCAGGGATGTGGACCCTCTGGCACAGCGGTACTTTGTCAGGACAACAACCCCCTTCTTGCTGGTGCCTGTCTCTGTGTACAGCTGCACACCAGGCAGGTCCTGGATACATTTGACGTGGCATTGCTGCACACGCCAGATGTGCTCCATACGGACCTGGTCCAGCAGTGGCACCCCCATGAGGTCTCTCCCGTTCGCCCCTCCCAGCGCCTGCAGCAGCCGCCCGATGAGGCTGACGGTGGCCTCCTCGCCGCGTGTCCTCCTGCGGCAGTACTGGCTCAGCTCCAGCTTACTGATGCTTGCGTCCACCGCAGCATCAGTTGTGGCTCGCACACCCTCCTGCTTGAGCTGCTCTCTCTTGGCCCGCCGCAACAGAGAGGTCCCCTGCATCCCACTCAAATATGCAGGCAGACAGACAGCTCATGAAGGTGGGGTAGAGGTGATGAGCATCAGTGGTGCACCAAGACGGCCAGCCTCCGCATGAAGTGCCAGATGTCCAGCCGTATGTGGAGATCTGGCCACTCCCCAAACCTGGTCTGCAGCTTGGTGGACCCCTCACTGATGCAGCAACCACAGTCCACATACAGCAGCAGCGGGGGTGTGATAGCTGCCTGGCGGTGACCCAGAGACCAGTCCCCCTTCCATGGCCTGCCAGCTTCTTTGTGATCTGGAATTTAACAATAGTGATGTTACAAAATCTGTAATTTGTACTATTTACAGCAGCAAGTATATATAGATAAATTACACTGTACACATTTAAAATAACTACCCATGTGATATTATGATTGACAATAGCATTCATGTGTATAATGGTGTGGAAGAAGAAAATTAGCCTTGCTCTTTTGTGCACAGTAACTTGATATAGTCTTTCTTTTAGTTTCCTAATTTCCTTCAAGTTTTTTATTGAGACATTACTTCACTGTGTCTAGAAGGTATAAAACCCTCTGTCTGTAGGACGCAGGCAGAGAACTGCAGAGACTCCTCGCTCGTACTTCTCTCCATGCTGCATGAATGCTCATCATAACCACCTGTATTTTTCTGAACTTAAAGACTTTTTTTTTTTTTTTTTAATTAAATTTTCTTTAACAAAGGAATTCTTCTACAATGGCATATATTAAGAACATGGATATCTGTTACACATTATTTATTACCTGTTTGGGTTACTACCTGTTTGAGTCCATCTTCAAGATGGAACCAAATGTGGAGGTGATGCTGGCCTTGATATGGTCCAGGCAGGAGAGGATGTCCCTGCCGTACACGGACAGCAGCCAGTGACTGGTGGGCACCTCAATGGGTTCTGGGGGCTCCTGGCACACCACTGGGAAGAGGCTCGGCCGATCAACAAAGTCAGCACACTCCCCAAGGTAGTGTGCCAACCTGTTCAGCCTTTCCTCCCCGTGGTTCTCCTTGAGCTGCTTCACCAGACGTGCTGGACTGTTGCCCAGAGTCCGGTCACGCAGCAGGCGAATGACTCGGATGTCACAGGCCTACCTGAAATACACATGTAGCTTTGATTAGTTACATTGAAAAATCTTGCTACGTGATTGGACGGGGGAAAGCTCACATTGGACATGAATGAACGTGATTAGCTGACATGAACGAACGTGATTAGCTGACTAGGACCGGCGCCACAGAGACCTGCTATGACGTCGACAAATGAGCTTTTGTACAGCCGGGGGGGGGGGAGGAATTAACTGTTGTGTAGGAAGGGAAAAAATAACGAAAGGAAGGGAAATTAGCAATATGAAAAAATGTGAGCTTTCCCCCGTAACTAATCACAGCTACATGTGTATTTCAGGTAGGCCTGTGACATCCGAGTCATTCGCCTGCTGCGTGACCGGACTCTGGGCAACAGTCCAGCACGTCTGGTGAAGCAGCTCAAGGAGAACCACGGGGAGGAAAGGCTGAACAGGTTGGCACACTATCTTGGGGAGTGTGCTGACTTTGTTGATCGGCCGAGCCTCTTCCCAGTGGTGTGCCAGGAGCCCCCAGAACCCATTGAGGTGCCCACCAGTCGCTGGCTGCTGTCCGCGAAAAAATAATTTAAAAAAATCTTGTTTTATATTGTTCATTGTTCACCATGTAATAATAGTTTGGTTTAATAAAAAATATATGCTCCACTGTTTTTTGTGTGTTATGAATATAAGTTTCTGCTAAATACAGTGCTGGGTATATATTGTATGCCTTAAAAAAATAATGGCATCATTTTACTTGTGAATTATTTGATGTAAAACCAAATCAAAATTTGAATTAAAAAATGCTTTAAATAGCAGCATACTTTATTTAAGGTATTTGACAGATAGGCTTCTTCATTACATTGACATATAGCTATATATATACATGTATAAAGATAGATAGATACACATATATATAATTTATTATTGGTATTATTATTATTGACCAGAGAAGATCTTAAGTTACTGATCCAAAAAAGGTTTTGAGACAGATTACTTTATTAATCCCCCGAGGGGGTTTTTTACAGTAAGAAAAATCATAAAGTTGTGTCGTCCCTGGGTGGGCTCGAACCATTAACCTTTCGGTTAACAGCCGAACACGCTAATCAATTCATAGCAGGTCTATGTGGATCGTCGGTCCTAGTCAGCTAATCACGTTCATTCATGTCCAATGTGAGCTTTCCCCCGTCCAATCACGTAGCAGGATTTTTCAATGTGGAATGGATAAGTACCTACCTACGATATTATACGTATCGCGACGCAAGTTGAACTGTCAGTGAGCGAGCGATACTGAATTACTGAATGATACTGAATGAATTCACAGCAACGGTAAGTAATCATAACAATATGTGTTTCCTTATTAAATAGACAGATACGGTTTATTTCAATCCTTCACAGGAAGCTAGCTATATGATCATTTTGATCGGTGTTACACATTACGTTATATGGTCGCTAGGCACCATAGCTAACAAAACGCAAATGCTAACTTGCCTATGGTAAACGGTAAATCTCGTTGAGGAGATGTTGTTGATGATGTTGTAACGGTTGTAACGTTACGAGACTCCGGCCAGGGGAATTATTATGCATCATGTGTGTGATTTTTAAGTAGGATAACGTCATTGTGTTAGCTAGTGTGAACTGGTATCAGATAAGGGGACATCAACCTGCAGGAGTACCGAGCACCAAGCTGCAGCACGTCCTTAGTGTCATGTGTGTTTGTCAATAGCTTGTGTTTCTCTATTTTTTTTTTTTTTACAGACAATATTAATGTATGTATCGGTGTTGGTGGGAGGATACAAAATAATTGATCTGAAGCCTACAAATGAATATTCAATCTGTATTGGATTATAGATTATTAGAAACCCATTAACAATAACCAAGTTCCAGGGGTAATTCATATAATAATATCTGTATACACAATTGATGTAGGATTTATTTTTTATTAATAATTTGCTGTTGTCTTTACTTATGCCATATGTGACCGGCTGAATCTGTATTGTGTAGTTTTTTAAATGAAAGACGTGACCCAGGATCTCAGTCTGGACTCGGAAACTCCGACGTCCATTTAAGATCAAAATGAAACAATAGCTTCCTTTAGTAAAGTGCCCTTAAAACAATCCTCCAACTCCTATACCTCTTCCCAAGGGGATCATAACAAAAGGGCGACATCATAATCATCATAAAAACGGTTGAAATCAAAGAAATAAAAGACATACCTGAAGATAAAAATGAAACAATAGCTTCCTTTAGTAAAGTGCCCTTAAAACAATCCTCCAACTCCTATACCTACGACACACAGAGGGGGGGGGGAACGTACTAGCATGATTACACAAGATCACGAGGTCAGGTGCGAGCTAGCATATTGTGATAGAATATAAAGTTCTTCAACACCCTAAGCTATGCATTGATATTTACATTACACTTCCATTAAACAATGTACAGTCAAAATAATTAATATAAAGAATGGTAAACTATAAGATGGTTAAGGATTTGATCACAAAATGGGGGGAAATAAATGCACACACTTCTTCCCAAGGGGATCATAACAAAAGGGAAGAGGGCAGGGGGGACAGTAAGCTCATGGGGTTCTCAGAAATGTGGGCGGGAGTACAGAAGGAGGTGGAGCTAAATCAAAGAACAAAATCAAATAAAAGGGCACATAAGGCTGCTGGAAAGCTAAACTTCAGGTAATAAAACTGTTGTGTAATTATAATTAAGGGGATATTACACCCTGTTACACATACATTAATAATTTGTTGTTGTCTTCTAAACAGGATGAACCTGGAGGAGTTCAGCTGGACGCTGCTGGGGATGCAGCTTCTGTCATGGTCTTTGTCTGTGTTGTCTTGTTTTCATTGGTTTGCTCTGTGTCCTGTTTCCCTCCTTGGTGATTGCCCCATCGTGTTCACCTGTGTCTTGTTCCCTCACCTGTCTTGGGTTTGTAATTAGTCTGTGTATTTAAGTCCTGTCTGCTGTTGTCGTCCGTCTGTTCCAGTGTTGCTTTGTAAGTTTAAAATAAAATAGTAAAGATTACTCTTGGTTGCCTCGCCTCTCTGCATCTGGGTCCTACTCCACCGCAACTCATGACAGCTTCCTTCTGGTTGCCAGCAGAGATGGCCAAAAACATCCCCATTCAAGACCAGAGGTGGATTTCCAAATCCCTCTTTAAATCTGGCAAACTGCGGCAAGACCTACAGCTGTGGTACGAACCCCCTGTCCCAGCCCTTATTTACCACCAGACACCAACACCGGACCGTTTTTTCACACATCGGCTGATGGTGTGGATGCCCTATCACCTGTGGAAGGTGAGGGTAATCTGCCCTGAGTGTGGGAAGCAGCTAACGGGCTCTGGTGTCCACAAGAGGGCTCGAAAGGTCCTGGACATCGACAGGTATTACCTGATGGTGACAGAGACACTCAGGTGCTCTGCGTGTACACTGAACTATCTGTCGACCAGTCAGACTGTCCGGGACCAGCTGGACCTGCCGCACCAGAAGATGTTCCGGCTGATCCTGACCCGCAAGTGAGTAAAGCAGTTTTGAAAAGATGGTGATTGTGAAGACTTAAACCACTGAAATTACCCTCCAATGAACATGTAACTAATCACTGCAACGATGACACAATTTCAATTTTAAGTTTTAAAAAACATCAGCTATGATGTACATGCACTCATACCACTATTGCAATATCATCGAAAAATACAGCTTATTGAGCTCTGACAATGTTTTGTTTATGACCATGGTTTGTTTATTTTAAAAGACACTGCATGGTTTAGCTCCCCCACCCCTTAAACAGTTTATTCTAACAGCTCATGGTGAAATAATAATAGATACTGTCCCTGTTTTAAATAAACCAATAAATGAAATTAAATGTGCATTTCAGGTATGCTTGTGACATCCGTGTCATTCGGCTGCTTCGGGACCGGACTCTGGGCAACAGTCCAGCACGACTGGCAAAGCAGCTCAGGGAGAACCACGGGGAGGAATGGCTGACCCGGTTGGCACACTATCTTGGGGAGTGTGCTGACTTTGTGGATCGACCCAGCCTCTTCCCAGTGGTGTGCCAGGAGCCCCCGGAACCCATTGATGTCCCCACCAGTCGCTGGCTGCTGTCCGTGTACGGAAGGGACATCCTCTCGCGCATGGACCATATTAAGGCCAGCATCACCTCCACATTTGGTTCCATCTTAAAGATGGACTCAACCAAAAAGGTAATAAATAATCTGACTGTGTAAAAGATTTCCATGTACGTAATATATATTACACATTAACATTGTTGTGAGTGATAACATTACATATGCAGTTATTATAAATGTATACTGTGTAATAAATCTACACACTAAAAAATGTGTAATCGTAAATATCACTGTCGTCAAATTCCAGATCACAAAGAAGCTGGCTGGCCACGGCAAGGGGACAGCTCTCTGGGTGACCTCCATCGGCAATGAGGTCGGCCAGATCCTGACCAGTGTCTTGTCGGTGCAGGAGGGGCCGGGACTGGACACGATGGTGTCTGGTGTGATGGAGCGGTACCAGCAGGCAGCTGTTCCACCACCAGTGCTGCTATACGTGGACTGTGGCTGCTGTGTGAGTGAGGGGGCGAGCAAGCTGCAGACCAGGTTTGCGGAGTGGCCAGACCTCCACATACAGCTGGACATCTGGCATTTTATGAGGAGGCTGGCCGTCGGCTGCACCACCGACACTCATACCCTCTACCCCACCTTCATGGGCTGCCTGTCTGCATGCATCTTTGAGTGGGATGCAGGGGACCTCTGTTGCGGCAGGCAAAGAGAGAGCAGCTCAGGCAGGAGGGTGTGCCAGCCCTTACTGATCGTCTGGTGGACGCAAAAGTCAGTAAGATTCAGCTGAGCCAGTACTGCCGCAGGAGGACACGCGGCGAGGAGGCCACCATCAGCCTCATCGAGCGGCTGCTGCAGGAAATGGGTGCAAACGGGAGAGACCTCATGGGGGTGCCACTGCTGGACCAGGTCCGTATGGATCACATCTGGCGTGTGCAGAAACGTCACGTCAGGTGCATCCAGGACATGCCAGGTGTGCAGCTGTACACTGTGACAGGCACCACCACCGCCAAGGGGGGCGTTGTCCTGACAAAGTACCGCTGTGCCAGAGGGTCCACATCCCTGGAGTCTTTCCACTGCCACCTGAACAGGTTCATTCCAGGTCGGTGTCTCTCTTATGTATGATATTTAAAATAATTTGTATGTTTTTTCATTAAAGCATTTTTTAATTGGCAATAATGTTTTGTTGTTTTCCCAGGAACCAGTGCAAACGCACTGAACTTCCAGTTATACCTCCTGGAAGGCCTGAACAGGTGGAACCAGGATCGGGGGACTGCAGCGGTGACCAGCAAGCCGTCATGTCTCCTCACATACTCCGGGGATATGGCTAACAGTGTCAACACCAACAGCCTGAAGGTGTTTGGCAGAGCATTTGTGCCAACCTTCAGGCCACCTTCCAAATACACTGGTATGTTTAATTTCTATCCAGCTACATAATACTTTGGGTTTGCTGATTTTTAATGTGGCAACACAGCACTTAACTTATACTGGTATTGGATCTGTGCAGCTTTCTTTCAAAAAACTATTTGTATGTGCGTGCTTATGTGCATTTGTCTTTTTTTGTAGGAGAGCTCTTAGGTGTTGATTATCTGCTGGATCAGACAGGGAAGCCTCTCAACATCCGGCCAGACACAGGAGATGGATGACATGCTGGAGGATGTCAATGAGGGCATGGAAGAGGACGAGGGCTTTGAGGAAAACGCAGAAGATGACCCCAGCATATTTTCCTCCACCCTGGCTACCTCCTCCTCAAGACTGGCTGCTACCTCGTCCTCCAGACTGGCTGCCTCCTCCACCCTGGCTGCTACCTCCTCCTCCAGACTGGCTGCTACCTCCTCCTCCACCCTGGCTGCTACCTCCTCCTCCTCCACCCTGGCTGCTACCTCCTCCTCCACCCTGGCTGCTACCTCCTCCTCCACCCTGGCTGCTACCTCCTCCTCCACCCTGGCTGCTACCTCGTCCTCCAGACTGGCTGCCTCCTCCAAACTGGCTACTACCTCCTCCTCCAGACTGGCTGTCACCTTACCTACTGCTTCACCAACCGTGGCTGCCTCCTCCTCTCCTGATGAGTCAGGGGTATGTAAAAACAAAATTCTGTGTGTGTATGTAGTCACTGACTGCATTTTGTTCCAGTTCACTCAAACCACCTGTGACTTTTCTGCAGGCTGTTGATGATGTTGGTGTGCAAGGAATGGACAGGGTGGATCGTTTAGCAGCTTATTTGGTGGAACTGAGAAATGACCAATCATTAACGCTCAGCAACCAGCAGGTCAGTGTTCTGTCAAGTGTTCATGTACATGCGTGTATGGCAACTCATGTGGTCTTGTGTTGTGTCTCTGTTTAGGTGAGCAACATTGTTGCTCTGTGGGACAACCTGCTGGATTATGATAAGCAGAGGGTGGCGTTTGCGGCCAGACATCAGAGCAAAATGACAACTGGGAGGTTCCGGGTGCCAATGAAGCGGCAGGACTTCATACCAGGGGTGGAGAGTGTGAAGAGGCATGCGCTCACCACCGGCCCAATTGCTCAGTGGCCAAGTTGTTGCCGCTTGATAGAGACCATTTTCATCAGGCTCTGTAACATCCACCGTAGTCCGAAAAAGAAGAAGACTTGCACAGTGTCCCGATGGGATCTGGTCCTGCAGGACTACCGGAACATCAGGCAGCACATTCTGGGTAATGGAGCAGTGATGCAGCAGACCAACCTGCAGTTGGTTGATGTGAGCTACACCACTCTGGTGCAGTGGCACAACAGCAGGATAAAGAGGCAGGACACTGCAGTTGTGAAGCAGGGTCTGGACCTGCCCTCCCGCCTATCTGCAGCTGCTGACCCTCTTCCTCCTGCTAATGTGCGCCCTCACTCAGCACAGCCCCCTCCAGGCCCCTCACATGAGTATGTGATGCCCAGCTGTACGGTGGGCCAAGCGAAGCTAAAGAGGAAGACCTATGCAGCAACACCCACACCACCACCAGCACATCCCCTACGTCCCATTTTGCCAGCCTGGCCCTCTGCTCCCCAGGCGATGATGCTGCCATTCTACATCCCCTCTGCTGCTCCTGCTGCTGTAGCCGCTGCTCCTGCTGGCCCGTTATTCTTCGTCCCCTCTGCTGCTCCTGCTGCTGCTGGCCCAGCTTTCTACAACCCCTCTGCTGCACCTATTGCTGTAGCCGCTGCTGGCTCTGCTACTTCTCCTATTGCTTCTCCTCCTCTTGCCAGGAAACTGACCCGCAAGGTTTTGCATAACACATGCAAGAGATGCGAGGAGTTCAGGATAGCATAAATGAATGCATTAGGGCTGGGCGATTAATTGAATTTTGATTACGATTTTGGCTTCCCTCAATCATTAAATCAAGATAATCGTAATAAAACGATCATTCTGCCATCCGCCGTGTTTTGTGTGGTAAATGGAGCGAACCCTTCTTTCTCCACCTGCGCACTCCGCTGCGCCCCGCCCCCGCCTGAAAACTTGCAAGATATGTCACGCGACTGTGTCTGCACCTCAAGCGAATACGACCAATCTATTTAACCACTTAAAAGTCCGCACACAAGAGTAATACATGACCAAGCAATGAAGGAAAAAATTAAAAGCTCCTCCACTCCTGCCACCGCAACACAGTCCTCAATTAAGGAGACCCTATACAATGCCACCCCATATCCAGCCAGCTCCCGCAGGCATAAAGAAATAACAGATGCAATCGCATACATGATTGCCAAAGACATGTGCCCTATCAGCACCGTTAGCGACCGGGCGTTCAATAAACTGATAAACACATTGGACAAGCGGTATGTGTTACCACCACGTCACCATTTCAGTAGAATTGCGCTGCCTGCCCTTTATGACGAATGTCGCGGAAAAGTTGCAGGAGAAGTGTCAATTATATATTATATTTTGCCACCACAACGGACCTATGTTTGAGTCGCACCATCAAAAACATTTTTTGATTTAAAAAAAAAAAAAATCAATGAATAATCGTCTTTAATAATCGTGATCATTTTTGACATAATCGAAAAGCCCTAGAATGCATCATTTTGTAATCTTTCTTCTAGCTTTATCATGCAGTTGAGTAAATGGAGGCCACACAGAGAAAATAGTTTTCTAACGCCGAAGTTGACATACTGCTACCCTTTGCCACGACATATTTGTGTGAACTGAGCTTTTCGAGCTTAACTTGCATCAAGAACAGGTACAGAGAGCCCCTTAGAGCTGTGGACCAGGAGCTACGTGTGTGTCTGTCATCCATTCCTGCGAGAATAGAGCGATTGTGTGCATACTCCCAGGCCCAAGTCTCTTACTGAGATTAAGTCACACTCCTGTGTGTGTGTGTGTGTGTGTGTGTGTGTGTGTGTGTGTGTGTGTGTAGTTGTAGTAGCCTATGATGCTATATGCGTTAATGCATTTTGTTGGTCTTCAAGACTGTGTATTCTAATGATATAAGTAGTGTAATTTAGTGAAAAATTATTTGTGTTGTCTATCTTACTAGGCCCATCTTTTTTTGGGGGGAAAAAATCAAGTTTGTTTTGATGTAATGAATGAGTCATTAACTTGTTTTACAGAGCTGCAATGACATTCAATTCCACAACATTTCTTTATTTCCATTATCAAAATTTACATTAAAAAAAAAGTTTGGGGTGCCTTGAGATTTTTCATTCATGTAAAGGGTGCCACGACTGAAAAAAGGTTGAGAAACACTGCTCTAGCCCATTCCTGTGCAGAGCTGTGATTTTTCATAGAAATAGCCGAAACGCGCAATTCCGCCACTGGGGGGCAGCAAACGAAAAGCTAGACCTGGCATAACCATAGTCACAGCTAAGAAATAGGAACAGCATGTTTTGCAAGCACTGGCTAAGATAAAGATGCTGCTTTCCCACGAGTCTAGCCGCTGTTAAAGTTGCCATTGAAATTGTCAGGAGGAGCAATTACCAAAATGGCGCTAATCTAAAAGAAGAAAGGTTGATGTAGAGTGCCGCGTTTTCCAGGAGAAATGGACTGAGAATTATTTATTTGCAGAGGTGAATGCAAAGCCAGTGTGCCTGGTATGTAATCAACATGTTGCAGTGCTCAAAGAATATAACATTCGGCGCCACTATGAGACTCAACATAAGGAAAAGTTTCACCATTTGCAGGGACAATTAAGAAAAGACAAGATAAACGAATTATTAGCAGGACTGAAAAGACAGCAGTCTGTTTTTACTCGCAGCCGTGATGTCTGTGAAGGAGCAGTGAAAGCTAGCTACCTTATTGCAAACGAGCTGGTGCAAGCATCCAAACCATTTTCGGATGGTGAACTGATGAAAAAATGCATAATGCATGCTGCAGAAGTCGTATGCCCCGAAAAGAAATCAGCCTTTGCCAACATTAGTCTGTCCAGAAATACAGTTGCAGATAGGGTTGAAGATCTCTCACGAAATTTAAGCTGCCAACTGAAGGACAAAATACGGTCATTTATTGCATTCTCGGTTTCAATTGATGAGAGCACCGATATCACAGATGTTGCACAACTTTGTATATTTATTCTAGGTGTTGATGCAACTTTGACCGTCACCGAGGAGTTTCTCGAGTTAGTGCCTATGATGGACACAACAGCTGATGATATATTCAGCTCCGTTGTATCAGCACTGGACAAAGTCGGGGTGGACTGGTCCCGTGCTGTCAGTCTGGCCACTGATGGCGCCCCATCAATGGTCGGGAGAAAGGCAGGTGTTGCCACAAAATTCAGGGAGAAGGTGCTGGCAGCCAACGGAGGACATGACTTTTGGACATTTCATTGTATTTTGCACCAAGAAGCACTGTGTTGTAAAACACTAAAAATGGATCATGTCATGAGTGTCGTTGTGAAAACTGAATTTCATCCGATCGCGAGGTCTGAATCACCGCCAGTTTGACTGTTTTCTTAGTGATAATGACATTACGGCTGGCTTACCATACCACACTGAAGTGCGGTGGTTAAGTCGAGGTGCCGTACTCAAACGCTTCTTTGACTTGCGAGGGGAGATTGGGCAGTTCATGGAGAAAAAGGGCAGGCCAGTAGGAGAATTGAAATGTCCGGAATGGGTGAGGGATCTGGCGTTCATGGTTGACATTACACAGCATCTGAGTAATCTTAATAAAACGTTGCAGGGTCGCCAGAGAGTTGTCACAGTTTTGCGACAGCATATGCGCCTTCAAATTGAAGCTGTCACTGTGGGAGACGCAGCTCTCCAAAGGTGACACCTCTCATTTCCCACCTCTCGCAGCGCTGCGCGCCAGCCAACCTGATTTGGCTGAATACAAAAATAAAATCACAGAGCTGCTGCTGGAGTTCGAGCGCAGATTTCAGGTCTTCGGGGAGCTGGAGAAAGAATTGGTTAAGGTTAAGGTTATTTTGCGACGATGTTACTAGTGCGGCCCGCTTGAACCCCACATGGGTTGTATGCGGCCCCTGAACCAAAATGAGTTTGACACCCCTGATATAAAGACTTTAAAATGCCACAGGATTGAATATGGGTACTACAGAATTGTGCTTTCTTCTCTTTTTCCTCTTTTTCTTCTCCCCCCTTCTTTTCCTTTCTTCCCCCCCCCTTGGTAGACTATTAAGTCAGCGAATCACGTTCGTTCATGTCCAATGTTGTCAGCTAATCACGTTCCGTTCATTTCCAATGTTCCAATGTTGTCAGCTAATCACGTTCATTCGTGTCCAATGTGAGCTTTCCCCTCGTCCAATCACGTAGCAGGATTTTTCCATGTGGAATGGCTTAGTACCTACCTACAATATTCTACGCAAGTTGAACAGTGAGCGAGCGTCGAGCGATACTGAATAATTCACAGAAACGGCAAGTAATCATAACAATATGTGTTTCCTTATTAAATAGGCAGATACGGTTCATTTCAATCCTTCACAGGAAGCTAGCTATATGATAACTGACGTTAACATTGCGATCAATAAATGTAACCTTAATATGCTCAATATTAGTTTTTCACAGTTGCTTACACCCAAAAAGCAAAAATTTGGCACAATTTGCACAACCTTCACTTCATGTACCAATTGCTCGACCCAAGTTGGCACTACTTCACACTCCCTTATCTGCATTAGAGTCTGACTTTCCTTCTTTACACTCTGATGTCAATTACAAATCACCTTGCTGTCAAAACACTACACAATTTTCGGTTGTTGCACAGAGTTCTCAAGTAAAATCTCAAAGCATCAACCTATAACACACAAATATTCAAAACACTACACACAATGTTCAGTCGTTGAACACACTTCTCAAATAAAATCTCAAAGCATCAAACTACAACACACAAATATTCAAATCTCTAAACTTTCAGGTCTGTTGAGCAATTTGCAATCAGGACTGCAGTATAAAAGTGCCTTGAGCCTCTGTTTTGTTTGGTGAACAATGGAGAACATTGGAGAGAACCAGAGAAGGAGAGAGGTGAGAGTGAGAGGAGGAGGAGGAGGAGGAGAACAAGGGGAAGGAGGAGGAGGAGGACAGAGAGGAGAAGGAAGAAGAGGAGGAAGAGGAAGAGGAGGACGAGGAGGGGGTCAAAGGGGAGGAGGAGTAGGAGGTAGAGGAGCAGGAGGGGGACAAAGAGGGAGAAGAGGAGGAGGACAAGGAGAAGGAGGAGGAGGAGGAGTAAGAAGAAGGAGAGTTACCATCTCTAATGAGATACGGGCAACCGTGGTAGACCACGTTCTCAACCATGGTTTGAGCATGAGGGAGGCTGGCCAGAGGGTGCAACCCAACCTCAGCCGCTACACAGTTGCTGCCATCATAAGAACCTTCAGGGTGGAGAACAGGTACGAAATCTATTTGCCTTGTTTACTGTAATACTGTATATCAATAGAATACAGTGTGCTCACAGTATTTGCATTTTGCAGGACTGAAAGAGAACCACACCGTGGAGGAAGAGCACGGATTTTCACAGAGGAGCAGGAGACAGATGTTGTACATATTGTTTGTGAGAACAATACAATCACGCTCCGGCAACTACAGTCTAGGATCCTGGCTGACCATGGCACTTTCAGGGACATCCACACTGTCAGCCTATCAACATTAGATAGAATCCTCCGCAGGAATCATGTTAGGATGAAGCAGGTCTACAGGGTCCCATTTGACCGTAACACAGACCGCATCAAAGAGCTCCGGCGAGAGTTTGTGCTTGTAAGTCCCATACTTTCAGCACTGACACATGCATGTATTGTACCTGTAATCCAATATTACTGTAAGTGTATTTACATGTATTTTCTATAGTGTCTCACTATAGCCCACTGTATTGAAGTCTCTGTGTCCATACTGTAACTCAAACTTTCTCATGTTGTCTGTGTCAGCGGATCCAGGAGCATGACACCGCAATGGAGGTGAATGAGTACATTTTCATTGATGAGGTTGGGTTCAACCTCGTGAAGAAGAGGCGCCGGGGCAGAAATGTCATTGGCCAGCGGGCCATTGTTGAGGTCCCCGGCCAGCGTGGTGGCAACATCACGATGTGTGCGGCCATGAATCATCATGGCATCCTCCACCATCATGCCCACCTAGGGGCCTATCATACTGCCCGTCTCCTTGCCTTCCTGGATGGCCTGCATGACCTGCTAATACCACCTGGTCGGATGGATGTCCCACATCGGATCCATTATATTGTCATCTGGGACAACGTCAGTTTCCATAGGGCTGCTCTAGTGCGTGGGTGGTTCCAGGACCACCCACGCTTTTCCACTATTTCTTCCACCTTACTCTCCTTTCCTTAATCCAATAGAGGAATTATTTTCAGCATGGAGGTGGAAGGTGTATGAACGGAACCCACAGGGCCGGGTCCCACTGCTCCAGGCCATGGAGGAGGCTTGTGGCGACGTCAGTGTGGAGGCCTGTCAGGGCTTCATTCGCCACTCAAGGCGATTCTTCCAACGCTGCCTAGACAGGGAGCACATTGCCTGTGATGTCGATGAGGCCCTCTGGCCTGACAGGAACCGGAGGCATGATGGCTAATTTTTTTTGTGAGGGGGGGACGGTTTACTGTACTGTACTGTTCTGTGTGCTAAAATAACTTTTTTTGGTTGCATATTTGTGTGCTGTTTTATGTTTGACTATACAAAAGTAGGCCTACAGACATTTTACAAAAGGAGAAAAGGCACATTTTCCAAAGTCATTGTCATTCATATGGTGTGTTCTGTTTCTATAATTGTGTTTTCAGTTTTGCACCTAAGTGTGCTGTAAATGCTTGGTAGTGTGCAGACAAATGCTTAGTTGTGTGTACTCAATGAATGGTATGTGTGTATCATTTGAAAAAATGGCTGTGTGTACCAAATGAAAACACGAGTTCCATTTTGTGAACAGGTAAGAGATTTGATGGCAAAGAGTCGTCTTGCAAAGGGAGTGTCAGGATTAGCATTTTGTGTGTGAGGTTTTCAGATCTGTGTGTTCAGTTTGAAAAAAGCTGTTATTGTTTTGAGAAACGGGTGTTAACAATTGTGAAAAACTGTAACATGTGTCAATGCATTAAGGACTCAAAACGTTCGCGAAATCACTGCAATTGAAGTAAAGAAAGCAAATTAACCCTCTATAATCATGTACGAATGAATGATTGGCATAACGTTAGCTCTCTGCAACGTTAGGATGGATGTAATGTTCAAATCACGTTGACATTCAACGATTAGAAACCAACAAGAGCTAGTGTGACTTTGTTTATCATTTTGTTTGTGAGTAGGCTACTTGTAACCTTCTCAATATGGCTTGTTTACAGTAAGTGTGTGTCAGTCCCAGCACTGGTGTCAAGGTAAGAATACAGGGTGTTAATGTTAATGTGTATATCCAAGCAATTACTGTATCTGTATGTAAATGGAAATTGTGATCACTGTCTTTATTTTTATGTCATCTTCAGATGAGTAAGAGCCATAAAGGCATGGGGGAGGGGCAATGGATGGCAAGGTTGAAGACATTTGCCTCCAGTGGAGTCTGGCCCTCTGGCACAGGGAACAGACCAGCGCCAAGGCAGAAGAAATGGCATGACTTCTATCAGAAGGTAAAATAGGCCTATAGGGAGCCAGTGGCTGTGTAACAGATTAATATGTTGAACACTATACACTGAATAACTCACTCCAGACTGAACAATAATGCTGTTATTTTAGATTGAGAAATGCCCTCTGCAGACACGTGGCCAGACAACACTCCTTGGTGGGCCCATGGTCTGCACCTGTGGTTTCCATGCTACAAAGGTGAGCTATGTGATGTGCCATTGAAGGGCTATATACCCAGTCTAGGTTGTGCCAAATTTTTTCCTGGACAGCACACGCTGGCCTCAAACAACAGGGCTATGGGTCACTTTACACTCAAGCTGTCCTTCCTTTAAAAACTCTGGCAGTGCTGTGAAAGAATTTAGAATCAGAATCAATTCTGTATAATACTGTTTCTTGATTGATCATAATTCTGACCGAGTGTACAAGCATCTACTAGGAAAATTACCATCAGCTGTTATTACTGTCTCTTCACATTTTAGCAGCCTGCCACACAGTCACCAGCGGCAGGAGAGCCAGCTGCGGCCACTCAGGGATCTGTGGCCCCTGCACCCCCAAGGTCTTTCTCGCGACCTCCTCCAAGCCTGTCAATGGTGAATATAATTTATACTGATTGCTTTGAATGATGGCGTCATATTTGAGTTAACATTTGCTTTAAGTGTTCTGTGCCTGTTTTCTTACTGAAGTCTTACTGAACTTTAACTGCTTTCAGTTCACTAAGCAACGTTTTGGCGGTGTGCAGTCAGCCTCTCTAAAGCCGAATTTAGTGGCCAGGAGGACCCCAAGCCCTGCTCCTGCTCCTCCTCCAACATCCTCTGCACCTCCTCCTCCATCATCCTCTGTGAGGACCCCAAGCCCTGCACCTCCTCCTCCATCATCCTCTGTGAGGACCCCAAGCCCTGCACCTCCTCCTCCGTCATCCTCTGTGAGGACCCCAAGCCCTGCACCTCCTCCTCCATCATCCTCTGTGAGGACCCCAAGCCCTGCACCTCCTCCTCCATCATCCTCTGTGAGGACCCCAAGCCCTGCACCTCCTCCTCCATCATCCTCTGTGAGGACCCCAAGCCCTGCACCTCCTCCTCCATCATCCTCTGTGAGGACCCCAAGCCCTGCACCTCCTCCTCCAACATCCTCTGTGAGGACCCCAAGCCCTGCACCTCCTCCTCCATCATCCTTTGTGAGGACCCCCCGCTCCTCTCCTCTTCCTCCTCCTGCATTCTCTGTCACGAGCCCACGTGGTGATACACACACCAGCCTGGTGGGAACATCTGTGAGTATGGGAAAAGACTATATAAATCACCCAGATTACTTGGAGTGTGTGTTTGTGTGTTTCTAAAGGAGAGAGGAAGAGTGAGTAGTGTGTGTCTATCTATGAGAGAGACAGAGGGTGTGTGTGTGTGTGTGTGTGTGCGTGTGTTGTCTGTCTGTCTGAGCATTTTTATTTACTGAGTTGTTTGTTTGTGTTGTATTTGTGCATACAACTAACTCTTATTTTTCTTCAACTTATCAGGATGAGGCAGGAGGTGCAACTGCTGCTGGAGCTTCATTCTGGTTGCCAGGGGAGTTGGCCAAGACAATCCCCACACAAGACCAGCGGTGGATTGCCAACACCTTGTTCCACTCCGGCAAACTACGAGCGGATCTGAAGTTGTGGTATGAGCCCCCAGTCCCAGCACTCATCTACCACCAGACGCCGACACCAGAGCGCTTTTTCACCCAGAGGCTGATGGTGTGGATGCCCTACCACCTGTGGAAGGTGAGGGTATTCTGCCCTTCCTGTGGAAAGCAGCTGACGGGGTACGGTGTCCATAAAAGGGCTCGTAAAGTCCTCGACATTGATAGGTATTACCTGATGATAACAGAAACGCTCAGGTGCACCGTCTGTTCCCTCAACTACCTGTCAACCAGTCAAGCTGTCCGGGAGCAGCTGGACCTGCCGCATGCACAGATGTTCCGGCTTATCCTGACCCGCAAGTGAGTGAAGCTGAATCAAGCTGGTGAATGCTGATATATAACTTAATCAGTTCAACAATATGAATTTCAGGTATGCCTGTGACATCCGCGTCATTCGGCTGCTGCGGGACAGGACACTGGGAAACAGTCAAGCACGACTGGCAAAGCAGCTGAGGGAGAACCACGGGGAGGAGACCCTAGCTCGGTTGGCACACTATCTTGGTGAGTGTGCTCATTTTGTGGATCAGCCCAGCGTCTTCCCTGTGGTCTGCCAGGAGCCTCCGGAACCCATCGAAGTGCCAACCAGCCGCTGGCTGTTGTCGGTGTACGGCAGAGACATCCTCTCCCGCTTAGATCATGTCAAGGCCAGCATCACATCGACGTTCGGCTCCATCATTAAGTTGGATTCAACCAAAAAGGTATTATATAATCCATATGATACCATGTTTACACTGTATTATAAGGGCCACTGTGTATAGCTATGCATTGTCATCATAGAAATGTGTCATTTCAGATCACCAAGAAGCTGGCGGGCCATGGCAAAGGGACGGCACTATGGGTGAGCTCCATCGGCAATGAGGTTGGCCAGATCATCATCAGTGTCCTGGCGGTGCAGGAGGGGCCGGGATTAGACAGGATGGCCCGCGGGGTCATGGAGCGTTACCGCCGTGCAGGCGTTCCTCCCCCCGTACTGCTCTATGTGGACTGTGGCTGCTGTGTGAATGAGGGAACCAGCAAGCTGCAGTGCAGACTTGGGGAGTGGCCAGATCTCCATGTGCGGCTGGACATCTGGCACTTAATGAGGAGGCTGGCCTCGGGCTGCACTACAGATGCCCATCCCCTCTACCCCACCTTCATGGGCTGCCTTTCTGCCTGTATTTTTGAGTGGGATGCCGGTGACCTTGCTTTGCTGCGGCAGGCAAAGAGGGAGCAGCTCCTCCAGGAGGGTGTGCCGACCATCACTGACCAGCTGGTGGACAGCAAAATTACCAAGAAGGCGCTGGCCCAGTTCTGTCGCAGGAGGACGAGGGGTGAGGAGGCCACCATCCAGCTGATTGAGCGCCTGCTGAGGGAGCTGGGAGGGCAGAATGGGAATGACCTGATGGGTGTGCCACTACTCGACGAGGTGCGCATGGAGCACATCTGGAAGTGTGCAGAAACGCCACGTCAAGTGCATCCAAGATGTGCCTGGGGTTCCGCTGTACACAGGGATGGGCACCACCACCACCACCAAGGGGGGCGTTGTGCTGCAACGCTACCGCTGTGCCCGAGGGTCTACCTCTTTGGAATCTTTCCACTGCCACCTTGCCAGATTCATTCCAGATTCTATTTTTCGAAGGTAAGGTAACGGACATTGCTGAAGTTGCAATGAATCACAATCCACTACACTGAAGTTGCAAGAACACCACTTTGTAAGCTATTCTCTTTCATCCGGACCCATAACCCTCTATATACCCCATAGTGGCCGTCGACGGCCGTCCTTTATTCTCCTGTAACGGCCGCCGCCGGCCGGCATGTGAGCAGTCAAGTGAGCGTGTGTTCAGTGAGGTCTCTGCTATATATGAAAAAACCAGAAGCCGCCTAACTGGAGAAAATGCAGAAAAGCTCTGCTTCCTCCACCATAACCTACTCTTGCTAAATTGGGAATACTAGACTTGAGTAAACCAAAATGGTTTTGTTTTGCCATTTTTTCATTCATTAATCTACAGGGAGTGATTTTATTTATTCAATTAATTCATTAGTTTGTGTTTAACTTATATTTAAGCTCCCTGCACTTTTTAAATTAATTTCATTATGGAAAGCTCTTTTTGTGATTTGAATTGTCAGATTGTGTCAGTGATAATGAAACAATCTCATTTTCCGTTCATTAAACATCAGGGATTGATAGGATTTACTTTTTCCATTCCTCTGTTTGATTTTACTTTATATGCATATTTTCTTAAATGCTGCAGGCAGCTCCCTACACTTTGTGTAACAAAATAAAAACAATTAAATGCTTTTGAATTACATTTCTGCTACATATCGCCTTTACTATCTACCCCCCTTTTTTGACAACTGACATATCGGTTATCGGACTCCTTTTTTGGTAATAATTTATATCGGTATCGGCCCTGAAAAAAGCATATCGGTCGATCCCTATAATAAACCTAGAATGTGAAGTCCGATAGTTGCGGCGAGAGGAATAGGCTACGATCAACAGCAGGCAGCACACCAAAGGTAGAAACAATAATCCAGGGGTGGCCATCCCGCGGCTCTTGGCCAATAAGAATGCGGCTCTCCAACTTCAATTAAAAAAAATTTCATCATTTTCGTGCATCTTCTCTCTCATTTGAATTATTGTTATGCTTGTGTGTATTGAACTATTCCTGCTTAAAAGAGCCGCAAACATGCCACTGAATCAATTATCTTGGGGTGGGGGGTGGGAGGGGGGAAACAACCTGCACTGCACACTCCGGTGCGCGCGCACAGTTTTCCTAGCAAGCTTCAAGTGATTCATTCCGAAAAAGGGCAAAATGCAAATCTAAGCGCAAATATGAAGATGAGCACAGGACATTTCTCGAGGACTGGGAGGACGCTTACTTTTTTGTTGAACGAAAAGGCAAGCCTTTCTGTCTGATATGTGATACGTCGTTAGCACATTTCAAAGCTCCAAATCTTCAGCGCCATTTCAGCACACTCCATCCAAACATCGACAAGGAATTCCCCAAAGGTACTGAACTTCGCAAGCACAAATTAAACACACTGAAAACTAAAAAAAAAAAAAAATACGACGAAGGAAATTTTATTAAACAGTGCCTCAGTGACGTGATTGAAACCTTGGCTCCAGAAAATAAACTGAAAGATTCGATCAAAGACCTCCAACTGTCACGCCACACCATTGAACACAGAATATGACATAAATAAGGCAATTGAATAAGAGTTGCACTCTGATCTTCAAAAATGTGCATATTTCAGTGTGGCATTGGATGAGTCTTTCGACATTCAAGACAAGCCGCAGTTGGCGATATTTGCACGGTCAGTGTCTGAAGATTGTGTGGTTAAAGAGCTCCTAGACATCGTACCGTTAAGAGGGAACCCGCAGCATTGATGTGAAAGAAAAAATATCTGACGTTTGAGAAAGTCAATCTGCCATTACAGAAGCTAACGGCAATAGTCACGGATGGGGCTCCCTCAATGATTGGATCTGTGAACGGACTTTCATGACATCAGAGCATGTACGTACATGCTCTGATGAAGACCAAGTGTGGTCGAAACATGTTGGCGTTTTATTTAATGTATTAGCCAGTTATAAATAAAGGCTTTTTAATTATACCTTCCTCCTTCACCATTTCTGGAGTGCCTGGAGATTCCTCCTTATCATGAACTGATCCCAGTACGCGAGTCTACATTTTACAACCAAGAGCTACCAGCCCCTTTCGCTGAAGTAGGCTGTAATCAAGCTTCTCTCAATGTTCGGGTCAACATAAGTCATCTGTGAGTCCTTGTTTTCGACTCTGAAAGTTGTGAAATCAAAGCATCGATCTGTTCTGACTGATACACATGTGAATGAACTGCTCCGAGTGGCCACAACGGAATACAAGCCAGATTTGAGGATTACTGAAGGCAAAGAATGCCAGAAGTCTCACTGAGTTCAAAGCAGCAATAAGGTTAAAAAAAAAAAAAAAAAAAAAAAAAAAACTTCTCACATTCGTTTTACTGGATGCTTTTGCAAACGTGGACTTGCCTCAGTCCTGCTGATATTTCTAGCAGTGAGTGAGTGATTGAATGAGTGAGTGAAATAACTTACCCTGGTCTCAGTGGGCAGGACTCGTGTGATGTGAATCTGGTTGAGCTGAAGTCTGGCCTAAGGTTTTGGGATGAGTTTAAGCCCATTTTTGTCAGTCTCCTGTTTCATAATGAGGGGTGTGTGACATGGTAAATTGTTAATATTTAATTATCTCTGTGTGTGTGTGTGTGTGTGTGCATAATGTGGCTCTTTGCAGTACTACAGTAAACATTTTGGCTCTAAGTCCCTGGCTGGTTGGCCACCCCTGCAATAATCTTTATTATAATTCATATGCAGTTACCAAACATGTCAGATTGGTCAGGTTCATGAAGTCCTAAACCCCAATGTTGTCAGCCTAAACGAATAACCCCCACCACAGCAAAACAGACCTTCACACGGCACACCGGGAACACTACAATAAGGCAATTCAAAAGTTATTGCACACGCATTAAAGCAAAGGCTACCTCACCCCCATCGGGCACTGCACACATTCACAATGCAAAGTTACCGGACACACAAGACGCGTTCGGACTAGACTACACGAGTTCAGTTCGTCATTACCACCCTCCCAACCCAATCATAAAATGGTTATACTGCTCAGTCTAAAAACAGGGTACACACACAGAGAGAGAGTAAAAGTTCAAACTTAACTTGACGCCCACAGGAGCGGGGACATCCCGGGCACTGAGACCAGAGGATGCTTCACCAGGGGGTCGCCGACGGGAAGGTGCCCACATCCGCGTCACGGGGCCCATCTGCTGCTAGTTGAATGGGTCCCTGGGGTGTCAGCCATTTTGTTGTTGCAAGCATGACATGCAGTCCTGTTACAGAGAAAATAATTAAGCTGTGATCTTTATTCATGACTTCATGAAGAAATACACGCCTCGATGTCAGTTTACTTGTTTAATGACAAAGATGAAGTCCTGCAGCAATACACATGAGCTAAACCCAGTAATTCCGACATATGCATGCCTAACATAAATATCAGCAGGAACTTAACTAGCCTTAACAAACAATAGTTAGAGAAATACAGTATAATGGACTTACATGAATAAAGATCACAGCTTAATTATCTTCTCTGTAACAGGACTGCATGTCATGCTTAATTATCTTCTCTGTAACAGGACTGCATGTCATGCTGGCGACAACAACATGTCTGACTCCTAACTAAGCTGGTCAGCATCCTGTAATTAAATACTACCCCCTAGTGGCCAGCGGTAAACTCTGCATTTCCCAAGACACGAGACCCTCCCCCGGGGTCTAGGCTTTGGTGCTGGTAGGCAAAAGAGAGAAGGAAGACGCCAGTCCAGCGCTCGCGTGAGGTCCCCGACAGTAGCGGAACCGGAGAACCCCTAGCTGAGAAGCTACACAGCCTAGCATACACTCCTATTACCCGGCCTTATCTGCTGTCACCCCGCTGAGCTATCTTCGCCGCCGGCAGCCCTAAGCAGCATGCGAACGGCACCCACCCTCAAACCCTTGAGTGTAGCTCGGCGTTAACAACAAAGCGTCGCTTCCCAGACCACCCGCCTGTCGCTTAGTGGTGTGTCGGACGTGAACGATTCGTTCTATATCAACGAATCTTTTAGATGACTCGGGAGTAACGAGTCACCTCAGTGAGTGATTCGTTCATGCAGTACCTTCCCTGGCCACATGGCAGCTGCATAAACCCACAGTCAGCAGGACAGGAAACAGAAATGATTCGTTCACGACTCACTCGACTATGCGTCCGTCAGGTTCTCGTTCATTTGTCACGTGACAGCCAGGCCACTCAGGCTGTGTGTGGCCAGCAGTAAGCACAACAGTTCGTTCACCGGATCGTTCATAGTACGGATCGGTCGCTCGTTCATTTCTCACGTGACACCTGTAGCTCAGCTGCGTACGGGGCTGTGGACACTAACAAGGAAATGAATGATGTCTGATTTGTGATGTTATAATTGATTAGTGGTCTTCTTGTAGATGTATATAGTGTTGTGTATATAATGTAAAGTGTGTTATTAAAAAAAGAAAATTCCATTAACATGTTGATCTTGTGTTATATATGCCACAAAATAATAAAATATCATAATACATTATTCATTCATGAAATCATAATTAATCAGTGGTCTTCGGTTTTTGTAATCTTTCTTTTGAATATATCATTATATCATTTTAATTCAGTTCAACTCCTCAACTTTAATAGCTGTACATCCTCCTGTACATCATCTACTTTGCTTTTAGACACATAACCGTTTAGGATTGGATGAGAAAAGGAGATAGTAATGCACCACAAAACCTCACTAAATGTTAATTTCAGAGCCTCTGATAAAGTGCAGCTCACACAGACCAAGTTTGCATCTCGGTTTAAATACCCCTCTGTCACACACTGTCAGCCTTCACACTTTGACAGCGCAAGAGAGGGTTCACTTGGTTACAGTGACGGCATATGCCAGTGTCACATCAGCTGTGCGCATCTGATTCACGTCGCAAGTTGACATTATTTTTTATACATTTGTTTTCCACTGCCTGAGCTAATTGATGTTTTGCATGAAAGGGTGTGAAAAGTGTCGATTGTTTGACTCTCATGACACAGCTTTTCACCATGTCCCATAGTGGGCTACTAGGAGTGACGAGATCTTGTGCCACAAATTGAGTGCTACTGTCATCAACCCATCCCCCACCAGAGGTGGGGGATGGGTTGATGACAGTAGCACTGCCCCCATCCCCTACCTATGGTGGGAGATGACCCATCCCCCATCCCCCATCCCCCATCCCCCACCCCCCACCTTTGGTAGGGACAAGGGTGTGAAAAGTGTCAAGTGTCAAGTGTGATGAGTCACCACCCCCCACCCACCCCCACCCACCCAAGTTAAATCAGAATACAAACTACAGAGGTCTGAGCAGGTCAAGAAAATGAGTGGAAGAAAAAGGAGTGACATTTGGAACCACTTTGGTGAAATTTCAGCCACTAAAGCCAAATGTAACATCTGCAAAAAACTTTTATCCACCAAAGGAGGAAGTACGTCCAATTTGAGAAGGCACCTGAAAGCAGCACATCCAACTGTGCAGTTAGCACAAGTGAGGGTGGGGAGTGACGATGGAACCACTTCAGCAGCTGCGAATATCTCCACCAGCAGCACTTCATCTGGACCTCCAATCACTGCTGCTGCAACACTGGCTACAGCTTCTGCAACATCCAGTACACCAGCAGCGCCACCCACCACCACCACCACACAAGCAGCAGTTAGGCCACGGAGGCCACAGCAAACACTTATGGGCACGTACGTAACAAGGCCAATGGATCCGCTCAGGCAGAGCAAACTGGATGAAGCACTGGTTAAAATGATTGCTTGTGACTATCAACCATTTTCCATTGTTGAGGACAAAGGCTTCAACGAATATTCAAGGACCTTGGACCCTTCGTACACTCTGCCCAGCAGGAAGACACTGTCTCAAGCTCTACTGCCTAAGCTGTATGGGAAGTTAAGAGCTGAGTTGATTGAAAAAATCAAGAGTGCTCCTGCTGTGTGTCTCACAACAGACTGCTGGACCTCTGTGACGACCACAAGCTACATGTCTGTGACCTGCCACTTTATTCAGGATTTTGTCATGACCTCCCATCTCCTGGACTGTTTTGTCTTGACAGACAGACACACTTCGGCTCACCTGGCAACTGAGCTGAAGAGAGTTACAATTGAATGGGGTGTCAGTGACAAAATTGTAGCTTGTGTTACAGACAATGCCAGCAACATTGTGGCTGCCCTGAGAGACCACCTGCACTGGGACCACATACCATGCTTTGCCCATGTGCTGAACCTTATTGTTAGAGCTGCCCTTAAGGAGGTCCAGGGCACAGTTCAAAAGATCAAAGCTGTGGTTGAATTCTTCCACAGAAGCACAGTTGCTTCAGACAAGCTGAAGGCCACACAGCAACAGATGGGCCAGCAGCAACTGCGTCTGAAGCAGGATGTAGCTACAAGGTGGAATTCAACGTACTACATGCTGAAAAGGTTTATTGAAATGAAAGACCCAGTCATCTCCACCCTGGCACTCATCAATGCACCACTATCCACACTGTCCACAGAAGAATGGGGAATTATCCAAGAAACTGTGGACATTATCAAGCCCTTTGAGGAGGTCACCGTTGAAGTGAGCTCTGAGAGGTATGTAGATAAAGTGATTAATGTTTATATTATATTAGATACACTTTTATTGTATAATCACTGTACACATAACATTTATTTGACTCCTATCAAACTTTGCTCTCAATGTGCATGCACACAATAAGCAAACTCCATATTTTAAACAAAAACTCTAGTTAGTGATGGATTTTTAACTGTATCCTTACTGTTAACAAAGAAGCATGACATTGACTTTGTAATAGTAAACTGTTATAACTGCTTTTAAGAACAACATTTTAATAATTGAACTCTGTCTGTAGGTTTGTGACTGCCTCTAAAGTGATCCTGATAGCAAAGGGTCTTCAGAGGATTGTTGCCCGCCTTCAAAGAAATCCTTCAATCCATGAACCAGTACAAAAACTGGTGGACAGTTTGATGGCAGAGATGCAGAAGAGGTTCAGCAAGGTGGAGCATATCGAGAAGCTTGCTGATGCTACTTTTCTCGATCCACGCTTCAAAAAGCAGGCCTTTGTGACCAACAGGGCAGCAGAGGATGCTGTAAAGAGGGTCACTGCTGCTGCAGCACACCATCACCCGACTCCAAGTGAGGTGGAGGAGGAGGGTCAAGATCCTGCTGCGGCTGCTGGCACAGGGGCCATGTATTGGGAAGACTTCGATGAGAGGGTAGCAAACACCAGGGCTGCTACTTCATCTGATCCTGCCTCATTAAGCACCTCAACTGCGGCCATGGTGGAGATGCGGGCCTACCTTGCAGGGCCACTCCTACCCCGCGCATCAGATCCTCTGGCATGGTGGAGGATGCACTTGCATGTATATCCAACTCTCTCTGAAGTGATGAAGAAAAGACTGTGCATTGTGGCCACATCTGTGCCCTCTGAGAGAGTTTTCTCGAAGACGGGGCAGATCATCACTGACAGACGGAACAGGCTCAGCCCCTCTAAGGTCCGCGAGCTTGTGTTTGTCAATGCCAACTTGCCGTAGAGCAGGCCCTAAACTGCTTGATATATTTGTGTTTTATGTTTGTGTTTTACTTACTTGTGCAATATTGTTGTTGTTGGTTTGGATTGGTTTTATTTACCTTTATTCTTATTTGACTTTTGCTATTTAACTTTATTTATTTCCCTTAGATGTGTATAGTGTTGTGTATATAATTTCAATTATTTACCTTTATTCTTATTTGACTTTTGCTATTTAACTTTATTTATTTCCCTTAGATGTGTATAGTGTTGTGTATATAATTTCAATTATTTACCTTTATTCTTATTTAACTTTTGCTATTTAACTTTATTTATTTTCCTTAGATGTGTATAGTGTTGTGTGTATAATGTAAAGTGTGTATATAAGTGTGTTTATAAAAAATACTTTTGAAAGTTATATCAACATTTTGATTTTGTGTTACACTCTGCCATAAAACAATGATAATAATAATAATAATAATAATAATAATAATAATAATAATAATAATAATAACAACAATAATAACAATAATTAGACACAGTAAATGCACCATGTAAACATTTTAAGGAACTTATTCATTGTTACTTTTTGTCTTACTAATTGCCAAAATGAGTGACATTCACTTGTTTTCTACCTGCTGTCACGTGACAGGCAACTCAGGCTGAACGATTCGTTCTCGTTCATTCATTCAGATCGGTCTCTCGGTCATTTGTCACGTGACAGGCAGGCTGAACGGGTTGTCCTCGACTCGTTCATTCGTTCATCGAGTCGTTCATTTGTCACGTGACAGGCAGGCTGAACGGGTCATTCTCGTTCATTCATTCGGATCGGTCTCTCGTTCATTTGTCATGTGACAGCTACCAAGTCACTGTCATGTCGTGCTGTCAAACAACAGTGGCAGGCCAGGGAGGATACAGGACACAAGTCACTTTATAGTGGTGTGTATTTGCTTTCCTAGGTTTTCAGATGGTTTGAATTGCTTGTGGCATTTTGTATACACTTTGTCAGCTGAAGTAAACCATGTTGCCTTCATTGTTAAGTGTTTGAGAACCGCGATCTTTTTACAACGCTCACAAGAGGGCTACAGCGCCATCTGCTGTAAAAATGAACGAAATGAACGAAATGACTCAAAAAAAGATTCGTTCAATTTACTGTCCGAGAGTCAATTGAACGAAACAGTATAAAGATTCGAACTTCCCAACACTACTGTCGCTGTGCTTTCACTTTTTTTCTTTACCACTCAGTGATCAGGTGCGACCAATTAATTAACTTCTCTTCTTCTGTAGAGTTTAATGGCAGTTTACAATCTCAGTGTATTACCGCCACCTACTGGACTGAGGTGTAGTTCATTTTGGGTCTTTCAAAGGACGTAAAAAAAAAAAAAAAAAAAAAAAAAAAAAATACAATAAAAATATAAATAAAATATAGGAAAATAAATTATTCAAAACAAAACAAAAAGTTCTAAATCCTACTTGCTAACTCTGTGTCCTTTATGAATGAAACTATAGAGCTATGTATGTTTCCTGACCTAGGCTCGGCCAACAATGTTTCAAATGAGAAGACTTTCTTATCTGTAATAACCGCCCTGTTCATTCTTTCTCTTTCCCTAGAAAACCTTCTACACCTTAAAAGGACATGCTCCACATCTCTCTCTTTACAACCCTTACAATTCCCAGATGGATGTTTATTGATGATAAATAAATTGCAGTAGTGTGACCTATTCGTAATCTATTAAACCAGACCTCATCCTGTCTATTTGTGTAACTGTTCCTTTTCCTTGTTATTTCTTGTTGCAGTGTGTATAAATGTCTACCCTTCCTCTCCTTATCCCACTCAGACTGCCACATTGCATTCACTTTTTGTTTGATTATTACCTTTATCTCTGATTTACTCAGTGGAATATTTATTTGAATTTCCTCTTCTTCTGTCGCCTCTTTTGCAAGTTTGTTAGCTTGTTCATTCCCTTCTATAACTTTGTGTGCCGGGACTCATACAAACTGTACTTTTCTTCCCTGTTGATTAATTTTGAACATAATTTGATTGACTTCATTCAGGAGCAAATAATTAACGTAACCAGCTCCTCCCTTAAATCCCTCCTACCCAAGACAGTCCCAACAATACGTTCATCTGTTGCGCCCTCGCGATGGATCGTCGGTCCTAGTCAGCTAATCACGTTGGTTCGTGTCCAATGTTGTCAGCTAATCACGTTAATTCATGTCCAATGTGAGCTTTCCCCCGTCCAATCACGTAGCCGGATGTTTCAATGTGGAATGGATTAGTACCTACCAACGATATTTTACGTAGCGCGACGCAGTCAGTGAGCGAGCGATACTGAATAATTCACAGCAACGGTAAGTAATCATAACAATATGTGTTTCCTTATTAAATAGGCAGATACGGTTTATTTCAATCCTTCACAGGAAGCTATATGATCATTTTGATCGGTGTTACACATTACGTTATATGGTCGCTAGGCACCATAGCTAACAAAACGCAAATGCTAACTTGCCTATGGTAAACGGTAAATCTCGTTGAGGAGATGTTGTTGATGATGTTGTAACGTTACGAGACGCCGGCCAGGGGAATTATTATGCATCATGTGTGATTTTTTAATAATAATTATATAATTACAAAGTTTATGAAATGATTTATGATATATTTATTTCGATGTTAAAAAAAATAGAGCTTGAAGGACTATGCAATAAAAATCTCCTTTTAATATTTATACCCCTTATTCACTATGAATCTGCAACTCAAGCATCAAAACGTCAAGTTTTTGACGTAGTCCATATGCTTTGAATTAATACCAAAAAAGAGAGAAAAAAATGGTTTTGACGATATGAATTGTTCCACAAGAGGGCGTAAGGTTATAGCGTAATACGTTGCGGCGCCACAGCAAGTCTCTGTGGCGCAATCGGTTAGCGCGTTCGGCTGTTAACCGAAAGGTTGGTGGTTCGAGCCCACCCAGGGACGACTTCGCTTTTCATTTCCATTTATTTATTTACGAACGCAAACACCCCGTTTCATTTTCTATTCATTTCAGATAAAAATCTGTGTATGCTTTTGCCAGTCTCCCCCCCAAAAAATGACGTGAATTTTCCACTCCCGAGTCCCGACTCTACTCTTTATATCGGTGTTTCCGTGACTACGCTACAGGGACTGACGTCACGACGGAGGAACACTGTGTGTGTGTGTGTGTGTGTGTGTGTGTGTGTGTGTGTGTGTGTGTGTGTGTGTGTGTGTGTGTGTGTGTGTGTGTGTGTGGAGCTCCGTCTGAGCTGCGTGTTTTCGTGTCCTCGTCCACGAGTAGCTTCTCAGTATAACGCTCACAGACACAACAACGGTACTAAAAGAAGTATATTCACAGGGTTAACATAGGTCGTAACACACCGCCCCCTTCCTACAATTCTCAGCACAAAACGCGTTTTTCTTTTTAGATATTTGCGTTTGAGTTGCAGCTGGTTCACTGGCACTTTAAGGTTGGACAACAGCTACGTTTCCAACAGAAGGTGATGCCTACTACATTGGAACACATATAAACTATACTCATAAACTACAAACAAACGTGAAAACATTATTGAGTTGTGTTTTTTGTTTTTATTTCCCAGTCCAGTGCAAAATACCAGAAGCTGACACTACTACTGTTCAAACAGTTTTAGAGAAAAGGCATGTTAAACATACAAACATAGCCCAGAGGCTATGTTGAACAACACAACCTTTGTGATAAACCCTTACATTACATACATAATGCAACAAATCTATTTTGCAAGTACTTTTATTATTTACACAATGCAACCACACTCACTGACAAGGCCTACAGCATATCACCTCCAGCAAATGATCAAATGAGATGGTGTGAAAAACCTCTCATCTGTATTTAGCGACTGCATAACACAATATCCAAGCTGTGTGTCTGTGCTTTAATACCTGACGGTTTCTGTGTTGTTTGTAGTTTAGCCATAGGCTACAGCTAAAATGATAGCAGAATACTCGCTAACAATTATACTAATAATAACAATTATTGAGTACAACGTTTCTCAAACCTTTCAAAACCTCCCGCAAATAATACCTATATTCACATTAACTCATTAACTTAAAATGTTTTAAATATATCACCGTGTCTCTAAACTATTCACAAGCAGGTGCACTTTTCAAGAGCCATGAAATAATCTTAGAATATTGTCACGGTTCCCGTTCCCGTGAGCCTAAACCAGAACGTGAAATCAGGCTTCAAGCTTTGGGGGAACCTCAATGACGTTCTAAGAGAACCAGAGCTTTAGCGTCTGGAACCTATTTTGCGGGTAAAACACTTGTAACTACTGCTTCCCCAGATAGCCTTTACATCTGGAACGGATCCGTTTTAAGCCCCTTGCCTCCGTTTCTACCTCAGATACGTTTTCTGATTGTGAACCAGATCCGTGCCAGATAGAGGTTTCAGCTTAAACATTGTAACTGCCATCAGTTTAGTATTCATATCGTTTTCCAGATCTGGCCCAGATCACTTTTCCGCTAGGTAACCAAAAGACATAAGCTGTGTCTGACACTGATTTGGTCCAGATCTGCACATATGGCTCTGTGCACTGCCGACACTGTTTTGACATGGGCTACACTGATGTGGCCCGAATCCGTGATACAGTTCTGGGCCGACTGCATTCAACAAAACTGGTTATTTCTTATTCACATAGAAAAACATTCATCCTTGCAGTTATCTAGTAGGCCTAGTTGTACTTAGCCTACTTGTAGTTAAGTAAAATAAAATAAATATAGACATTTTTCCCTTAGTTGATAAAATTGCTGTTAGGCCAAACTTTTTTTTGTTTTGTCATGCACAATTTGTCCCATTCATGTCACTAATATGCTTGAAAGATATAGGTGATCAGGCACTCCAATGTGCACGAATTGGACATAGAGAGAGAGAGAGGCATCGATGGTCCGTTTTAGGTCCGTTTTACGATAGCGCCGAAAGTGCCAACTGACCGTTGAGTCTAGCTACACTGTCTTTATGCAGATCCGGCCCAGATCCGTAATACGGATTTGGGCCAGAAGTGCGAAAAAAAACACCATCGGATCCAAGCTGTCACAGCAGACATTGATCTATCTAGAATGAATCTCGGGCTGACCACCATGGCTGCAATGACCACAAGTAAGTTTTTATGGGTTTATTCTAATTATTATGGGTTTATTCTAATTTACTGGCTATTGCGGACCTCAAATGTGCAAGTGAAATTTGCTGTTGGATTTCTAGATAGCTCTAAGTTACACCATAGTGTTAACATTTGCACACCACCACCTAGCCGGTTGACGTTAAAGGCACATCTGCTCGTAGGCATATAAAAATGTGAGTGTTGCACAGGCCATAACAGAATTAACTTTTTATTATTATGGCATAGATTTGCGCTCATGTGCTGGATTTTAATAGGTGGTTTTAGCTTTATGCCGTTAGCGCTGTGAATTCTAAGCACACACGTTCATTTCAACTAACGTTACACATCCAACGATTTCATTGCAACACTGCCAGCTTAATTTTACACTTAGACCGACCATTTAAATGCTCGTTTTCAATGTAATGTTTGCTATACCGTTCTCTGTCTGTAATTGAACTTATCTGACACACTGGTCATTTTCATTAAACATTACAAGCTTACTGTGAAGCACTTTGGTGCAAAATTGTGCTATACCAGTGGCGTGCGGTGAGGTCTGTGGCAGGGTAGGCAGTGACCATTAACAAATGTAAATTCCAACGTACACTCGCTATTAATATACTTTCATGTTAATACTCCATTTCTCACAATATAATTGTTCTCATTTTGAGCTCCAGAACCATTCTGGCAGAACTTGTACATCACATTTTAAACAATATATAGGCTAATATGCCTATACTACAAAAGCTGAGATAATATTGATAAATACAGCTGCATCTTTAAAAGGGGAATTTGAACAAAATACAAGAATATTTGTTGAACAACATGGAATTTAATGTGACATTTTAGCGTATATACACACCATCATTAATCAGTTCATCATAACATAACATGTCACAGGCTGCAAAGTGTGCAATACAAGCATATTACAGATAAACAATTTAGCAGTTTAAAAAGTGCAAGATTCAACAATTAATATCACAGGCTGCAAAGTGTGCAATACAAGCACATTACAGATAAACAATTTAGCAGTTTATCTGGCTTTGACTTACAGCTAAAATGCATATAAAATACTCCAGTGTGCTGACTTAAGGCGCCAAAGGCGCTATATCTGATATTGTAACAATTTTCCATCTTAGCAGCTGTGATTGGCTCGCATTCCCGCCATAAGCAGAGCCTCTCTGGGTCTGTATTTGCCATATTTGGCAATAAGCAGTGCTTTTGCTCGCCCATAGACTTTCACGTAAACTATGTGATACGCATGCGCAAACTTCGAAATTCACTGCGTTGAAGTCAATTAATGAATAAGCAGAGCCGGCAGAGCCTACCCTTGCCTTTGGAATGCATGCAAGCTTACGCCGGGAAAGCAGAGCCAGGGTGGACCTTAATAGAAAGCTTGCGCGTTCCCGCGGCAACCAGGTTTGCTTTGCGTACTTCAACGTTGTGAATTGCGTGTTTGCGCCGTGTTTTATGGGTTTTGACCTTAAATGAGACGTAGATTAACTTTATACAATTGAAATGCCATTTTAACGTCATTGTTTGTGACTTGAGTGTGGGCTTTTAAGAATAATTTTTAAAAAATATATGTATCGTTTTTTTTAATGACATTTACTCAGGGTAGGCACTGCCTACCCTGCCTACACGTCATTGTGCTATACAAATAAACATCTTGACTTGACAAGCTAGGAAGCTAGCGGTGACTCGTCAACAGAATTTAAGCACTTGCCTCCTCTATAATTGAAGATGAACTTCCCGTAAAAGAACTTGCTTCAGCGATTTTTGACAGCTACGGCTACTTCCTGCGTTCAACTGTGACCATGTCGTGAACTGCGCCGCAGCGGCCACTAGTGTTATAGACATTTCCACGTGTCAAGTTATTTAATTCTGAAGAGGCCTGGCCTCCCCTAGGAACCGCCACTGATATGATTGATTCATAGGCAGATATGATATATGTGTATATATCTATCTATATATATATATATATATATATATAGATAGATAGATAGATACACACAGTATATAAGTCATAGTCAAAAGCCTTTATTGTCATTATATGACGGTGCATACAACGAAATTTGGAGCGCTGCTCCACTTGGTGTATTAATAAAAATAAAATAATAAGACCAATAAGACTAATAGTATAACAAAACAGAAGAAAAGAAGAAAGGACGGTAAGCTCAATATAAATAATTGTCCAAAATCTAAGGTATGTGACAATATATAATATAGGACAATATAATATAAATATATATATATATATATATATATATATATATATATATATTAATATATATATAATATATAATACAATATAATATATATATATATAGATAATATAAGATAAACTTTTATTAATTAATCCCGTGAGGGAAATTAAAGTGTCCTTGCAGCAGTCTATGGCTGAACGCATTCAGGATGCATCCAGCTTCCTCCTCATCCTCTTCTCTGCAACCACCTAGACCAATAGATGGATATACTTGTTACCAAATCTTTGTTTTTGTTAAACTAGACAACTTTTCCAGTCACATAAAGTCTAACACAACATACTTTCCATTTATTTTCCAGATGCTGAAAACATGATGCAAGCTGTTGAGACTAAGGTATAATTCCAATCCATTCCAAATTCTGTACTGTTTTCAATTCCATTTACAATTAAAGTAGTTACATAGTTTTTAAAAATGAATAAGATAAGATATTTCTTTATTAATCCCCCGTAGGAGAAATTCGCAGAGACCAGCAGTGCAGGGGATAGATGAGCAGTAAAGAGCCTGGCTAAATTCTATACACAATAAAAAAACAATAGATTAGATTAAATACGCGCTCTTAAGTCAGGTCGGTGACGAGAGGACCCGAATAGACGCAAGACGCCCGTTTCCAGTTCAGCATTGAGGAGCAGAGCCAGGGTGGACCTTAATAGAAGGTTAACTGTTATCGGCAAGGAATCACCTGCAGCCACACTCCCTCCAAGATATATTGTTGGGTTTCCAACAGACGATGTTGCAGAACCTGAAATTGAAATAATGGAAGAAAATCTTAGATTAGATCCAATGGCAGCTGTTGTGTCTGACCGAGAGGAAAACTCTTACTCTTACTCTTATTATGATGATAGTGATGTAGAGGAAATGTCTTACTGTGAGGAACCGGAAGAACTAATCAGTCGCCTTTCCAACTGGGCATTAACATATGGCATTTCCCATATTGCACTTTCGGCTCTTTTGGCAATCCTAACACTGGACCATTCCGATTTGCCAAGAGATGCAAAAACTCTTCTACAGACAAGAAGAGTTTATCATGTTAAGGAGCTCTGCGGTGGTCTGTACCACTACTTTGGCATTGTTGAGGCGTTAAGAAACACACTCTCTCAGTGGAAAGAGAGGCTGATTGATGGTTGCTGTCTGCTGCAAATTTCTATCGATGGCCTGCCACTTTTTAAAAGCTCTGGATTGCAATTATGGCCCATTTTAGGTCAGCTGGTTGGTGTTCCGATGAAGGAGCCTGTGGTGATAGGGCTTTATTCAGGAATGAAGAAACCTGACTCCTCTAAACTGTATCTATCAGATTTTGCAAGTGAGGTCTCAAAATTAGAGGAGGGGTTTACATTTGAGGGGAGACGGCTCACTCTTAAAGTTAATTCGTTGATCTGTGACACACCAGCTAGATCATTTGTCAAAGCAACAAAGGCATTTAATGGGTATTAAGATAAGATAAGATATTCCTTTATTAATCCCCCTTAGGAGAAATTCACAGTGACCAGCAGAACAGGGGATATATGTGCAGTAAGAGCCTGGCTAAGTCAATACACAATAAACAGTAAACAATAAATTAGATTAAATACGAGCTCTTAAGTCAGGTCGGTGACGAGTGAGAACCTGTATGCATACTAGTGTCCTTGATAGCTGTTTATGGTGCAAAATGCAAAGTAGATAGATAGTGCAAATATGCGTAAAGTGCAAGGTGCAAGATGTGCAAATTTATACAGGTATTCCAGGTACAACATATGAATAGACCTGGAATAACAACGGCTAGGACACAGTCCACGGTGTGTGGTGTGGTGTATGTGAATGTGAAGTTCAGTCCATTCCATTTGTCTTTTGTCTGGTGGTGTTGGAGCTTCCTGAGCCTGATGGTTGGTGGGATGAGGGAGCGCCCAAGCACTTTGAGGCACTTGGCTGAGTGAGCATGTGGCTGAACGTGTTCCTGAGTTACTTCAGTTGCTTCAGTTCGGCATAGTGAGGCTGAGAGGGTAGTTCCGGGTCTCCAGCAGCTTTCCCCTCGTCCCCTCACTGTCGCCGCCTCCACACAGTCCAGCTTCATCCCCACTGCAGAGCTCGCCGTCCTCCCCGGCTTGTACAGCTTCCTGGCACCACCGCTCCCAATGCTTCCTCCCCAGCACACGGCAGTGAAGAAGGTGACACTGGCCACCGCAGGCTGGTAGACCATCCGTAGCAGCCTGGTGCACGCAATGAAAGATGACAGATGGACAGTGGTTATCAATGAGATGAACAGACATAAGATGAAAATGGCTAGAAAACAGTCTGGGGTGTGTGGTGTGGTATACAAATCCATTATCTGGTGGTGCTGGCGCTTCCGAGACGTTGGGAGCGGCTGGTTGAGGTATTGTAGAGCCTGATAGCCGATGGGATGAAAGAGCCCCCCAAGCGCTTTGAAGCACGTGGCTGAGTGAGCCTATGGCTGAACGTGCTCCTGAGTTGCCTCAGCTCGGCGTAGAGAGGGTGAGAGGGGTTGTCCAGGATCGCCTGCAGCTTTCCCCTCATCCTCCTCTCTGTCACCACCTCCACACAGTCCAGCTTCATCCCCACCACGGAGCTCGCCCTTCTCACCAGCTTGTTCAGCTTACTGGCCCCACCGCTCCCGATGCCTCCTCCCCAGCACACGACGGCGAAGAAAGTGACACTGGCTACCACCGACTGGTAGAACATCCGTAGCAGCCTAGTGCACACATTGAAGGATCTGAGCCTCCTCAGGAAGAAAAGCCTGCTCTGTCCCTTCCTGTAGAGGGCCTCGGTATTGTCAGACCAGTCCAGTTTATTGTTTAGGTGCACCCCAAGGAACTTGCAGGTGTCCACCATCTCCACCTCTTCCCCCTTTATGGAAACCGGTAATTACGGCTGCGATAAATGTATCCAGAGTGGGGTATACATCAACCACCGGATGACGTACCCCCTCCTCAATAGCCAGACACAGTCTGATGAGGCATTTGCCAGGCAGGAGGATGAGGAGCACCACCTGGGTCCTCATGCCTTCACACATGTCACTGTTGGTTTAGTGTCTCAAGTCCCACTGGACTACATGTACCTGGTGTGCTTGGGGGTGGTAAGGCGCCTAATCTCCCTATGGATGAAAGGTCCTCTGACTGTCCGTCTAAGAGCTAGAGACGTGGACAGAATTTCCAGCAAACTAATAAACTTAAGATCCCACATTCCTTTGGAATTTGCTTGAAGGCCAAGAGCACTAAAGGAAGTGGATAGATGGAAGGCGACAGAGTTCCGCCAGTTTCTGTTATACACGGGGCCGGTGGTGTTGCGTGAGGTGTTAAGACCTGATATGTATGCAAACTTTCTGCTTCTGTCAACAGCCATGGCAATGCTGGTCTCTCCATACTTTGCCACAAAATACAATGACTATGCCAACAGCCTCCTGCATGCATTTGTTGAACATTTTGCCCTTCTATATGGGAAAGATCAACTAGTATATAATGTGCATGGGTTAACACATCTGGCACAGGATGCCATCTGGCACACATCTGGCACAGGATATCATCCTTTCCATACGAGAACTTTTTGCAAAAACTGAAGAAAAAAAAACAAACTGTTTTGTCCGCAAACCCTCCAATCCCCTGGCCCAAATAATAAGACGCCTGTCCGAGGGATCTCATGGTGGTGTTAAAAGTGACCCACCCATCCAATTTTGCAAAGAACATGCCCGAGGCCCTGTACCGGTAGCAAATATGATCTGTCGCCAGTATGATGAACTCAAATATGAGAGGTTCACCATGAGCACAAAATGCAGAGACAACACGTTTCTCATGGGCAAAAAAGTGTGCCAAATCATTAATATAATTGATTGCCAAGGTGAAATTTACATTCCCTACAAACAATACGCAAAGGTTGACCTTTTTTTCATATCCTTTCAATTCGGACTTTCTAAATACCATGATCCCATCTGACCTAGGACATGAGACAAAATTCACGAAATTGTCATCTTTCACGCAAAAATGCCTGGCTATGCCTTTCAATGAAGCAACGGTGGTCATGCCGTTATTTCATATGAAGGACTAGACTTCATTCTTCCAAATCATGTTCCAAGTTCAGTTACGTAAATACGTTTTTTTAAATCATCTTTCCTTTGTTACTTTGATGCATGCTAGAAATTTTGTGGAGTCCTTTTTATTGAAGAGGATGTCACTGAAGTTGTGCCCAAGTCCTGGATCCGAGAGGACAAATGTCAATGGCCCAGTTTCATTTCGGAAATAAAAACGCAAAGGGCCATCAAGAGGCAAGACATGCCAGGCCCTGGGTGGAAAACTTTCCGCATTAGGACTCTTTTTGAAAAAGGTAAATAAATAAACAAGCAATCTATGTCTTTTCATCCTAGGACAACAGTTATGCCTTACTTCTTTTGTCCTAAATATCTCAAGTGCTCTTTTGCCCTCTGATTGGTCGACATAGGTGACGAGACTTGCACACAGAGAAACGTAGTCATACAGGTCCTTTCCATAACATAAATATGTTTTGGTTTGGACCTGTATGACTGTTTCAAAGTGAAATTACTTGCATGTGATGCCCATCTCTGAAAGTCTTCAAACAGAACAACTTAAATGAAAAGTGTTTTCTTTTAGGGAAATGGTTAATTGTTTTTTTCATATCAAATTAGATGACTTCCTTCAAGCAAGGCAAAAGCTGAAGGAGTACAATAACGAGGGAACGGCAGTCCTCCAGTCTGAGGATGAGGGGTCAACCCCAAAAAGGAGGAGAACAGCGAAACAGTATGAACATTACAGATCATTGTTGTAATATTTCTGCAAAAGCTGTGGCTGGGGATGGGTTTGGGGTGCAAGTATGTAGTATCAAAATGACACCTTTCAGCAAAAGCTCAGAAAAAGTCTGTGTTCATGCCTGCCCATGGAATGATGCCATTGCCTTGTCATTACAATTTGACCTCTGTCTCCACTAGATACCTAGGATTTGAAAAAGGCAGTGACACAGAATCTGAGACTACAGATCAGACCCCACAAAGACAATCACAGCCTCGGCCTCGATCTCTTCCTCTGGCAGGTTCCCTTCCAAGTGTTCCTCTACCCCCCCTCTGTAAGTCTTGATTTGATGGCCGACGGCAACAATGTTCAGTCCAGTCATTTGTATCACTGCCATATGTTGATTCACGGTTAATCCTTTATCCATAAGCTGAAATCTCAGAGAACATGGGTCAGGACAACACAGGACAGGACAGTGAACAATCCTACGCAGACATGAGCTGGAATGTGCGGAGGGAGTTGGACCCCTTCAATGGTAGGAATCATACTCTGTAGCACAATTTCAATGCAAATAAAAGTGCTGAGGTGATGTTCTGTCCTGTTGCTGTCTCTCTTTGTCTGACAATCTGCCTCTCTTGTTATAATTTTCCTTCAATGGCCATCTGGTAGTCGATAGCGCAGTCGTAACACCACCACCACCTCAACACTTCAGTCCAGTGTGGTCCAACATGGACTTCCCACATGGTGAGTTTTTCCTACAAATGTACAAGTACATCTCAAACAACTAGTTCATAACTCACACACAGATCTAGATTCAATGTGGGACATGAATTATGTGTGCAGTATCCTGTGGTGTATGTATACTTCACTTTTCTTGTTTTTAAGAAAATCTTAATTGACATTTACATACCTTTTCTCAATTAGCCCGCGGTGGTGGGGAGCCTGGAGGCCACCTTCTCTTCAAGCCAACCTATAGAGTTGGCCATGACACAGGGCCAATTCCTTGCACACGTAAGAAATTAAAAAAAAATTCTGTCAGAGATCACATATTCATTCCCTGTGTTAACAATGTTTACAAATATATATGTATATATATATATATATATATATATATATATATATATATATATATATAATGTGCAGCTGTGGGTTAATTTTATTGACCATCATTGTGTGAATTATTTCCTTAATGTTTAAATAACATGAACTCTTTTCTCCAACTAAACACATTTTTTTCAACTTTTAGCGGCTCAGCTACATGGCCTATTACTTTTGGAGAATATTAAGCAACAGGTCTCCCAACTCGCCACTACTGTTAACCTGCTGATGGCGAAAGAAAAAAATAATGGACTCCAGCCAGCAGTCTATGAGTGGCCAGAGGAGTTTCAGTTCCGCCTGGACACAAACCAAGAGCTGGATCGTTTTGAGGTCTGGCTGGCAGAGACATGCACTGGTAAGCATATTCCCACAATATGTTTTCATTGTACTCAAGCCACTTGTTTCATCCTCCAATTAGGCCCCGTACACACGTAGCCGGGTATCTGCTAAAACGAATATATTTTTCTACGTTTGGACCTGTCATCCACATGAAAACGCATCATAAACAAATATTTAAAAAAAACTCTGTTTATGCATTTGCGTGTAGACAGAGAGTTTTGCGTTTTCGAACATCACAATATGCGCCAAAACAGCAACAAATCTGCTCTGACGTCAAACGTGCAACCTTTGTTTACTGCAGAAGCATGGATGCCTTGAAAACTGTGGTGGTTTTAAATATTGTGCAGACGCTGTTTACTTCTTTGATTTTACACGCCCAACTACTGCTCCAAGAGCACAGGCGACGGACAACATTGCGGTCGGTGATTTACCCCCTCATAACCACTCCACGTAGGCATGTTCCTCGCCTCCTGTCGCTCGCTGTCAGAGTTATTACGTCCTCATATCAAGGGGCAGTCCACTGTCATGCGATCACCAGTCAGTGTGATCAAAAAAGTTGCGTGCACGCTTTACTATTTAGCTGACTAGGGCAGATTACGGACAACAGCTAATGCATTTGGTTTGTCAAGACAGGTTGTCTCAAACATTGTCAGGCAGGTGTGTAGAGCTATAGGCTAAAGGATTGGACTTTACTTTTACTCGCTACGAAGTACGTGGATAAACGACATAGCCTACCTTTACAAAAGTGGATGACAGTCGATCCTTCCAGCACAGATTTGCGTTGATTAAATTCTTCCAGTTTTGACGTCTTCGTAAAGCAATAACAAAGAATCCCTTCTGCTTGTTCCTCGATCTTGCAGTTTTTTTTTTTTTTTAGTTAGGCCCATGGGGCTACGTCTCAACTAAGGGGGTAGGTTTGGTCTGAGCTTTGGTGGGGACACAAAATTTAATTTAATTACATGATGCAAGTGTAACAATTGGTATCTCGCTCTGCGTTGTGAGAACAGCGCTGGAACTTCACTGGTCTCGAAACCGCAGTCACGGAGATGAGAGGCGGCTGTGCTAGCAAGGAGGCTTACCCATGAGCGCTAGCATATGTCGCTAGAACGTCTCTTTAAAGTGTCGGGGAGTGAGGTTTACTTACTGCGCAGTGCGCAGCACTACCGACTGGCTACACAAGTCTGACATTAACTTTGTTCGATACATTACCAAGCGTAGGCTATAGGCTATGGTCTTAACCTCCATAGTTCGATATAGCCCGAAATTATGCGCAGAACAATGTGAGCTGTCCGTTTGTCTTATTCAGACAGGTTTGGCATCAGTTTTACAGGACCAGTCGTCTGCTTAGGTTGCCGTTTTCTGCTGAATAGGCCAAAAGCGAGACGATGTATTTTGCCTACTTTTTTTATTACAGCCTTCCGCCAACTAGGCTAATGCACAGACCCTGGTCTTGCAAACATGCATTTCATTGACAATTAGGCATGCCAAAAGTGTAGGTCTAACGGTTAATATAGAAGTAGCCTAAGTTAGAACAATGGGCTAATATTCATTTTGAGCAAATGTCTGTTGATGTAGGCCTATCTGTTTTGTCGTCATATAGCGCCACTGATCCAAATTCCTCATTCAACCTAATCTTTTCTGTATGTTTTCCCACCAGGTGCAGTGCGCAAATGCTCGCTGACGGCCAAGGCGACAGATGCGGACATCTGGGGGCATACCATAAGGTGGTTTGCCCTATCCACTGATAGGAGCGGGGGGCGCCAGGAGAGGATGGCACGCCAGCAGCAGCAGCAACAGCAGCAACAGCAAAGACCTCTCCCATGAATCATTCCATTCCAATCATTCCATGATAAGTTTTTAAAGTTGTATATTTGTAATCAAAAAAGTTTTTAAAGTTTTTTAAAGTTGTATATTTGTAATCAAGTTTTAATCAAGTTCTTTGTTTTGTTCATTAAAACAATTTATTTCAGCTTGTATATGCGTCTATTTTCTGATCACGATATGTCTGCTGCTTTCCCTGTTCCCTTCAATGATGCAAATCTGGGCCGGATAGTGTCTTGTCCTAGATTTGAGTGATTGCATAAGCCTATGTAAGTTTGAGATTTAATTGCTCCAACTGAAACCTGTAGCCTATATCAAGTCAAGTCAAGTCAAGTGCTTTTAATGTGTCACACGTAGTTATAGGCATGCAACTTGTTTGTTTTTCTCGACATTCCACTAACAGTGCAAAGTAGGCTATTATGCGTAGATGGGCCACTAGATAGGCTACCCAACAGACATAAAATGCCGTAAATAAGGCAAAGGTGAATCTGGAGGTGATTTAAGCGGAATCGTATCATATCTGGCACTGGTCCGGTAAGCGGAATCGTTTCACGGACCCGTGCCGCATCTGTAACACAATGATCAGACGGGGGTGGAACGGCACTGGCCCATGTCTGCAACAACCCTGAAAAACAGATCCGAAACGGCTTCCGCCCGATGTGCGTTTGGACTAAGGAACGAGTCTGTGAAGCGGCCCTGATCCGTAACAGTGTCCAGTGGCTATCTGGGTCTACTTGCTATACACTATCCATATCGCATGCCGATACACATCTGGGCATCGTTGACCTCGCATGCACATCTGCACGTTCTCAGAGTACCTGATGATACTTTGTGTGTTTAACCTCCTAATAAATGTGTTTTTTTATTCCTGATAACGCTGAACACCATGCCATCATCATCATGGCACCTTTGATGAAGGACAACACGTCCGAAACCTTGTGCTGAATAAATCCACGTTTGGGAGCTCTAATCAGTGTGCGGACCTTTATTATTTCTTCTCCTAAAAAGTATGAAAACTACAAGCACCAGCCCTTGACATTATGTGTCGAACACTGTGTAGCACTTAAAAGTTAGTTACTGTATTGAATGTTACCGGTGAAGAATGCGATGCCAGCGATAAGCACGACATAAAGAAACACAGCGGTTCTCCACCGCTGGACGCTCCGGGCCTAACACGCTCAGAGGCTACGGTAGAAACAGACCTTAGGGAGACTGTCCGCATCAGAGGGGGGCTCCTGTGCTTGGGAAGGTCCAGGACAAGCTCCATCTCCATTACTTCTCTTCTGTCGTTCCCTGTATTGCTAAACATGACACTAACATGAGCCTATTGCTAATTTCCCTTCCTTTCGTTATTTTTTCCTTTACTACACAACAGTTAATTCCTCCCCCCCCCCCGGCTGTACGAAAGCTCATTTGTCGACGTCATAGCAGGTCTCTGTGGCGCCGGTCCTAGTCAGCTAATCACGTTCGTTCATGTCCAATGTGAGCTTTCCCCCGTCCAATCACGTAGCAGGATTTTTCAATGTAACTAATCACAGCTACATTTGTATTTCAGGTACGCCTGTGACATCCGAGTCATTCGCCTGCTGCGTGACCGGACTCTGGGCAACAGTCCAGCACGTCTGGTGAAGCAGCTCAAGGAGAACCACGGGGAGGAAAGGCTGAACAGGTTGGCACACTATCTTGGGGAGTGTGCTGACTTTGTTGATCGGCCGAGCCTCTTCCCAGTGGTGTGCCAGGAGCCCCCAGAACCCATTGAGGTGCCCACCAGTCGCTGGCTGCTGTCTGTGTATGGCAGGGACATCCTCTCCTGCCTGGACCATATCAAGGCCAGCATCACCTCCACATTTGGTTCCATCTTGAAGATGGACTCAACCAAACAGGTAATAAATAATATGTGTAACAGATATCCATGTTCTTAATATATGCCATTGTAGAAGAATTCATTTGTTAAAGAAAATTTAATTTAAAAAAAATAGTCTTTACTTAAGTTCAGAAAAATACAGGTGGTTATGATGAGCATTCATGCAGCATGGAGAGAAGTACGAGCGAGGAGTCTCTGCAGTTCTCTGCCTGCGTCCTACAGACAGAGGGTTTCATACCTTCTAGACACAGTGAAGTAATGTCTCAATACAAAACTTGAAGGAAATTAGGAAACTAAAAGAAAGACTATATCAAGTTACTGTGCACAAAAGAGCAAGGCTAATTTTCTTCTTCCACACCATTATACACATGAATGCTATTGTCAATCATAATATCACATGGGTAGTTATTTTAAATGTGTACAGTGTAGTTTATCTATATATACTTGCTGCTGTAAATAGTACAAATGACAGATTTTGTAACATCACTATTGTTAAATTCCATATCACAAAGAAGCTGGCAGGCCATGGAAGGGGGCTGGTCTCTAGGTCACCTCTATTGGCAACGAGGTTGGCCAGATCCTCACCAGCGTGGTGACAGTCCAGGAGGGGCCAGGACTGGACAAGATGGTGGCTGGGGTGATGGAGCAGTACCGCCAGGCAGCTATCACACCCCCACTGCTGCTGTATGTGGACTGTGGTTGCTGCATCAGTGAGGGGTCCACCAAGCTGCAGACCAGGTTTGGGGAGTGGCCAGATCTCCACATACGGCTGGACATCTGGCACTTCATGCGGAGGCTGGCCGTCGGGTGCACCACTGATGCTCATCCCCTCTACCCCACTTTCATGAGCTGTCTGTCTGCCTGCATATTTGAGTGGGATGCAGGGGACCTCTCTCTGTTGCGGCGGGCCAAGAGAGCAGCTCAAGCAGGAGGGTGTGCGAGCCACAACTGATGCTGCGGTGGACGCAAGCATCAGTAAGCTCGAGCTGAGCCAGTACTGCCGCAGGACACGTGGCGAGGAGGCCACCATCAGCCTCATCGGGCGGCTGCTGCAGGCGCTGGGAGGGGCGAACGGGAGAGACCTCATGGGGGTGCCACTGCTGGACCAGGTCCATATGGAGCACATCTGGCGTGTGCAGCAACGGCACGTCAAATGTATCCAGGACCTGCCTGGTGTGCAGCTGTACACAGAGACAGGCACCAGCAAGAAGGGGGGTGTTGTCCTGACAAAGTACCGCTGTGCCAGAGGGTCCACATCCCTGGAGTCCTTTCACTGCCACCTGAACAGGTTCATCCAGGTTGGTGTCTCTCTTATGTATGATAAACACTCAGTATACTCTTATCAAAGCATTCACTAGATTGGAAAGCTAGACCTTTTTAATTGACTACTAATATTGTATTGTTTTCTCAGGAACCAGTGCAAATGCACTGAATTTCCAGCCGTACCTCCTGGAAGGCCTGAACAGGTGGAACCAGGGGCCTCATGTACTAACAATTGCGTGGATTTTCTACTGAAACATGGCGTACGCACAAAGCCAGAAACAGCTGCACGCACAAAAAAAATGCAGATGTATCAATCTGAGCGTACGCCTGAACCCAAGCACATTTCCTTTGTACATACCAAATCAACGTGGAATTGAGCGCACGTGCACGAGTATCAGACTTCTCCCTGTCCACGCCCCTATTCAATTATGTTTATCATATTTAAATGAGCCCTGCATCAGGGATTCCCCTCTGTACATAGAACGAGAATGAGCACATCTAAAAAGCGAAACTTCACCGAGTGCTGGAGACTGGAGACTCTCCTGACTGAGATGGAGGCTCGGAGGGTGGTTTTATTTGGCAGTTTGTCCTCCGGGATTAACAGCAAGCGGAAGAGGAGTGAGTGGGACAGCGTGTGTGAGGCGGTCAACGCTGTGGGTTCAGAGAGCCGCACACACGCTGAACTTAAAAAGAAGTGGTCAGATGTAAAAATGAATGTGAAAAGGAGGACTGCTGCCCACCGCCGAAGTGTGGCTGCAACAGGCGGGGGGCCGCCGGGCGATGAGCTCACCCCCTTTGAGCTCAGAGTCGCGGCTATTGTGGGCGACACTGCTCTCTCAGGGGTGGTGGGAGCAGATGTGGGTGACTCCGATTACCCCCAAGGTATGTATGTGTTTGTGTAACTCGCACCACACGTGTCCATACAGCCTGCTCACAGCCCAACAACAAGATTCATGCGTAAATGCTGAATGGTATTACAGTATTTGGTTTGAAAAGCATCTTTGGAATTTAAATTTAAACATGCCAACACATCAAAGATCACGTAGAATCATGTTTGATTTCAGAATTTATTATTTAAACAATGCAGGAGATGAATCCCAGTCGCAGCCCTCCAGCGCCGTCTCTGAGAGAGCCCCCGTCAGCGTCCTTGGCGTCTCGGGCACGACTGACTCCCTCAGCGTCCCTGGCACGAGTGCCCCCCTCAGCGGCCTGGGCGTCTCGGGCACAACTGAACACCACGATGTCTCTGGCGCCAGTGTGCCGGAACCACAGCCTGCTGTGCGCCTGACTGGCCGTGTCCTGTCAAGGGCTGTGTTACAGTCACAGCAGGATATTATTGAGGCAATAGGCGGGATCAACGACCGCCTAGATGCAATAGTAGGCGTCCTTACTACAATAAGTGACACATTAAAAGAATTGGTGAAAAAATAAATTTGCGTCCTTGCCTCTCTTAAATGGTTCCAATCACATGTTGTCGGGCTAGGATGGCCTCCCGTGTGGGGTGGACGTTAATGGGTCCAGGTTCTGGTTCGTCTGGTGGGGGGATATGCTGCTCCGGCAGTTGAATGGCGTGCCACATTGTGGAGGACACCGCAAGCCATCACAATGCAGCACACCTTTTCAGGACTGTAGAGCAGCATACCCCCAGTCCTGTCCAGGCAGCGACTGACCGAGTGCGGGTATGGAGGTCATTGTACCTCCGCTCTCGGTCAGTCTGAGGGTTGGTCAGAGGGGTCATAAGCCACGTCAGTGGGTAGCCACGGTCGCCTGGGGTTAATTGAAAGCAGGCAGTATAAGTAAACTGGATTTGTTGTTCCCATTTCTTAGTTTTATACACCACTTATATGGATCACACACTTTTGTTATAAATTAATGCCGAAGGGCGCCGGGGCAAAGGTGAGGCTGATAATGACATTTCACACTTTACGCACGGGTTTATTAACATGAGTACTTTGCACACAGAGACAGGGGCTTGTACGAAAGATCCGAAGCTGTTGCTTAACCAGCGAATCAATCACGCAAACGACACGCTCTCGCCTAATTGCGCCATTCGCAATGTCCTCTAATAGCCCTAACGCAGCCATTGTTGTTGATGGAATTTTTGGGTGTGCTTTTATACCCAGTCATGTTATTGCAGACTTGTCGGTGTTGATTGTTCATCAGTGTTAATTGTTCACGTGTCTCGAATGTGCACATCGCTCAATCAACTACTATTTTACACATTCCTTTATTATGACAGTTTCCCAGCATTTAAATATTTGTATTTCTTATCTCTTATGTCCATCTACTGCGTAGAGGTTGCCTGCCATGTAATAAGAATTTCATTGCTCTGACAAATTAAACATGATGCTTTGATCACCTCTAAGTGTCGCCAAAGGGTCAACTGCTGTAGAAATGTGCGTACGCCAGCTCAAGAGTTGACGTGAGGCACGCAAATTTATACGGCCATTTCAGTCTTGATACATCTGCACTTTGCCGTGAGAATGAACGTACACCATTTTTTTTTGTGCATAAGCAACGTTCGTACATGAGGCCCCAGGACCGGGGGACTGCGGCGGTGATGAGCAGGCCGTCGTCTCTGCTCACCTACTCCGGGGATGTGACCCAGTGTGTCAACACCAACAGCCTGAAGGTGTTTGGCCAGGCTTTTGTGCCAACTTTCAGGCCCCCCTCCAAATACACCGGTATGCTAATGTTCATCCAGCCTGCTGCCTCCTCCTCCTCCCTGGCTGCTCCCATCCAGCCTGCTGCCTCCTCCTCCTCCCTGGCTGCTCCCATGCAGGCTGCTGCCTCCTCCTCCCTGGCTGCTCCCATGCAGGCTGCTGCCTCCTCCTCCCTAGCTGCCTCCTCCTCCCTCATGTGCTGTTCTGTTTTTTCTTTCTCAGGTGTTTGACATTGTCGCATTATGGCAGAACCTGCTGGACCACGACAAGCAGCGGGTTGTCTTTGCTGCCAGACACCAGACAAAGCTGGCCACAGGGAGGTTCAGGTCGCCTAAGAAGAGGCAGGAGTTCACTCCAGGGGTGGCGAGTGTGAAGCGGCATGCCCTTACCACCACTGCCCCGCTTGCCCAATGGCCAGATTGCTGCCGCCTGGTGGAAATGATCTTCATCAGGCTCTGTGTCATCCACCGCAGTCCCAAGAAGAGGGACTGGCACAGTGTCCAGATGGGACCTTATCCTGGAGGACTACAGGCACATCAGGCGGCGCATTCTGGCCAATGGGGCTGTTATGCAGCAGACCACGATGCAGCTGGTGGACGTGAGCCACACCACCTTGGTGCAGTGGCACAATAAGAGGGTGAAAAGGCAAGAGAATGCAGTGGTGATGCAGGGGCTGGACCTGCCAAGCCGCTTGTCTGTGGCGGCTGACCTTCTCCCTGGTGCAAGAGTACGCCCCTTATCTGCACCCCCGCAACCTGGCCCGGCTCACCAGTACAACCTGCCCAGCAGCACCGTGGGCCAAGCACAGGTGAAGAGGAAGGCTGTACCCGCACCTGTGGCTGTGAGGCCACGCCCTCAGCGGCAGCTCTTCCCTGCTCCACCTCCTCCTCCCACGTCAGCTCCACAGCTGGTGATGCTGGCTCCAGGGAGTGCTACCACGACACCGGTGCCTGTCCTGATGGCTGCCCCACAGGCCCTGGGTTTCAGGCTCTTGCAGGTGTCTCCTGTTCCTCCTGCGGCTCCTGCAGCTCCTGCAGCTCCAGTCCGAAAACTGACCCGCAGAGTATTGCACAACACGTGCAAGAAATGCGGGCAGTTCAGGACAGCTGAAACGGGACATAGCCAGTACAGAAGGACTGTGTACTGCCCTGCAGTTGAAACTGTCCAAAGAACAGTGGCTGGAGGACATTAAAAAAAAAAGGGCAAAAAAATAATACAAAAATACTCGTTTTATAACATATCTGTTCATTGTTCACCATATAATAAAAGTTTGGTTTAATAAATGCTCCAATGTTTTTTGTGTGTTATGAATATAAGTTTCTGCTAAATACAGTGCTGGGTATATACTGTATTGTATGCAGTGGCGGATCTAGGGGGTGGCTACTTGGGCTCAAGCCCCGGATCTCGCTTCTGAGCCGTCTGAGTATAATGTGTGCAGTACTGGAATTCACTAGAGAGTGGCAGCATGCGCAGGAAAGCAGCCTGCAGCCTGCCTGTCCAGAAGAAGAAGCGTTTCGTCGCTGCCAATCATCATCATATCAATCATAATATCAATGGATATCAGAAGCTTTTTCAAAAAGCGGACAGCTAACGTTACACCACCACCACCAGCAGCTGCTGCTAAACAGACTGATGTTCCAGGTTTGTGAAGCTTATTTTATTAAGAGTATAGGTCTAGACCCGCTCCATATGAAACTTGTCATGAGATAACTGATGTTTTTAATTTGAGATATACATCATTAGATTAGATTTACTTGACTTGAATTGGTAATAGTGAGTTGATGAGGTGAGATTGAGCTATTTTCAGTTGATTTGATGGAATGTTGGGATTTGGTTTTGTTTTTGTCATGCAGATAACAGCTACATGTAGGGATGATCAGCCAGGGACAGCAGCAGGTGGACTACCTGATACTGATTTAGGGACCCCAGAAATTGGCCCAAAGCAGGTGTCCCTCCCCCAGTACCCCCTCAGCCAGTTTGGTACCCAGCAGAGAGCATTTAACAAAAGCTGGTTTGAGCAATTTAAATGGCTGGAGTACTCTGTAACCAAGAACTCTACATTTTGCTTTTCGTGTCGGATTTATGGAAGGCAGAATATTCGCACCAAAAAGGATACTCTCCTCAGTAGCTCCGGCTTTTCAAATTGGAAAAGGGCTTTGGATACCTTCCGTGAGCATGAGAAAAGTGCCCTCCACATGTCAAGCATGACCTGTTGGCAGAGCTTTAAAAGCACACAAAGTCATGGGGATGTGATTGAGCAGCTGAATACTGCAAGCGCAGCAGAAATAACAGAGGCGGCAATACCTTAAACGCATTGTGGGTGTAACCACATTTTTAGGGAAGCAAGGCATCCCATTCCGTGGGCATGATGAGCAAGACACCAGTCATAATCCAGGCAACTTCCTCGAATGCATGCAACTCCTCAAAGAGTTTGACCCCTTTCTCCAAAAATATAAGCCTCCATCTAATGCCGTCTACCTCTCCCATTCAACCCAAAATGAAATGATCACCAGCATTTCACAAGAAATAACAGAAAATATCACAAAACAAATTAAATCATCCAAAATGTACTCTGATGGCAGATGAAGCCAGAGACCACCACACAGAGCAGCTGGCTGTCTGTGTCCGTTATGTCACACAAGGGGGTAAGCCGAAAGAGGCATTTCTTGGGCTACAGAAGCTAGACAGTTTTGACGCAAAGTCAATTGTAGATGGAATAGAGGCAGTGCTACAGTCTCACAATCTAAGTGACCTCATGTGTGTTGCACAAACATATGATGGAGCAGCGGTGATGAGTGGATCAGTCAGGGGTGTTCAGGCCCGCTTCAGAGAGCAACACCCTGAAGCTGTGTATGTGCAATGTTATGCACATGAGCTCAACCTTGTTCTGTGCTACACATGCAAGGCTATACCTGAAGCAACAACATTCTTCGATCTGCTTGAAAACATCTACACGTTTTTCAGCAACTCTCTTGTCAACCACAAGTTCATATAAATCCAAAACCAACTGGGATTAAAACCATCTCAACTTGTGGAGCTCTCCACAACAAGATGGGCTTGCAAAGTGAGGTCTGTCAATGCTGTCTTGAACAACCTTCTTGCCATTCTGGCATGTCTCGGCAACATGAAGACAGCCATGGCCAAAGGGATCCTGGCAAAGCTCTGCAAGCCAAAGACCATCTACCTGCTAGTGATGTTTGCCAAACTCCTCAGCATAACTGAAGGGCTTCACCGGTACCTGCAGGGGGAGAGTTTGGACCTGGGTAGAGCGGCTCAGTATAAAATGGCAACTGTTCAAACCCTGACAGATCTCCGCACAGATGCTGGGTCTGAGGATGTGTTTATGAAGGCCATGACCGTATGTGAGGAAAATCACATCCAGCTCCCTGTTGGTCCCAGGCAGAAACAAAAAAGGTTGGATCAGTTTGTGGTGGAGTCAGCCTGTGGGTCAACCTCCAATCCTACCACCTCTGATGATTTCAGACATCAGCTTTTTTATCCTTGCCTGGACCGGATGATACAGGAGCTCACCCATTGGTTTTCAGATGTTGGAGAGGAGCTTATGTCAGGCATTCAAGCCTGTAACCCGAACTCATCGACCTTTCTTTCTGAAGATGCTCTCAAATGCCTTGCCTTGCATTATAAGATTCAGCTGAAGCCAGAAGAACTCTTTGTGGCAAAAAACTTCATTATGAGAAGGATGGAGAAAGAGGAAGTCCCTGACACAGCCACTGTGTTCAAACTACTTGATGGAGACATGTTTCCCAGTCTGAAGGCGGTCCTCCAAGTGGCCCTGACAATTCCAGTAAGTAGCTGCAGCTGTGAACGCTCCTTCAGCGCCTTGCGACGTCTTCACACATGGTTGAGGAGGACCATGGGACAAGACAGGCTCAATGACCTAGCCATCATGTCAATTGAAAAGGACAACCTGCATGCTATAACTCCTGACAACATCATTGACAGATTTGCTCAATTGAAGCCACGCCGGCACAGCCTTATGTTGCCACCACAACAAAATAAGTAAAGACAAAGGAGAGGAAGGAGGGAAAGAGAAAGTGAGGGGGGAAATGAACAGAAATGGAAATCACACAAAAACTTGTGCATGAATGAGTGAAGAGGAAAAGACAGGAGAAGATCTATAACGTTCAAAAGCAGAAGAGGAGGCATGACAAGCAAGAGGACAGCTCTGACATGTATTTAAAGAGTGAGGAAGACAGAGGAGAGGAAGGAGTGAAGAGAAAGTGATGGGAAAAAATGAACAGAAATGGAAATCACACAAAAAATTGTGGAGAAAGCAAAAGAGGAGAGACAGGAGATGAAAAAGGGTTGAGAATAAATACTGAAAAACAGAGCAGTAAAGGACAGCTGAGGTGCAAGCCAGGATCACAGGTAGCCTGCAGTAAGGAAATAAGATGCCTTTTATTGTACTTTATTTCACATCTTTAGTTTATGATCAGTCTGAATAACTTTTTTGTTTTATAGTTTTTTCTGTCAGTGGACGGTGAGGCCAGGTTCATGATATAAGATGGTTCTCCGTGCCTTTCTCTGCTTTGAACTGGTGGTAAGTTGAAGTACAAAACATTTTTAGTTTTGTGTGCAAGGCAGCAAAAAAAGACGGAAAAAATAAATCGGCATCTGCACCCTCAGGGCTAAGCCCCTGATCTCCTAGAATCCTAGATCCGCCCCTGATTGTATGCCTTAAAAAAATAATGGCATCATCACATTCACAATGTAAAGTTACCGGACACACAAGATGCCATCGGACTAGACTACACAAGAGTTCAGTTCCTCATTACCACCCTCCCAACCCAATCATGAAATGGTTATACCAGAGATTCTCTACATAGGGAGATTCCAATCTTCGGGTGAAAACCCGTAACGGCTGTGGGGTCTCATGAGGGAGACCAGAAGCTGTTCTGTTTGAATGGAATCCTATGGGAGAAGTGGCAATGTACCCTGAACAAACTCTTATTTTGAGAAAACAGTAGTTATAGCAATTAGTAGTTATAGCAAAAAACAGTGTTATAGCAATTAGACTACCTCTGTGTTGATCTTTAACATCTTATCCACAGCCTAGCAAAGTATGACGACTCCTGCGAAGATCTCAAACGAAATAATGGTCGTTTTGTGAGACAAGTGACAGTTGGAGGTGTTACGACAGACGGAACCCATTTACGTTTTAATGCGCCAACTTCCTGGAATGATCTTCCTACTCTCATCACAAACCACCCCGCCTCAATTTCTAATTGTTTTAACAGATTTTTGCTGGTAATCGTGTCCGTCTTTTGGTGTTTATTTTAGCAATTAGTCACGAGAGGGTGTGGATTATGGAAAAATAAGGAACGGCTGAGAGGCGTGATAAGTCCCGAGGCGCTAGCCGAGGGACTTATCACGCCTCACACGCCCACTTGACATTTCTCACGCTTATATTTCCCCATTCAATACTCTGTATTTATTTTTTCATGATAATAAACTTTGGTCCGTAGTTCGAGTAACTCTGATTGACTGACCGATAACCAATGACTAATAACCAATCCCAGACCAATCCATCAGTCCTTTGTGCCTAAATCTAACCAACCGCGGAAGGCACCACGCAATATAAACCAATCAGAAGCAACGTAAGGCGGGTCTTGGCGTCTCTAACTATCTTTCACACACAACTGCGCCGACATTTAAAACCCACTCGACGTTGCTAGGAGACGGAAGGTAAATAACTACTCAATTTTGTTGACTGTTGAATCACTGTTTCTCCTTGAGTTTCCTAGTTAATATGTACTGTTTTAAGGCTGCTATAAGTCTATCACTGTCCTGTATTTGTTGCAGAGCTGTGTAACATTTATTTGCCTCTTCTCTTGACCAGTTCACGCTTGAAAAAGAGACTCTAACGTTATTGTTGCCAAAAGCAGAACATACATACAGACATACAATTCAATTACAATACAATTAATACAATACATTAAATATTAATACAAATATATTAAATATTTTCCATTAAATATATTTCATATTAAATATCTCTCTTTCGCGCTCTCGTTCGCGCTCTCTCTTTCGCGCTCTCTTTCACGCTCTCTCCCACTGTAAAACAGTATTCAATCAAACTGTAACATGTAGCTATCTTTTGAAAGATGCTAGGTAAGAGGAAGAGACAGCAGAGAGATCTGCTGTCATTCTGGGCAGTGCCAGTGACAGCACCCCCTGAAAATGAGAGTGCAGAGGGCAGAGAAGAGACAGAAGAACAAGAGAGATCAGAGGAGATTGAGGACAGTGAGGACAAAGATGTAGAAGAAATACAAATTGAGAACACAGAGACAGGCGATGAGACAGAAGAGCCAGCAGATAAAACAGTGGAGATGCAAGTAGACACAGGGAAGAAGCAGAAGGCCAAGTGTGGAGCAGCCATCTACAGGTGCACTTTTAAAAGGGAGTGGACAGCAGAATGGCCCTTCATCACTGTAGGCACAACCACCTCCTACTTCTGGTGCTCAATATGCAGACAAGAGAACAGCTGTGCCCATCAAGGAAAGGCAGATGTCACAAGGCATATAAAAAGCAAAGGGCATCGCACCAAAGAACAGGCAGTACAGTCAACAGCCAGCATTGCACCGTATTATAGCCCAGCCACTGTTGGTGGCATGACAGCTCAGGAAGTCAAGGTACTACATGCTATTCAGCTACTAGCAGTGTTCATAACACTGCTAGTAGCTGTATTGCACTTGTAGGTTATATCAGCAAAAATACATAGTAAATGAAACAAATGCCTTGTCTGATGTCTAATCTAATGTTCATTTGAACTGTTTTTATTTGTTCATTTTTGTATGTAATAGTGGTTTTCTATGGACCTTGAGTCTGCTGCTAAGACATTCATTCAATCAAAAAACACTTCATGTTTTATTGTTTTTTTTTTACATGATTTGCTTTTTAATTACCTCCTTTCTGTTGCAGACAAGGAGAGCTGAGGTCAAGGTAGCAGTGTCAATGGTGGAACACAATGTGCCATTTGCAGTAGCTGATCACTTCAGCCCATTGCTCAAAGAATGTTTCAAAGATTCCCCTACTGCACAGAGCTTCAAGTCTGCCCGCACAAAAATGTCCTGCATAATAAATGAAGCAGTGGCTCCTCACTTTAGAAAGGAACTGGTCATGAAGATGAGGACCAATCCTTTCACGTTGATCACAGATGGATCAAATGATACAGGTCATTAAATTTTCCTCACTTTTCAGCACCCTTTTTAGATATATTAAACACACACAATTTCAGTCTTATGTGTACCTTTAATCTGACATGATATATGTACCTATTGTTACAGGACGTGAGAAGATGAACCCGCTCACTGTGCGGGTATATGACAGTGACCTCAGCAAAGTTGTCCACAGGTTCCTGGATATGTGCCCCACCAGCGGGCCAAACTGTGGCACAGCTGAAGTGATCTACAAGAAGATGGATGAGGCCTTGCAGAAAAACGCCATACCGTGGAGAAACTGTGTCAGTCTGTCTGTTGATAATGCTCCTGTCAATACAGGAGCAAGGAACTCCATCGCATCCAGGATTCTTCAAGAAAATGCCAGCATCTACATCCATGGGTGTCCTTGTCACATCATCCACAACACTGCCAAACAGGCTGGTCAGGCTTTTTTGGAGGTGAGTTGAATCATGTGTGCTTAAGACCTACCGTATCCGTTATGTATAATGTCAAGTCTAACAGGTTGTTATGCTGTGCGGTGTCATGAACCAATGACAACAATGTCTTGTGACTATAAATAATCATGTATTGCAGGTGTGTGGATTTGATCCAGAGGATCTCGCTGTGGATGTCGGATATTGGTTCAAAGGAAGCACCAATCGTAAAGGTTACCTGACAGGTATGTATGTGAAGTCCCAATGTAGTTCAAATTAAATCCAGAAGAGTTTGATCAAATCGGCATTACGTTGTTCCATTCTTGTCATAGAATTCTGTGAGCTCCATGGAAGTGAGTATATGGAAATGCTCATGCACGTTTCCGTTCGATGGTTGAGCCTGGAGAAATGTTTGACTCGTATCCTGCAGCAGTATGAGCCACTGGCCAGCTACATGAAGTCCTTAAGTAGGTATCACATTTTAATGATCCAAATGCATGGTTATTAGAACAGACTGAAAAGTAAATGTAGTTGCACAACCATTTCTTTTCTCTCTTTTTCACAGATGATAAACAGCCAAGGTTCAGGAGGCTTGTGGAGGCATTCTCTGACCCAATCACAGAGGTGTACCTGCTCTTCTATCAAGCAACATTTCCAGTCTTCTCCACCTTCAACCTCCTCCTCCAGAGAGAGAAGTCATCCATCTTCCTTCTACATGATGAGGTAAATTGGGAAGGTTGGGATACAGTTTGCTAGTATGATGTTCTATCTTTGTTCCTTTTTTATTAGCACGAAATAAATGTAAATTTGTAAATCTTTTCTGAAATTTTTAGATGAGGGGTTTCATCCGCAAGCTGCTCTCGAAGTTTCTGAAGCCTGCAGCTTTGCAGCACCGGGAACTGCATGAAATCCACTTTGAGGAGCCATCCAACCAACTGCCAGGTAATTAGTAATTGTAATCCAATCCAAGTTTTACATCAGAATATGCACATGCACTATCCACTCACTGATCTCACTCAACACACTGTTTGTTAGAGGGCTGCACACATACATGGGGCCACAATGGAAACAAGTCCCCAGAACTTTTTTGTTTAGCCCAAATGTGTGACTGATTATGCTGTTTGTATTTCTGTTTAATATACTATTCAATCAATCACTGATATGATGAAGATACTTAAAGGGGGGCTTTCAAGTTAGCTATTGTGGTTTTTGATGGTGACTAAAGTGACTCAACACAGTCTTAGTCCCGTCTCATACTGACATGTTGGTGCATACAGCATAGTTAATGACCTCTGAAGTTGTTTTGTGTCTCTTGTAGGAGAAAAGTTGGTGGTTGGCTTCACTACTCGAGCTACACTCAACAGGCTCCTTGAAGCAGGAGACATTACACCGCAGCAAGTGCAGAGGTTTCAGCAGGCAGCAGTGGCATTTCTGGAAAGGGCTGTGGAGTATGCCATCAAGAAACTCCCCATGAAAGAGCCTCTGATAAAACATGCCATGTTTCTGGATGTCCAGCAGAGAGCAGAGTGTGGAGTGGAAGATGCCCTCTACTTTGTCGACAGGTTAGTTGGGGTATCAAGTAAAGTATGTTTTATCTATAGTGCCAAATCCTAACACACGTTGTCTCAATATGCTTTACAAGTAGAGCAGGCTAAGACCAGGCTGTTGTCACATTTTCTTGTTTGATGACCACATCTGAAAAACGACCCCTGTTTCAGTTACACTACTTTACCAGATCAGTGCACATTGTTTTATTTTTAGGTTTCCTGAACTTCTCCCATACAATGGCCCTGAGGAGCGTGACAAACTGACTGAGGAGTTTCTGGACTACCAGTCCATGGACATTGCCATGCCCGAAGACGCAGCAAAGTTTGACTGTGAGAGCTTTTGGGGGAACATGGCAACAATGAAGAATAAGGTAAGAATTATTCTGTTATCATGGGAATACCCATTGACATAATCAACTTAATACTACACAAAAATACTTGAGAGTAATTGGGCTTCCTATGTACATTTTTCAAAGGTGACAGGTATGAGCAGATTTGGCAGGCTGTCCTGTATTGCCAAGTTGGTCTTGGTACTTCCTCATTCAAATGCTGATGCAGAACGAGTTTTCTCTGTGGTTGGCCTGAACAAAACCAAAACCCGAAACAGTTTGGCTCTTGAGGGAACTCTATCATCCATCATGACGGTGAAGATGGCGAGCCTTGAGCCACAGTGTTTTAAGTGGGAGCCCCCTGCCTCTGTCATCAAGGCATCAAAATCTGCAACTAACACATACAACATGAGACATGTCCCCAGCTAAATGGAGAGTTGTTTGAAATTAAATTTACAAATAAATGTATTTTATCAAAATGTGTTACAATTATCATTTCTAATTTCTGGTTAACTAAGACTAGCATTAGGAGTCCACAGTACAGGGAGAGCCGCGGCATGTAGGTGAGGACATCAGTCTTAAGGAATAAATCGATGTTAAACGGCCAGAGGCATCATGGTGCTAGAGTCTCACTCTTGTCATTTTCTGAAACTTGGCAGCCCTGTCAATGTATTCTCGATAGTTTAATAAAGGCTGAATGAATTAATATTGTCATGTTCATCTGTGGCAGTCCAGGTTTTAAACAACAGTATTAAGCACAAAGTAAATATGGGTAGAACATATATTGCACAATACACAATATTGCAACCCCCTTTTTTCCCGCTGTCCTTTTAACATTCTATCCTGACAACCAGGAAAAGATAGTGAGGTACCATTGACTGTAAAATTGAGGTACACCATATGCCACGTCTATGCGCTGCATATAATTGTAGCAATCGGTCCAGAAAAGGACTGTAACTTTTCAAATTTCCCTGTGACGCCGACAGGTAAGGCCCAAGCTCATTATAATATGAAATTAAGCTCATTATAATATGAATTTCTACACGTTACACTACAGTCATTGATTCACCAACGACAACGGTCACCTCTCGCGCTTCAGCATTGAGACGCTAACATTTGGCTTTTCATTCTGATGCTATGCTAATTTTAACGGTACAATTGTATCCATTTACTTGTACCTTACCTTTACTGGTGTAGTCCTTCATACATAATGTCGAATATTTGTGACCAATGGTGAAAAACCCACTAAGAAACCACCCTTTAAAAATCAAGGAGGTTTCTAATGAAAAATGGGCAAATTGTGTATGGATTGTAAGAAGTTGGCACACCACCAAAAAAACAACAACATCTAAACAAATACAAGAGACACCTTTTCAGATTTCCAAGCCAATAGATGTATTAACATATGTAAGGTCAAGTAAAACTGAAGCATGAGAACATCACAGACCTACAAGCCTGGCTGAACGGTGGGCAACAGATGCCTCTGTCTGCTGCAGGAACTCTTTTATTACTTACTTGTTGTGACACTACACAAAAAAAAATTATCACAATTCCACCCCACCCTGTCAATGTTCAAGACCAGTGGTTCCCAACCTTTTCCAACTCAGGGCCCACTTTTATGTCTTAAAAAATTTTCGCGGCCCACCTCCGAACATATAACGCGTTCTCAGAGCAATTTTTTTTATTGAACATAAAACGGAATACAGGTGAAACATGTTGGAAACTCCACACTCACACACGCATTACACACACACACACATACACACACACACACACACACACACCAATCATTCAAGGAGCTGTCCATCAGCACCACAGATAGAAAACGCAAACATAGATAAATAGAAACGCAAGGGGCTCTCTGTAACATGCTAATTAACAAATGATTAATAAATAACAGCCAATATCTAAATATAAAAAAGAAAGCCCATTAAAATTACAAATAACCACAAATCTGATATAAAGATGTCAATTCTAGTCTAGCCGCTTGCAGTGGATCAGTCAACAGGCCAGCTACAGTATTTGTCACCTAATGAGAAGGCTGGTGTTGCATGGCGGCAACCAGATGCTTAAAGTCTGGCACAATCGAAGAAAGTCTCAGACGAAGATCTGGCTCAACATTCAGTTTGTTTCTGTACTTCGTACTTCGTACTTCTGTACTACTTTTTAATGCAACGAGTGCAGAAAATCCAGAGAATCCTTGAGAAAGACAGAGAGAGAGAGAGAGCGAGCGAGAGAGAGATTAAGTAAGTAATTCAGTAAGTTTAGAGTTAGAGTTACGCCGAAATTCCACTGGATGCGGAACGGCTGCTCTAGTTAACATTGTACTTGTGAGAATATCATTTAATAGCCTACAGTAGGCCCATAATATACTAACAACATATTAAACTATTCTGTGCATTTCAGTGCCTTTGCCTAGGAGGAAGACAGCTGCTTTGTTGATTCTGTTAGCAAGACAGCGGAGGAGGGGTAGAAGGAGAACAAGCCGGCACTGGGTCCATCCATTAAATCAGCGCAGGCCTCAACAAGGAGCTTTTTATCATCTAGTGGCTGAACTGCGCCTGGACAGTGAACGGCATCACCAGTACTTTAGAATGAGTGCACAGCAAATGGATCTGCTTCTCTCAATCATCGGCCCAGAAATCACCAAGCAGAAGACAAACTACAGAGCTGCCATAGAAGCAAAGCAGAGACTGGCCGTTGGACTGAGGTGAGCTTATGTAAACAACACAATGAATCACTGATCACAATAGGTTTCACCTTTTATTATTTTAAATCAAAGTCACACAAATTTAAAACAGGAATAACTTAAAAAATATAAAAAATGTAAAAAACAAATATAAAATCACAGCAAAACATATTAGTAAGAATTCACAATAAAACAACTATTTACAAGTCACACAAATTTGAAACAGGAATAACTTAAAAGAATATAAATATAGGAACAAATATAAATATAAAATCACAGCAACATATATTATGAAATCTGAACACTACTACTACAACTATTTACTCATCAGAATAGAGGTCGGTGTATGGGCTGCCACTCTCCCCATACTGCAGGTCATCCTGGGAGGCCAACATTTGCGTAAAGGCCCCAGTAGGATTGACAGGCAGGGGATGGGTGAAAGTGGCTGGCCTCTGCAGAGGTCTAAAGTGTGTGTGGGATGTAGGAGGGGGTTGATGCTGAGTGTAGCTTGGGTGTGGTGATGGCTGTGTGGCAGTCGGTCTGTTCTTAAGGCTTTGGAGTATGTTTATAATTCTAACTTTGGCCTCTTGCCTTTTCTCCCCATCAAGTTTGTGGAGTAGAGGTACAGTGCTCATTGCAAAATAGTAGCATTCGTCAATGTCAGAGGATGGTTTTGGTTCTTGTAAAATGTCAAGGAGCCGTTCTTCCACATCAGAGCTCTGCCCTGGTCTGTGGCTACTCCTTGTGTCAGAGCACCCCCTCCTCTCTTGGGCTACGGGACCTGCGGGGCCCAGATGTAGATGGCCCCCGGCACAGACTGGGCTGCTGTAGAAGCAGACACTGGTGGCACTGACACAGTGGAGGAAGTCAGGTCATCAGATCCACATGCAGACAGTGGTGTGGATGATCTGTCCACCTCTGCCAAAGCACAGCTCAGGCTGCTTTTTGAACTACAAAACAAACACACAGATAAACACATTAGTCACATTGGTGTCAGATACACACAAATGATCTATTACTTAATTGGAAATGTGCACATAAAATTTAAATGTAATACTGCCATCAATAATGACATATAATAAAAGTAATAATAATAATAACTTCATACAGACCTTCTCAGCTGTAGGTGGGGCAAAAGGAAAGACATGATTTCTAAATACTTCCATTCTTTCTGCAATCCCCCCGCTGAGCCACTGGCAAGCACCTTCTTTCGGCTCTTAACAAAACCGTCCCTCAGTGAACGCCATTTTGCCTTGCAGAGATTGGCTGAAAAATGAGACATATTTTAATAAATAATCATACATTTGAATAATCTTTCTTTATTAACTTCACAGGTACTTGGCCTCTGGGGACTCACTTATCAGCCTAGCATTCAACTACCGCCTCGGCCAAACCACAGTGAACAACTCTGTTCACATGGTGTTTGCTGCCATTGAAAAGGTGATGACAGTTGTTACCACATCCGACCGAAGAGACATGGAAAGCTGTAGCACAACGCTTTTGAGAAAAATGGAACTTCCCAAATTGCCTGGGAGCAATTGATGGGAAACACATTGTAATTGAAGCACCACCCCGATCTGGCAGTCAGTACTTCAATTACAAGAAGACTTTCTCGATAGTGCTTCTGGCACTCGTGGATGCAGACTACAGTTTCAGGTGCATTCAGGTGGGAGACTTTGGGAGGACATCAGATGGTGGGGTGTATGCAGGATCAGATTTGGGGAAAGGGATGGAGAACAACAGTCTTCATGTTCCTCCAAAAAAATTTCTGCCTGGTGCTGCTCACCTCGGGGAGGTACCACATGTCATAGTGGGCGACGCAGCATTCCCTTTGAAGCCCTATCTCATGCGACCCTACCCAGGACAGAACCTAAACCACCAAAGGCGGGTTTTCAATTACAGACTCTCCAGAGCCAGGATGGTGGTTGAAAATGCCTTTGGCATTTTGGCATCACGTTGGAGGATTTTCCATAGAAGGATAAACTTGCACCCCCAAAAGGTGGATACACTTGTGGTGGCAGCGTGCATCCTCCACAATTTCCTCCTTGCCCCAAATGACAATGTGCGGCTGCTGGAAGAGGCAGAGGAAACTGGGAGATGCATGGCACCAGTAAGACACATGGGAGGAAACAGGGCATCAAGAGAAGCCTGTGCTGTTAGGGAGAACTTGGCCACTTTTTTCACCTCCCCTAAGGGCAGTGTGTCCTGGCAGAACAGAATGGTTTAAAATGACTTCACTAGAAGTCATTAATATGACTTAAATAGTGTACATTGTTTTTTTTAATGGTGTGAAGAGGTTATTTATGTTGTTAATTGTGTGTTATTTTTATTCAAAATAAACTTGTGTTCTTGTCAACTTCTTGTCAGTCCCCCAATTTGCAGCCATTGTTATACACCAACAGCACAACACCTCGCCCTCCTTTTGGGTTACACAGCAAAGATTTGCCAGGTCTTTTTACCAGGCTTTTTTAACCTAAACAAATGTCAAGCACAATCTGAAACAAATAATTTATTTATATATCTCAACTTTAACTTAGCACGGACTGCTGTAACAAACACATTTCCCTTCGGGGATCTATCATTTCATTACCTGCTAGAAGTTACATAACCTGCAAATCAAACACACTAATAGAAGTTAAATACAAAACAAACTTTGAATTAACTACCCATTGCAGGATATTTATTTAAATATTTATCATGGGTTCTCTACATGTATAACTACAGAGTGTCTCATTTGATGTACACGAATGGAACATTTGCTTTCAAACATTTAATTGACCATGTTACGAACTTACCATCCACTCCAATCATTTCGGAAATTGCTTTCCATGCAGCCTCCTTTTTACCGTTGTCCTTGTAAAAAGGACGGGAATGATCAAAAATCACTGGGTGATTTTGAACCTCCATAATAAAACTCTCCTCATCCATGATGTCGAGGTAATGAAAATCCGCCTCGAACCTGACCTGTAGACTTCAGGTCTGTCCCCGCCCATTATGACGTATTCAATTGGTGAAATATGATCCGCTGAGAACCAGAGGTATTTTTATTTTGAAAATAAGTCGGATGTTTTATTTTGTATCTGTGCACGACTTCCTGCTCGAACGAGTCGAATTCGATGCGCCGTGCTCCGGCGTCTGTCAAAAATAGAGGCTCTGCGTATCTTTTGCGAGGGCTGGCGGATGACGGAGCCGCTCCGCATCCACGACGCAGCGGACACGTAGTCAGTGGACTCTCACACGTTGATTATAATGGATGCGTATCGGCTCCGCCACCGCAACGGAGCGGATCTGCAGCCGTTCCGCATCCAGTGGAATTTTGCCGTTAGAGATAGTTAGAGAGAGATAGTTAATAATAATAATAATACATACGTTTTATATAGCGCTTTTCAAAGACGCTTTACAAATGAGGGACAAAACAAAAACAAAACAAACAAAACAACAAAAAAACAAAACAAAGGGCAACAACAACAGTTCTGGAGGTAGGAGGCGGTGAAGATTGGTGGTACTGGAGAGTGAAGGCTTCAGGTGTTGTAGGTGATTTGAAAAAGGTGGGTCTTGAGGGTGCTTTTGAAGGATGAGAGTGAGTCGGACTGTCGGATAACCAGGGGGAGGGAGTTCCAGAGGGTGGGGGCGGCGATGGCGAAAGCTCTATCGCCCAGAGTGCAGTACTTGGTTTTGATGGTGGGGGTGAGGAGGTTGGCATCCGAGGAGCGTAGACGGCGAGGAGGAGAGTGGCGGTATAAAAGATCAGTGAGATATGGGGGGGCCAGGTTATTGAGGGCTTTGTAGGTGATGAGGAGAATCTTGAAATGTATACGTTGTTTTATGGGAAGCCAGTGAAGTTGATGGAGGATGGGGGTGATGTGTTCTCTGGAGGGGGAGCGGGTAAGCAGTCGGGCAGCGGAGTTTTGGACATATTGCAGTTTTTTGAGAACATTTGAGGGGAGACCATATAGGATGCTATTGCAGTAGTCGAGTCTGGAAGTGATGAAGGCATGGATTAATGTTTCGGCAGATGAGGGAGAACGAGTGGGTCGGAGACGTGCTATGTTGCGGAGGTGGAAAAAAGATGTTTTGGTGATGTGGTTTATGTGTGACTTGAAAGAGAAGGCAGGGTCCATGCAGATACCAAGGTTTCTAACCAGGGGGGTGGGGATAACAGGGTGACCATCAATGAAGAGTGAGAAATTCTGGGAGGTGTGGGGGATGGATTTTGGGCCGAAGATGATTATTTCCGTTTTATTGCTGTTGAGTTTGAGGAAGTTTTGGCTCATCCAGGTTTTTATGTCGGTGATGCAGTTGGTGAGGGTGGAAAGGATTTCTGGAGTGATGCTTTTGGTGTGTAGATAAAGTTGAGAGTCATCGGCATAACAGTGGAAGTTTAGTCCATGGTGGCGGATGATGTGGCCAAGTGGGAGTATTTAGAGGATGAAGAGGACGGGGCCCAGGACTGAACCTTGTGGCACTCCGTGTAAGAAGGGGGTGGTGGATGATTTGTGGTGGTTAATATTGATGTAGTGGGATCTGTTAGAGAGGTATGAGTTGAACCAGCAGAGGGCAGTGTCAGTGATGCCAATGGATTTTAGACGGTTGAGGAGAATGGAGTGGTTGACTGTATCGAAGGCGGCACTGAGGTCGAGGAGGAGGAGGATGGTGAGGGTTCCGGAGTCAGGAGAGGAGATCGTTGGTTACCTTGAGGAGAGCTGTTTCTGTGCTGTGATGGGTTCTGAAGCCGGACTGGAATGTTTCATAAAGGTTATTGTTGAGGAGATGATTATTTAGTTGTTTAGCTACAGCTCTTTCCAGTATTTTTGAGAGAAATGTGAGGTTGGAGATGGGTCTGAAATTGTTGGGGTTATCGGGGTCGAGGCCAGGTTTTTTAAGGAGAGGAGTGATGGCTGCTAGTTTAAGTGGTGAGGGGACCATGCCAGAGGTAAGGGAGGAGTTTATGGTGTCTGTGATAAGTGGAGTAAAGGGGGTGAGGCAGGCTTTGACTAGAACATATGGCATGGGATCCAGGGGGGAGGTGGATGTCTTCATGGTAGAGGATATTTTGGAAAGGTCTGCTGTAGTTATGGGTGAGAAGTGTGAGAGCCGGTGAACAGAGGGGGAGGCAAGTGTGGGTTCTGGGACTGGGGTGGTGGCAGCGGAGGATGCAAGCTGGTTGTGGATGGTGTCTATCTTTGAAGTAAAAAAGGACATGAGGCTGTCACATTTTTCCGGGGTGAAAGTGGATGAAATGTTGTCATGAGGTTTGAGTAGTTTGTTTATGGTAGAAAACAGGGAGCAAGGGTTTGATGATCCTGAGTGAATGATGTCGGAATAGTAGGCAGAATGGGCTTGGTTGAGTGCAGACTTTTATTGCAGCATGTGGTCTTTGTAGGCTTGGGCGTGAACTGTGAGGCCGTTTTTTTTTATGTAGTCGTTCGAGTTGTCAGAGTTGATTTTTGAGTTTGTGAAGTTCCGGGGTGAACCAGGGAGCAGAGTGAGAGAAGGTGACTGTTTTGGTCTTCAGAGGTGCCAGTTTGTTGAGAGAGGTAGATAGAGTGTTGTTGTAGATGTTGACCAGGTCCATGGGGGTTGGATTTGTGGGAGGGGTGAAATTGGAGAGAGTGTGAGCTATACAGCAGGAGAGATTGTCAGGGCAGACAGATTTGAGGTTGCGGAAAGTTATTTTGCGGCTTCATTTTGGTTTGGGGGTAGGGATGTTGATATCAAATGTGATGGCCAGGTGATCAGAAATGGAGAGGTCCAAGCTGGAGATGTTATGGATGTGTAGGCCGGTGGAGCAGACCAGGTCGAGGATGTGCCCATGGTTATGAGTGGGAAAATTGATGTGTTGGGTGAAGTTAGTGCAGTTGAGTAGGTCGAGGAAGTCTGTTGCATTTTTGCAGTCCGGGGAGTCAATATGGAGGTTAAAATCTCCAAGGAGTAGGATAGTTGGTGAAATTGAGAAAAGTGAAGTAATAAATTCTGAGAGATCTGATAGAAAAGATGGGTTGGGCTTGGGGGGGGCGGTAGATGATTGCTGTGATGAGTGATTTGGGTCCGGGTAGTTTAAAGGCCAGATGTTCAAAAGATGGGGCAGAAGGAGTGGAGAGTGCACGAGGTTGGAGATTTTGGTGGAAAATAGCAGCAATGCCTCCTCCTCTGCCCTCAGTGCGTGGTTTGTCCAGGTAGGAATATCCAGTGGGGGTGATTTGATTGAGTAAAAAATAATCCTGGGGTTTTTGCCATGTTTCATTAAGGCACAGAAGGTCAAGTTGTTTGTTGTTATCTGTGATGAAATCATTTAATATGAGGCTTTTATTGTTGAGGGATCTTGTATTGGAAAGGGCGATTTTTATTGGCTTTTGTTGTGAAATGGATGGGGCGGAAGTAGGGATTTGACGGAGGTTGAAAAAGTTCACGCAGGTGACGCGCATTTTTGTGATGACGCGGTGAGGAAGCGTGGGGTCCGGTGTGTGAGCTGCGCTGAGTCCATAGTGTTGGAATTGAATTTTCTGCGGTGTAGGAGTATGTAATGTTGCGGCGGGACCCTCGGTGAATGTAGGGGGGTCGGCGAAGAAGTCCAAAATTACGGAGTGTGGTAAGGAGTTTGCTGGAGGGAGGCACATTGGGAACAAACTGGAGGAGTTGCTTCGGCGTGTAGCGGAGTGTCATGGCCAAGCTTACCAGGGTGCTGAAGCTGGATGCTGGTGAAAGTTGCTGGCGAAAGGAGAGATGGTGGAGCAGAAGCAACAGCCAGATTAAGGCAGATGGAAATGCCAGTTGACTTGTTGACTTGGAGCCATTGGGGGCCAGAGCCGAGGAAAGCTAGCGTAGCCGGCAAGAAGCCGGTTAGCCAGCTAGCTCAGAAGGGGCGCGTTGGTCGGCTAGCCTGCTCAGGTTGGAGGGTGGCGGTCCCAGCCAGCTAGGGCTGACCGCACCGGACAGATGGAAATTTGCCCGGATCTCCACCCCCGACGAGCGGCAATGGAAGTTGGTAGGACGGATGGAGTTTGAAAAACCGTCCAGGTGAGCCGTGACCAGGTGTTTACACCCGACAGCCTTCAGCAAGACCTTCAGCAGCCAGCAGATGGTAAGTCCAAAAAGCAATACACAGCCCCGGGCAGGTTTTGAAGCAGGATGGTTGAGATTGTAGAAAATAATCCAGGTAGCTTAGTGGAGAAAGGGTTCGTTTGAGGCGAGAAATCTTTGATAGGAGAGCAAGAAGCGGCAGCCAGAAATGCGCCAGCATCCTCTCACGTCCACATAACAAAAACAAGATGTGTTTCAACATCATTAGAGATAGAGATAGTTAGAGATAGAGATAGTTAGAGATAGAGATAGAGATAGTTAGAGATAGAGATAGAGATAGAGATAGAGATAGTTAGAGATAGAGATAGAGATAGAGATAGAGTTAGAGTTAGGGTACATATAGATTTCATTGAGAGCTGAAGGTATGGAGCCACAGCTCTACAATGAAATCATGGACCTAAAGGTCCATGACCGCATAAACCCGGGCCTCACCAAGCACCAGCGGTACACAATTAGAAGAGCAGCAAATTTTGTACTGAAGGGTAAGTACATTAATTTCTAGACCATCATTGAGTGCATTTGTTTTATGTTTAGATTACATTGAGCTTCTTTGATCTGATGGAGTCCTTCACTACATATGCCGACGTCGGGCAGATAAACAGGAACACCTGGCAACAGTGGTCACCACTGTTGCCCAAGCAAATGAGGTGTTCCTGGACCTTCATAGTAGCAGTCATGGGGCACATTGTGGTGTGGACAAAACACACCACGCAATTATTAGCCGCTATTACTGGCCTGGCACGGAAGCGGACATCCGCAAATGGGTAAGTTAGAAGGGTCATTCAAACTGACCTTTGTATATGAATGCAATAACTAAAGCAATGTGTCCTTTCATTTCCTGTCATTTGTGTCCTTTACTTGGTGTTTCTGCTTGACCAAAAGTTCTACGATTTTGAATAATTGAATATTTTACTTCAGATAGCAGTGTCCTGACTGCCAGGTCAAGCGGGCTACTATGAAGGAAAAAAAGCAATACAACCCCATAGAGGTGAGATTATTTGTGCAACTGACTGTCCCATACAGTGAAATGTGCGTACATGCTCCCATTTTTCCAGGTCACCGAGCCATTCGAGCTGGTAGGAATGGACTTGGTTGAAACTTACCAAAACTGAGGCTGGTAATCAATACATCTGTGTAATGGTTGATTATTTCCCTAAGTGGGCAGAGGCCTACCCTCTTAAGAGTAAGTGTGCAGAGGAGGTGACCAAGTGTATTCTAGACTTTGTAGACAAATTTGGTGCACCTCAGAGACTGCTTACAGACCAGGGGACAGAATTCAAAAATCAGGTGAACACTGAAGATGAACTATTTCATTCTGAGTAAGTAGTTCTGTAAATGCTAACTTGTTTGGTGAAAAATGGAATTTAAGGTCAATGCCAGACTCTGAGTCGCTGGGCATTAAACGGAGCTTCTGCGCGCCATACCACCCCCAAACTAATGGCTTGGTGGAGAAGCTGAATGGCACCATTCAGAGGTAATTTTAAAAGTGTCAATCTGGCAGATCCTACACACTGACATGAATGCTGTAGACTTCATTGGTGACCTAAAGATGCCTGCTCATGTTTTCTGATACGGACATTTTCAGGTCTCTTAACAAGTTAGCACATCGTGAGCCTAAGAAATGGGATACCTTCCTCCAGCCTACCATGTTTGGGCTGAGGACCAAGAAGCAGCTCACGACCAAACACAGCCCATACTATCTGATGTTTCGTCGTGAGGCTAGGTATCCCAGTGAGGTGACAGACGACTATGAGGTAAGTGTCTGTACTTGTTTTGGAAGTGAGCACATGTGATCATAATTAGGTGGATAAATGGCCTGTTGAATGGAATATATTTAACACTTTTAGGTGCTAACCGAAAAAGTGGAGGCCATGCTCCACAGAGAGGAACCGTACGAGGGGCTGACCCAGCAGCCCCTCGTATATGAGACTGTGAAGTCGAACCTGAGGAGCAGCCAGGACAAAATTAAGAAAAGAAAAATGGTCAAGGGCTGGGATGACGATTTTCATGTGGGGGACAAAGTGCTGAAAAGTAATATCAGGGAACAGCAGAGGAAGGGCGGCAAAATGGAAAGGGACCAGCTGGGACCCTTTACCATTAGTGCTATAGAGGGCAAAGTTGTCACGTTGGCCACCAACACGGCCAGAACCATAGCCAACGTGGACCAACTGACGCCCTTTATAGAGCCAGAGGAGAGGATTCCTTCTAAACTCCAGCATGTTGGAAAATGTCCTCTGGCTCCCCCCTCCCCAACACGTCCCTGCAGTCAGCTCAGCCCTGGCCCATCCGTAAAGGATCGCGACTCCATTCATGGTAATGATGAATACCCATCAATGTGATATCAATATAATATGATGTTTATCCATGTTAAATGAGAAATTATGTAATTTTCATATTGCAGCTATCTGAAAATCTGCTGGTGAAATCCTGTGGGCCAAGCTGGGGCCCTATAGCCTATTCACAGCAGATTTCCAGAGCCTGGCTCCAGGGGCAGAATTGGAGAGCGAGGTGAGTCTTATTTCATAAATTGCTTCAGATTGTCCTACTTTTGCAAGTTAATGTGGACAGTTTCTTTTTCTTTTTTAAATAGATTGTGAATGCATATTTGTCCTGGCTCTCCAAACGGCAAGACGGAGTCACCATCATTGACACGTTTGCCATGACGGCTATCTGGGATGGCAAGGAGCGTACGATGAGAAAGGTAAGGATAATGACTGAGAAGAAATAATAAAGGTCCGCACACTGATTAAAGCTCCCAAACGTGGATTTATTTAGCACAAAAGACATGTTGTCCTTCATCAAAGGTGCCATGCAGAACGTTCTGCATGGCACCTTTGATGACGTACTAAAAAATCAATTTTTTTTGGTCCAGCACCTGCACTTTTGTGATGTGCGCGCACTCCTTTTCTTGAAGGATAATGACTGCTCTTAAATGTGTTAGTGAGACCATTTTAAACACTGATCATTTGCAGCTCGACATTATGGAGTGGAATGTCATCATCGGCGCCATATGCAAGAACCGTCACTGGACACTTGTAGTGAGTGCATTGTAATGAATGAAAGTGACTACATTTACAACTAAGCACATAAAATCTTGTATCTCTCAAGGCCATGTATCCCAAGGAGGGCTTTTGTAGGTATGCAGACCCTTTCGGTGCTACAGATGCACAGGTCAGGCACTGCAGGGAATCTACAAGGTAAGAAAATGAAACGATGCATTTCATTTGTAGGTATTTAAGTTGACTTGTTTGTGATCAAGTAACATATTCTTCATTGATTTGTGCTTTAGGGCCTTCTTGAGGAAAAAAGACCTACATTTGTCCAGATGGCGGTGTGACCCAGTCACACACCCAAAACAGCAGGACTCCACATCTTGTGGAGTCATTATATGCAAAGTAAGATTACAGTAAGCATGTGAAACTTTTTCTTTTGTGAAGACCACAAATAACACTAATCTGTATTTTAAGATTGCTGAACTGCTGCTGCAAGGCAGGCCCATGGACTTTGGGGTGGGGGTGTCCGACATAAATTCCATGCGGCTTGCAATGGCCAGGACCCTGATGGCAGATTCTGGTAAGCATCAATCAACTGTGTGTCAACCTTGTTGTGGAGAAATTACTGAAGTCAAAGATCAGTGGTGAGGCCAGGAGTTCAGAAAGTGTTCAGGGGCCACTAATGATGACTGGCACTTACTGTTCCCAGTCAAAGTCAGATAATTAATACTGCCAAGGACCTCAAGGCCCACACCTGACCTTGTGTAACCTAGAAAATTCTATAACAAACTTGACTGAAACATTTACTTGTACTAGATCCACTGATTAAAACTGGAATATATTTTGACAGACGACATAGCAGAACTATGCATCATCTGTGGCCAGAAGGAGACGGATGAAAGTGACAACCCAGTGGACCACTGGGTAGGAACCCTTTAAATAGTTCTTTAAATGGAGAAAGCAATTTTTTGTTAAATGAAATTGATTATTTTCTCTTTCAGATCGAATGCACAGGGTGCATGAAGTGGAGCCACTGGGTCTGTGCAGGGAGGCCACAGATGGAAAACCCCTTTTTTTGTCCTGTTTGTTAAAGTTTGGGTTTGTTTTTTTGTTTATGATAGTGAGGAGATTGTTGTTGATGCCGAAGAACAAGAAGTGCCAGGAACTCTATATATTTTAAGCTGAAGTTGTTTATTGGTCTCGTAGGCCTACGAGGAGAAGCAGAGGATTTCATCGAGCAAGAGATTTGTGCGTGAATTTTCCTCAGTTGCTTCCCCTTGCTCCCGGAGACAGTATTATATACAAGTCCCAAATCGGAACAGCATGACAGGAGTGTCCCATTCTGATTGGCTTATAATGTATAAAGATTACATGTTACTAAACAGATTTGACATGACGTAGGTGTATCCTTCAATCACTTTATGTTATGTCTCCAAGTTCCAGAGAGCCAGACTTAAAGTCACCAAGAGGAATACAATCTTCACTATGTCCTTCTTCAGAACGTCAGATCAACCTAACCGTACCATTGCTAGATTATATTTTTCCTAACAATTTAGATTAGATTCAACTTTATTGTCATTGTGCAGAGTACAAGTACAGGGACAACGAAATGCAGTTGGTGTTCTAACCAGAAGTTTATTTTTTGCTTCAATAAATACAAATAACTAAACAACTGTTTGATGTCTGTTTTTGGTTAGGCTGTAAGCTGTGAAGGGACTTCATACGTTTATTTTTTGTTCTTTTCAAGAAACATACTATGCAGCATGTTCAGACTTCACTCTTTCAATGTGACTACATAAACGCATTCAACAGCTACGGCTCCGGATTCAAAATGTAGCCATCAAATATGCATTTAGGAATAATTGTTTGTAAATGGCAGAGTCTGTAAAATACCCAAGTGGTTTTAGATGCCAGCTAATTTCTTTGCAGTTTATTTAAAACACTTTTGTGGAATAAAATCTGTAGTGGTAGCAACGATTTCTGACATTCCTCAAAAAAAAAAAAAATTTCAGCAATATATATAGGCCTATATAAATCTTAATTATCGTCAACAATTGTATAAACAAATAGACACTTGCGGCAATGCATCTTTGTGTTGAAACTACATCTCTGTACACAACCAAATATGAAATACTGTAAATCATTCATATCTGCAAGTTACGCATGGGGTGACAACTGAGCCGTATGGTCACAACTTGATCTGATTGTCTCGTCTCCTGGCTGGGAAAATCAGACACAGCAGACTGACTGTATGTTGTATAAGAAAGGGCTGAACGACACATGCTTAGTCAGGCTCCAAAGATTTGTTTGGGAAATGTTACAGACATTCACAGGAAGAGCGTTTCCAACACCAACTACACCACACATCGTTATATTAAATATTCTGAGAGTTTCTGAGTATTCTGAGTCAGCAATTTGCACAGGGGGCTCATACGATAACAGAGCCAGGTGTGGTCTAAGTTAACGTGGTTATCCGTCCCGTGTTAAAAAGAGACGACTGTATATGGTATTTTAGGACTAGTCCTCAGTGTGCTCCTGGTGAACTGCATTAAGCGTCTGACTTTACCACATCAACCACATCACCAGATCCGCCTACTTCCACCTCCGCAATATCAACCGCCTACGCCCCTCCCTCACACCCAGTTCAGCAGCCATCCTCATTCACTCCCTGGTGACATCCCGACTGGACTACTGCAACTCCCTCTTCTCCGGTCTCCCAGTCAAAACCCTCCGTAAACTGCAACTTGTCCAGAATGCTGCAGCCCGGATCATCTCCAAAACCCCCACCTCCTGCCACATCACTCCTGTCCTTCACCGTCTCCACTGGCTCCCCATCCATCACTTCAAAATACTTCTGCTCACCTTCAAAGCCCTGCACCACCTTGCCCCCCCCTACATCTCCGATCTCCACATCCATGTCCCTCCCCGCTCCCTCCGCTCCTCCTCATCACTTTCACTATCCGTTCCTGCTGCCCACCTCACATCATTCGGTCATCGCTCTTTCAGCTGTTCAGCCCCTCGCCTCTGGAACTCCCTCACCCCCCACATCAGGAATATCCCCACCCAATTCAAAACTGCCATAAAGACTCACCTCTTCACCCTGGTCTACCCCCATCTCTAGACATAAATCACTCACTCCCACCAAATTATGGTCGCTAGGCACCATAGCTAACAAAACGCAAATGCTAACTTGCATGGTAAACTTGTATGGTAAACGGTAAATCTCGTTGAGGAGATGATGATGTTGTAACGTTACGAGACGCCGGCCAGGGGAATTATTATGCATCATGTGTGTGATTTAAAAAAAATAATAATACTTACATAATTACAAAGTGTATGAAATGATTTATGATACTGTAAGGACCCTGGGACGTTTGGGTGGTTTGTTGCATTGTATTGCATTGATTGTGTTTTGTTGTAGGATAACGTCATTGTGTTAGCTAGTGTGAACTGGCATCAGATAAGGGGACATCAACCTGCAGGAGTACCGAGCACCAAGCTGCAGCACGTCCTTAGTGTCATGTGTGTTTGTCAATAGCTTGTGTTTCTCTATTTTTTTTTTTTTTTTTACAGACAATATTAATGTATTTATTGGTGGGAGGATACAAAATAATTTATCTGAATTACCTTCAATGTAGTCTACAAATGAAAAGGCATTGTGTGAGAACATCATCGCTCCCTATTCGGTACAGTTACATACCGACTACATGAAAGAAAACAACCTACCCTTTTCTGTGGCACCCGACGCCTCAAATAAAGGAACCACCAAGTGTTTTCCCATTGCGGTAAGGTATTTTCACTTTGATGAAGGCATCCAACATGTCCTGTTGGACTTTTATAGTGACAGCAACAAAATTATGTATGTTTTATGATGTATGTTTCCTGTTAATTGTTTGTTTACATTTAAGTCCACATGTTATGCTTTGTGGCACTGCACTAAAAGATTCATCTCAGTGGTCACTTTTTGAACACTACAACGTATTGAATAAATACAAATACTGTGAACAAATACTTTTTGACTTTTCATTAATATTTTTTTCCTATTCAGCTACACAAACATCTTTAAACCACTCAAAATTGTACTATAAATGAGTATACCAGAGTCCTATGTACACCGTAGTAATTTATTGATATGCCACATAATGTCCTCCTTTTTGGTGTTATGGAAATGGTCATCCTAACCGAGCACCAAGCTGCAGCACGTCCTTAGTGTCATGTGTGTTTGTCAATAGCTTGTGTTTCTCTATTTTTTATTTTTTACAGACAATTTTAATGTATGTATTGGTGTTGGTGGGAGGATACAAAATAATTGATCTGAATTACCTTCAACGTAGCCTACAAATGAATATGCAATCTGCATTGGATTATAGATGATTAGAAACCCATTAACAATAACCAGGTTCCAGGGGTAATTCATATAATAACATCTGTATTACACAATTGATGTAGAATTTATTTTTATTAATAATTTGCTGTTGTCTTTACTTATGTTGTCTTTACCATCTCCTCCTTCTGTTATACCAGAGCATTATACAACCCATCCTGCTGTACTGCTGTACTGTACTGTACCTCCTGTGCTGCTCCAGCTGTTTCTACAGCATGCTGTCAGTCTCCAACCGGACAAAATTCACACGCATTACCCACACAGCTGCCAAAATGATCGGACTCCCAACTCCCACCCTGTCAGACCTCAACAATAAAGCCATCACACGCCTAGCAACATCCATAGAACAGGACACTACACACCCATTACACAAACACCTCACCCCCCCTGCCCTCGGGACGTAGGTATCGGACACTGAGGTGTAAGAGGGCCCGCTTTGGGAGAAGCTTGGTCCCCGCAGCTGTTGCTGCCCTGAACAATAGACCCCGGTGATCAGGTTTGGGTGGGCGGGTTTACTGCATGTAGTTCTGTCCTAGTATGTTGCCTGTCCATGTACAATGATGTTGTCCTTGTGCCTGTCTAATGTCTATTAATGTAAACAGTCTGTGAAAATGAATTTCCCCTTGGGACAATAAAGTATATTATTGCCATACATTAATAATTTGTTGTTGTCTTCTAAACAGGATGAACCTGGAGGAGTTCAGCTGGACGCTGCTGGGGATGCAGCTTCTGTCATGGTCTGTGTCTGTGTTGTCTTGTTTTCATTGGTTTGCTCTGTGTTTCCCCTGTGTCCTGTTCCGGCTTCTTCATTACATTGACATATAGCTATACATACATGTATAAAGATATGTAATAAACCTAGAATGTGAAGTCAGATAGTTGCGGCGAAAGGACTAGGCTACGATCTACAGCAGGCAGCACACCAAAGGTAGAAACAATAATCCAGGGGTGGCCAACCCGCGGCTCTTGGCCAATAAGAATGCGGCTCTCCAACTTCAATAAAAAAAATAATTCATCATTTTCATGCATCTTCCCTCTCATTTTAATTATTGTTATGCTTGTGTGTATTGAACAATACCTGCTTAAAAGAGCTGCAAACATGCCACTGAATCAATTATCTTGGGGTGGGGGGTGGAAGGGGGGAAACAAGCTGCACTGCACACTCCGGTGCGCGCGCAAAGTTTTCCTAGCAAGCTTCAAGTGATTCATTCCGAAAAAGGGCAAAATGCAAATCTAAGCGCAAATATGAAAATGAGCACAGGACATTTCTCGAGGACTGGGAGGACGCTTACTTTTTTGTTGAACGTTGTTTTTTTTGTTTTGTTTTTCTGTCTGATATGTGATACGTCGTTAGCACATTTCAAAGCTTCAAATCTTCAGCGCCAGCACACTCCATCCAAACATCGACAAGGAATTCCCCAAAGGTACTGAACTTCGCAAGCACAAATTAAACGCGCTGAAAAGTCAGGCAAAAAAACACCCAGATGTTCCAGCAATATGCCAAGCATGCTGAGACAGTGACCCTTGCATCCTATAAAGTGGCATGGAACATTGCCCGTGCTAAAAAAAACAAACAGACGAAGGAAATTTTATTAAACAGTGCCGCAGTGACGTGATTGAAACCTTGGCTCCAGAAAATAAACTGAAAGATTCAATCAAAGACCTCCAACTGTCACGCCACACCATTGAACACAGAATATCTGACATAAATAAGGCAATTGAATCAGAGTTGCACTCTGATCTTCAAAAATGTGCATATTTCAGTGTGGCATTGGATGAGTCTTGCGACATTCAAGACAAGCCGCAGTTGGCGATATTTGCACGGTCAGTGTCTGAAGATTGTGTGGTTAAAGAAGAGCTCCTAGACATCGTACCGTTAAGAGGGAACCCGCAGCATTGATGTGAAAGAAAAAATGTCTGACGTTTTTGAGAAAGTCAATCTGCCATTACAGAAGCTAACGGCAATAGCCACGGATGGGGCTCCCTCAATGATTGGATCTGTGAACGGACTTGTGGGGCTATGCAAGGCTGATGATGACTCGTTTCCCGACTTTTGGAATTTCCACTGCATTATCCATCGGGAGCAGCTCGTGTCTAAAACACTGAATTAAGACCACGTCATGAAGCCAGTGATGGAAATTTTCAACTACATCCGCACGCATGCTCTTAATCACAGGCAATTCATGAATCTGATCGCTGAACTGGATCAAGAGCTGCCAGCTGACCTGCCGCTGCACTGTACTGTGAGGTGGCTTTCTAAAGGTAAAGTGCTTTCTCGCTTCTTTGAGCTCTTGGATGCCGTGAAAATGTTTATGGAGGAGAAAAAAAAAAGAGACTATCCTCAACTATCAGACCCCAAGTGGCTTATGCATTTGGCCTTTTTGGTCGACATGCTGTCACATCTGAACATACTGTACCTGGATCTGCAGGGGAAATTAAAAATGCTGCCTGACCTGGTGCAAAGTGTGTTTGCGTTCACTAACAAACTGAAGCTCTTCAACACGCATCTACGAAAAAATGAATAAGCGCATTTTCCCACGCTTCGCAAGGCAAGCGGAGCAGCCACCGCTGCTACCCTGAAAATGGCAACAGCTGGATACGCAGCACTGCTTGAAAAACTTCAGGGGAGTTTTACGGCCCGATTCGAGGACTTACAGCAGAAAAGGCCAGAGATCACTTCTCATTGACCCATTTAATGCGGAGACGGACTGCTTAAAAGCCCCGCTTGTCACTGATGAAGCTGCGACAGAGATGGAGATGATTGAACTATCCGAGGATGATAGACTGAAAGCTGTACTAAGGGAAGGGCTCCTTGAGTTTTGGAAAAATGTGCCAATGGAAAAATACCCGAATGTCAAACAGGCTGTACTCAAGATAAGGAGGAATCTCCAGGCACTCCAGAAATGGTGAGGGGGGAGGAAGGTAAAACGCCAACATGTTTCGACCACACTTGGTCTTCATCAGAGCATGTACGTACATGCTCTGATGAAGACCAAGTGTGGTCAAAACATGTTGCCGTTTTATTTAATGTATTAGCCAGTTACAAATAAAGGCTTTTTAATTATACCTTCCTCCTGGAGATTCCTCCTTATCATGAACTGATCCCATTTTCCGAGAGCACCCAGTACGTGAGTCTACATTTTACAACCAAGAGCTACCAGCCCCTTTCGCTGAAGTAGGCTGTACTCAAGCTTCTCTCAATGTTCGGGTCAACATACGTCATCTGTGAGTCCTTGTTTTCAACTCTGAAAGTTGTGAAATCAAAGCATCGATCTGTTCTGACTGATACACATGTGAATGAACTGCTCCGAGTGGCCACAACGGAATACAAGCCAGATTTGAGGAGGATTACTGAAGGCAAAGAACGCCAGAAGTCTCACTGAGTTCAAAGCAGCAATAAGGTTAAAAAATAAATAAATAAACTTCTCATTCTTTTTTACTGGATGCTTTTGCAAACGTGGACTTGCCTCAGTCCTGCTGATATTTCTAGCAGTGAGTGATTGAATGAGTGAGTGAAATAACCGACCCTGGTCTCAGTGGGCAGGACTCGTGTGATGTGAATCTGGTTGAGCTGAAGTCTGGCCTGTGGTCTTGGGATGAGTTTAAGCCCATTTTTGTCAGTCTCCTGTTTCATAAAGAGGGGTGTGTGACATGGTAAATTGTTCATATTTAATTCTGTGTGTGTGTGTGTGTGTGTGTTTGCATAATGTGGCTCTTTGCAGTACTACAGTAAACATTTTGGCTCCAAGTCCCTGGCTGGTTGGCCACCCCTGCAATAATCTTTATTTATTATAATTCATCTGCAGTTACCAAACATGTCAGATTGGTCAGGTTCATGAAGTCCTAAACCCCAATGTTGTCAGCCTAAACGAATAACCCCCACCACAGCAAAACAGACCTTCACACGGCACACCGGGAACACTACAATAAGGCAATTCAAAAGTTATTGCACACGCATTAAAGCAAAGGCTACCTCACCCCCATCGGGCACTGCACACATTCACAATGCAAAGTTACCGGACACACAAGACGCCATCGGACTAGACTACACAAGAGTTTCAGTTCCTCATTACCACCCTCCCAACCCAATCATAAAATGGTTATACTGCTCAGTCTAAAAACAGGGTACACACACACACACACACACAGAGTAAAAGTTCAAACTTAACTTGACGCCCACAGGAGCAGGGACATCCCGGGCACTGAGACCAGAGGATGCTTCACCAGGGGGTCGCCGACGGGAAGGTGCCCACATCCGCGTCACGGGGCCCATCTGCTGCTAGTTGAATGGGTCCCTGGGGTGTCAGCCATTTTGTTGTTGCAAGAATGACATGCAGTCCTGTTACAGAGAAAATAATTAAGCTGTGATCTTTATTTATGACTTCATGAAGAAATACCGGCCTCGATGTCAGTTTACTTATTTAATGACAAAGATGAAGAAGTCCTGCAGCAATACACATGCCTAACATAAATATCAGCAGGAACTTAACTAGCCTTAACAAACAATAGTTATAGAGAATTACAGTATAATGGACTTACATGAATAAAGATCACAGCTTAATTATCTTCTCTGTAACAGGACTGCATGTCATGCTTAATTATCTTCTCTGTAACAGGACTGCATGTCATGCTGGCGACAACAAAATGTCTGACTCCTAACTAAGCTGGTCAGCATCCTGTAATTAAATACTACCCCCTAGTGGCCAGCGATAAACTCTGCATTTCCCTACATTTCTCAAGACACGAGACCCTCCCCCGGGGTCTAGGCTTTGGTGCTGGTAGGCAAAAGGGAGAAGGAAGACGCCAGTCCAGCGCTCGCGTGAGGTCTCCGACAGTAGCGGAACCGGAGAACCCCTAGCTGAGAAGCTACACAGCCTAGCATACACTCCTATTACCCGGCCTTATCTGCTGTCACCCCGCTGAGCTATCTTCGCCGCCGGCAGCCCTAAGCAGCATGCGAACGGCACCCACCCTCAAACCCTTGAGTGTAGCTCGGCGTTAACAACAAAGCGTCGCTTCCCAGACCACCCGCCTGTCGCTGTGCTTCCACTTGTATTCTTTACCACTCAGTGATCAGGTGCGACCAATTAATTAACTTCTCTTCTTCTGTAGAGTTTAATGGCAGTTTACAATCTCAGTGTATTACCGCCACCTACTGGACTGAGGTGTAGTTCATTTTGGGTCTTTCAAAGGACGTAAAAAAAAAAAAAAAAAAAAAAAAATACAATAAAAATAAAATATAGGAAAATAAATTATTCAAAACAAAACAAAAAGTTCTAAATCCTACTTGCTAACTCTGTGTCCTTTATGAATGAAACTATGGAGCTATGTATGTTTCCTGACCTAGGCTCGGCCAAAAATGTTTCAAATGAGAAGACTTTCTTATCTGTAATAACCGCCCTGTTCATTCTTTCTCTTTCCCTAGAAAACCTTCTACACCTTAAAAGGACATGCTCCACATCTCTCTCTTTACAACCCTTACAATTCCCAGATGGATGTTTATTGATGATAAATAAATTGCAGTAGTGTGACCTATTCGTAATCTATTAAACCAGACCTCATCCTGTCTATTTGTGTAACTGTTCCTTTTCCTTGTTATTTCTTGTTGCAGTGTGTATAAATGTCTACCCTTCCTCTCCTTATCCCACTCAGACTGCCACATTGCATTCACTTTTTGTTTGATTATTACCTTTATCTCTGATTTACTCTGTGGAATATTTATTTGAATTTCCTCTTCTTCTGTCGCCTCTTTTGCAAGTTTGTTAGCTTGTTCATTCCCTTCTATAACTTTGTGTGCCGGGACTCATACAAACTGTACTTTTCTTCCCTGTTGATTAATTTTGAACATAATTTGATTGACTTAATTCAGGAGCAAATAATTAACGTAACCAGCTCCTCCCTTAAATCCCTCCTACCCAAGACAGTCCCAACAATACGTTCATCTGTTGCGCCCTCGCGATGGATCGTCGGTCCTAGTCAGCTAATCACGTTGGTTCGTGTCCAATGTTGTCAGCTAATCACGTTAATTCATGTCCAATGTGAGCTTTCCCCCGTACAATCACGTAGCAGGATGTTTCAATACCTACGATATTTTACGTAGCGCGACGCAAGTTGAACTGTCAGTGAGCGAGCGATACTGAATAATTCACAGCAACGGTAAGTAATCATAACAATATGTGTTTCCTTATTAAATAGGCAGATACGGTTTATTTCAATCCTTCACAGGAAGCTATATGATCATTTTGATCGGTGTTACACATTACGTTATATGGTCGCTAGGCACCATAGCTAACAAAACGCAAATGCTAACTTGCCTGTAAACGGTAAATCTCGTTGAGGAGATGTTGTTGATGATGTTGTAACGTTACGAGACGCCGGCCAGGGGAATTATTATGCATCATGTGTGATTTTTTAATAATAATTATATAATTACAAAGTTTATGAAATGATTTATGATATATTTATTTCGATGTTAAAAAAAAATAGAGCTTGAAGGACTATGCAATAAAAATCTCCTTTTAATATTTATACCCCTTATTCACTATGAATCTGCAACTCAAGCATCAAAACGTCAAGTTTTTGACGTAGTCCATATGCTTTGAATTAATACCAAAAAAGAGAGAAAAAAATGGTTTTGACGATATGAATCGTTCCACAAGAGGGCGTAAGGTTATAGCGTAATACGTTGCGGCGTCACAGCAAGTCTCTGTGCTTTGGCGCTACCTGGCGCTGGATAGTCGGTCATAGTCAGCGAATCACGTTCGTTCATGTCCAATGTTGTCAGCTAATCAAATCCAATGTGAGCTCTCCCCCCGTCCAATCACGTAGCAGGATTTTCCCAATGTGGAACGGCTTAGTACCTACCTACGAAATTTTACGTAGCGTGAAGTGAGCGTCAGTGAGCGAGCCGAAACGCAACTGTGAACTGGCCTATGATAAACGGTAAATTTCGTTGAGAAGATGTTGTTTATAATGTTGTAACGTTAGAATTATTATGCATCATGTGTGTGATTTTTAAATAGGATAACGTCATTATGTGAACTGGCATCAGATAAGGGGACAGCAACCTGCAGGAGTACCGAGCACCAAGCTGCAGCACGTCCTTAGTGTCATGTAAAAATAAACAAATTTAACTTAACTTTCGTTAACGTTGCGATCAATAAATGTAACGTGCTCAATATTAATATGAATAGAAAAAGACATGTAACTACTATTATATTATTATTCTAAGCTAACCATCTCATGTAAACAAACTGACGTTACGATCTACACACTGTTACAGGGTAGTATTACTATGTATAGAAAATTACATGTAACTAACTTACTATGACATAGCCTACTCTTTGCTTATCATCTAGATAGATTGCTACCCATTTAAAACGTCTGATCAGAGGTGATCATACACCCAACATTATTGCAACTTGATTGATTTGATAATGCAGCTGTCATGCTGTCATATTAGGTGTGTGTTTGTGCTATAGTGTCACAGTGTAGTCCATAGGATGCTCATTGTTTATTGTTGTCCATATTCAGATGAGCAATAAGCCTAAGAGCCACAAAGCCATGGGGGAAGGAGAGTGGCTGACAAGGCTGAGGGCATATGCTAGCTCAGGGGTTTGGCCTTCTGGAGGCAATAGACCAGCCCCTAAGCAGCGGAAGTGGCATGACCTCTACCAGAAGGTAAAATATAGCAATACATAATGGTCACTTTAAAAATATACCATACACTAGTGCGGATCCTACGAATGAAAGAAATGACTGTATACCCCAGGCTAAGCAGGGTGCTGATTGTTTCAGATTGAGAAATGCCCCATGCAGGCCCGTGGACAGACCAGTCTGTTTGGAGGATCAGTGGCCTGTAATTGTGGTTTTCACAGAGCTAAGGTGATCTATTTTAAAATGATGTCATTATGATTAATCTTACATGTCATATCTGCTGCAATGCTGTACAGCTGTTATATTACACATCACAATGCTGTTGCTTTAGCAGCCCACCACTCAGCCTCCTGCCGCAGCCTCACTGTCTGCTGCCCCGGTCTCGGCCCCTGGTGCAACGGCTGCTGTGCCAAAATCTTTCCTGCGCCCCCCTCCGAGTTTGTCAATGGTGAATATTATATTAACTAGTTATTATATTATATAGTATATTATTATAATAACTCATATTTCATTCATAGTATTTGTTACATCATCAAATTAATATTATTTGTCTTTTCAGTTCACTAAATCACGCTTTGGTGGGTCACACTCTGCCACACTTAAGCCAAATTTAGTGGCTAGGAGTCCCAGCCCCTCTTCCTCACCCGTGAGGACCCCCAGCCCCTCTCCATCCACTGTGAGGACCCCCAGCCCCTCTCCATCCTCTGTGAGGACCCCCAGCCATGCTCCATCCTCTGTGAGGACCCCCAGCCCCTCTCCATCCTCTGTGAGGACCCCATACCCTTCTGCGTCCTCTGTGAGGACCCCCAGCCCTGCTCCTCCTCCATCCTCTGTGAGGACCCCCAGCCCTGCTCCTCCTCCATCCTCTGTGAGGACCCTGAGCCCTGCTCCTCCTCCATCCTCTATGAGGACCCCGTGCCCTGCTGTAAACACCAGCCTGGCAGTAGCCTCTGTGAGTACAGCGTCTATTCATTGGTCTGGCTCTGTTGTAAGTCATCTTTAGTGTAGCCTTTATTTATGCAATCAAATATCATTCTTATTTGTTTTTGTCTTCCAAATAGGATGAGTCTGGAGGAGTTCAGCCAGCCACTGCTGCGGCTGCAGCTTCATTCTGGTTGCCGTTTGAAATGAGCAAGACCATCCCTGTGCAGGACCAGAGATGGATTGCCAACACCCTCTTTCACTCCGGCAAACTGCGCCCAGAATTGAAGCTGTGGTACGAGCCCCCAGTCCCAGCCCTCATTTACCACCAGACACCGACACCCGACCGTTTCTTTACTCATCGGCTGATGGTGTGGATGCCCTACCGCCTGTGGAAGGTGAGGGTGTTCTGCCCAGCTTGTGGGAAGCAGCTGACGGGCGGTGGTGTCCACAAGAGGGCTCGGAAGGTCCTGGACATCGACAGGTATTACCTGATGGTGACAGAGACACTCAGGTGCACTGTGTGTTCACTGAACTATCTGTCGACCAGTCAGACTGTCCGGGACCAGCTGGACCTGCCGCACCAGAAGATGTTCCGGCTGATCCTGACCCGCAAGTGAGTAAAGCAGTTTTGAAAAGATGGTGATTGTGAAGACTTAAACCACTGAAATTACCCTCCAATGAACATGTAACTAATCACTGCAACGATTAAACAATTTTAATTTTAAGTTTTAAAAAACATCAGCTATGATGTACATGCACTCATACCACTATTGCAATTTAATCGAAAAATACAGCTTATTGAGCTCTGACAATGTTTTGTTTATGACCATGGTTTGTTTATTTTAAAAGACACTGCATGGTTTAGCTCCCCCACCCCTTAAACAGTTTATTCAACAGCTCATGGTGAAGTAATAATAATAATAATAGATACACTGTCCCTGTTTTAAATAAACCAATAAATGACATTAAATGTGCATTTCAGGTATGCTTGTGACATCCGTGTCATTCGGCTGCTTCGGGACCGGACTCTTGGCAACAGTCCAGCACGACTGGCAAAGCAGCTCAGGGAGAACCATGGGGAGGAATGGCTGACCCGGTTGGCACACTATCTTGGGGAGTGTGCTGACTTTGTGGATCGACCCAGCCTCTTCCCAGTGGTCTGCCAGGAGCCCCCGGAACCCATTGAGGTGCCCACTAGTCGCTGGCTGCTGTCCGTGTACGGAAGGGACATCCTTTCGCGCATGGACCATATCAAGGCCAGCATCACCTCCACATTTGGTTCCATCTTAAAGATGGACTCAACCAAAAAGGTAATAAATAATCTGACTGTGTAATAGATTTCCATGTACGTAATATATATTACACATTAACATTGTTGTGAGTGATAACATTACATATGCAGTTATTATAAATGTATACTGTGTAATAAATCTACACACTAAAAAATGTGTAATCGTAAACATCACTGTCGTCAAATTCCAGATCACAAAGAAGCTGGCTGGCCACGGCAAGGGGACAGCTTTCTGGGTGACCTCCATCAGCAATGAGGTCGGCCAGATCCTGACCAGTGTCTTGACGGTGCAGGAGGGGCCGGGACTGGACAAGATGGTGTCTGGTGTGATGGAGCGGTACCAGCAGGCAGCTGTTCCACCACCAGTGCTGCTGTACGTGGACTGTGGCTGCTGTGTGAGTGAGGGGGCGAGCAAGCTGCAGACCAGGTTTTCTGAGTGGCCAGACCTCCACATACGGCTGGACATCTGGCATTTTATGAGGAGGCTGGCCATTGGCTGCACCACCGACGCTCATACCCTCTACCCCACCTTCATGAGCTGCCTGTCTGCCTGCATCTTTGAGTGGGATGCAGGGGACCTCACTCTGTTGCGGCGGGCCAAGAGAGAGCAGCTCATGCAGGAGGGTGTGCCAGCCCTCACTGATCATCTGGTGGACGCAAGCATCAGTAAGCTGGAGCTGAGCCAGTACTGCCGCAGGAGGACACGCGGTGAGGAGGCCACCATCAGCCTCATCGAGCGGCTGCTGCTGGAAATGGGGGCAAACGGGAGAGACCTCATGGGGGTGCCACTGCTGGACCAGGTACGCATGGATCACATCTGGCGTGTGCAGAAACGTCACGTCAGGTGCATCCAGGACGTGCCAGGTGTGCAGCTGTACACTGTGACAGGCACCACCACCGCCAAGGGGGGCGTTGTCCTGACCAGGTACCGCTGTGCCAGAGGGTCCACATCCCTGGAGTCTTTCCACTGCCACCTGAACAGGTTCATTCCAGGTCGGTGTCTCTCTTATGTATGATATTTAAAATAATTTGTATGTTTTTTATTAAAGCATTTTTTCATTGGCAATAATGTTTTGTTGTTTTCCCAGGAACCAGTGCAAACGCACTGAACTTCCAGTTATACCTCCTGGAAGGCCTGAACAGGTGGAACCAGGATCGGGGGACTGCAGCGGTGACCAGCAAGCCGTCATGTCTCCTCACCTACTCCGGGGATATGGCTAACAGTGTCAACACCAACAGCCTGAAGGTGTTTGGCAGAGCATTGGTGCCAACCTTCAGGCCACCTTCCAAATACACTGGTATGTTTAATTTCTATCCAGCTACATAATACTTTGGGTTTGCTGATTTTTAATGTGGCAACACAGTACTTAATTTATGCTGGTATTGGATCTGTGCAGCTTTCTTTCAAAAAACTATTTGTATGTGCGTGCTTATGTGCATTTGTCTTTCTTTGTAGGAGAGCTGTTAGGTGTTGATTATCTGCTGGACCAGACAGGGAAGCCTCTCAACATCCGGCCAGACACAGAGGAGATGGATGACATGCTGGAGGATGTCAATGAGGGCATGGAAGAGGACGAGGGCTTTGAGGAAAACGCAGAAGATGACCCCAGCATATTTTCCTCCACCCTGGCTACCTCCTCCTCCACCCTGGCTGCTCCCTCGTCCTCCAGACTGGCTGCCTCCTCCACCCTGGCTGCTACCTCCTCCTCCACCCTGGCTGCTCCCTCGTCCTCCAGACTGGCTGCCTGCTCCACCCTGGCTGCTACCTCCTCCTCCACCCTGGCTGCTACCTCCTCCTCCTCCACCCTGGCTGCTACCTCCTCCTCCACCCTGGCTGCTACCTCCTCCTCCTCCACCCTGGCTGCTACCTCCTCCTCCACCCTGGCTGCTACCTCGTCCTCCACCCTGGCTGCTACCTCCTCCTCCACCCTGGCTGCTACCTCCTCCTCCACCCTGGCTGCTACCTCCTCCTCCAGACTGGCTGCTACCTCCTCCTCCACCCTGGCTGTCACCTTACCTACTGCTTCACCAACCGTGGCTGCCGCCTCATCTCCTGATGAGTCAGGGGTATGTAAAAACAAAATTCTGTGTGTGTATGTATAGTCACTGACTGCATTTTGTTCCAGTTCACTCAAACCACCTGTGACTTTTCTGCAGGCTGTTGATGATGTTGGTGTGCAAGGAATGGACAGGGTGGATCGTTTAGCAGCTTATTTGGTGGAACTGAGGAATGGCCAACCATTAACGCTCAGCAACCAGCAGGTCAGTGTTCTGTCACGTGTTCATGTACATGCGTGTATGGCAACTCATGTGGTCTTGTGTTGTGTCTCTGTTTAGGTGAGCAACATTGTTGCTCTGTGGGACAACCTGCTGGATTATGATAAGCAGAGGGTGGTGTTTGCGGCCAGACATCAGAGCAAGCTGACAACTGGGAGGTTCCGGGTGCCAATGAAGCGGCAGGACTTCATACCAGGGGTGGAGAGTGTGAAGAGGCATGCGCTCACCACCACTGGCCCAATTGCTCAGTGGCCAAGTTGTTGCCGCTTGCTAGAGAGCATTTTCATCAGGCTCTGTAACATCCACCGGAGTCCGAAAAAGAATAAGACTTGCACAGTGTCCCGATGGGATCTGGTCCTGCAGGACTACCGGAACATCAGGCAGCACATTCTTGGTAATGGAGCAGTGATGCAGCAGACCAACCTGCAGTTGGTTGATGTGAGCTACACCACTCTGGTGCAGTGGCACAACAGCAGGATAAAGAGGCAGGACACTGCAGTTGTGAAGCAGGGTCTGGACCTGCCCTCCCGCCTATCTGCAGCTGCTGACCCTCTTCCTCCTGCTAATGTGCGCCCTCACTCAGCACAGCCCCCTCCAGGCCCCTCACATGAGTATGTGATGCCCAGCTGTACGGTGGGCCAAGCGAAGCTAAAGAGGAAGACCTATGCAACAACACCCACACCACCACCAGCACATCCCCTACGTCCCATTTTGCCAGCCAGGCCCTCTGCTCCCCAGGCGATGATGCTGCCATTCTACATCCCCTCTGCTTCTCCTGCTGCTGTAGCCGCTGCTCCTGCTGGCCCGTTATTCTTCGTCCCCTCTGCTGCTGCTGGCCCAGCTTTCTACAACCCCTCTGCTGCACCTATTGCTGTGGCCGCTGCTGGCTCTGCTACTTCTCCTATTGCTTCTCCTCCTCTTGCCAGGAAACTGACCCGCAAGGTTTTGCATAACACTTGCAAGAGATGCGGGGAGTTCAGGATAGCAGAGACAGGCCACAGTCAGTACAAAGGGGTGGTGTACTGCCCTGCTGTGGAAACACTCTCCAAAGAACAGTGGCTGGAGCAGATGAGAAAGTCTAAGGACTCTTCCTAAACATTGTTATGTTGAATAAAAATAGGTTAAATATGTTGAATATATGTTAAATATGTGAAATATGTTGGGTTACATAAAATAATGTTTGAAAATATCAAAAGGTAATGGCTCTTTTTTGTCAGTTAAGTTGTTTCATTTTTGTTTTTACATTAAAGATTCTACAAATACAAAAATAATATAATGCAATATTTAGAAAATGTACTTTTAATACTTTCAATACTAAATGGGTATCAAAGACACTTTGGATGAAAAACATTTGGCAATCTTTACACTAGTTGATACAAGATACAAGAAGTGTTTATTGTCATCACATCGCAAGACATGATGAAATTACAGCAGCTACCACCATAATAGTGCATTCAATTTGTTTTTAAAACAAAACAATAAATGGGGATGGGTAGAAAGGAGAAGTTAAGAGGCCATAAAAATAGTTATATGGCCCACACATACTGAAAACAATGCACACACATACGGAATGACGGTGATCATGATAATGAACGGAATGAAATGACAAATGAGGTTGTTGGAGTGAATATAAGGTAAGAATAAATAGATAAAAGATAAATAGAAAAACAAAAGGGACCTGAGGATAAATATAAAATGACAATGAAAAGTGACAGTGCTTGCTATTTTGAGGTGGAGGTATGAAGGTGAGGTGCAGAGTTCAGTAACTTCGTGGCCCAGGGATAGAAGCTATTCTTCAGTCTGTTTGTTCTGGACCTGAGGGACCTGAGTCTCTGCCCTGATGGCAACAGATTGAACAGATGATGTCTGGGGTGTGAGGGGTCCTTTATTATTTTAGCGGCTCTGCTGATGCCACGGGAGCTGGTAATATTCTCCAGGGTGGGTTCCTCCACAACACCCGGACAAAGTGGAGTCTCTGCTGGGCCTTCTTGATGGCGGCCATCCTATTGACCGACCAGGTCAGGTCCTCGGTGATGTAGGTCCCTAGGAATTTAGTTGGCATTCAATCAAAACATTGAACAAACAAAAACCTTAAAATAAAACCAACAGTACTTGGTGCAACATGCATAATATCAATAGTAATAGTGGGTAATGAAGTATTCAATTGCAGTGAACATCAAAATATTTCGCTGGAGGTGGGATTCGAACAGGCGATGCTCAGGTGAAATACATACATGGAGAAATAGAAAAAATATATATTTAAAATAATTTACAACTAATGTATGCCATGGTTCAATGACAAAATGTCCTTTCACTTCCCTTTCCCTTCTTTCTCTCTTTTTTTCCCTCCTTTTCTCTCCTTTTCTCTCCTTTTCCCTTCTTCCCCCTTCTCCCCCCTTCCCTCCTTTCTTCCCCCCCCATGGTAGACTATTGTTCCCCAGCTTTGGCGCTACCTGGCGCTGGATAGTCGGTCATAGTCAGCGAATCACGTTCGTTCATGTCCAATGTTGTCAGCTAATCAAATCCAATGTGAGCTCTCCCCCCGTCCAATCACGTAGCAGGATTTTCCCAATGTGGAACGGCTTAGTACCTACCTACGAAATTTTACGTAGCGTGAAGTGAGCGTCAGTGAGCGAGCCGAAACGCAACTGTGAACTGGCCTATGATAAACGGTAAATTTCGTTGAGAAGATGTTGTTTATAATGTTGTAACGTTAGAATTATTATGCATCATGTGTGTGATTTTTAAATAGGATAACGTCATTATGTGAACTGGCATCAGATAAGGGGACAGCAACCTGCAGGAGTACCGAGCACCAAGCTGCAGCACGTCCTTAGTGTCATGTAAAAATAAACAAATTTAACTTAACTTTCGTTAACGTTGCGATCAATAAATGTAACGTGCTCAATATTAATATGAATAGAAAAAGACATGTAACTACTATTATATTATTATTCTAAGCTAACCATCTCATGTAAACAAACTGACGTTACGATCTACACACTGTTACAGGGTAGTATTACTATGTATAGAAAATTACATGTAACTAACTTACTATGACATAGCCTACTCTTTGCTTATCATCTAGATAGATTGCTACCCATTTAAAACGTCTGATCAGAGGTGATCATACACCCAACATTATTGCAACTTGATTGATTTGATAATGCAGCTGTCATGCTGTCATATTAGGTGTGTGTTTGTGCTATAGTGTCACAGTGTAGTCCATAGGATGCTCATTGTTTATTGTTGTCCATATTCAGATGAGCAATAAGCCTAAGAGCCACAAAGCCATGGGGGAAGGAGAGTGGCTGACAAGGCTGAGGGCATATGCTAGCTCAGGGGTTTGGCCTTCTGGAGGCAATAGACCAGCCCCTAAGCAGCGGAAGTGGCATGACCTCTACCAGAAGGTAAAATATAGCAATACATAATGGTCACTTTAAAAATATACCATACACTAGTGCGGATCCTACGAATGAAAGAAATGACTGTATACCCCAGGCTAAGCAGGGTGCTGATTGTTTCAGATTGAGAAATGCCCCATGCAGGCCCGTGGACAGACCAGTCTGTTTGGAGGATCAGTGGCCTGTAATTGTGGTTTTCACAGAGCTAAGGTGATCTATTTTAAAATGATGTCATTATGATTAATCTTACATGTCATATCTGCTGCAATGCTGTACAGCTGTTATATTACACATCACAATGCTGTTGCTTTAGCAGCCCACCACTCAGCCTCCTGCCGCAGCCTCACTGTCTGCTGCCCCGGTCTCGGCCCCTGGTGCAACGGCTGCTGTGCCAAAATCTTTCCTGCGCCCCCCTCCGAGTTTGTCAATGGTGAATATTATATTAACTAGTTATTATATTATATAGTATATTATTATAATAACTCATATTTCATTCATAGTATTTGTTACATCATCAAATTAATATTATTTGTCTTTTCAGTTCACTAAATCACGCTTTGGTGGGTCACACTCTGCCACACTTAAGCCAAATTTAGTGGCTAGGAGTCCCAGCCCCTCTTCCTCACCCGTGAGGACCCCCAGCCCCTCTCCATCCACTGTGAGGACCCCCAGCCCCTCTCCATCCTCTGTGAGGACCCCCAGCCATGCTCCATCCTCTGTGAGGACCCCCAGCCCCTCTCCATCCTCTGTGAGGACCCCATACCCTTCTGCGTCCTCTGTGAGGACCCCCAGCCCTGCTCCTCCTCCATCCTCTGTGAGGACCCCCAGCCCTGCTCCTCCTCCATCCTCTGTGAGGACCCTGAGCCCTGCTCCTCCTCCATCCTCTATGAGGACCCCGTGCCCTGCTGTAAACACCAGCCTGGCAGTAGCCTCTGTGAGTACAGCGTCTATTCATTGGTCTGGCTCTGTTGTAAGTCATCTTTAGTGTAGCCTTTATTTATGCAATCAAATATCATTCTTATTTGTTTTTGTCTTCCAAATAGGATGAGTCTGGAGGAGTTCAGCCAGCCACTGCTGCGGCTGCAGCTTCATTCTGGTTGCCGTTTGAAATGAGCAAGACCATCCCTGTGCAGGACCAGAGATGGATTGCCAACACCCTCTTTCACTCCGGCAAACTGCGCCCAGAATTGAAGCTGTGGTACGAGCCCCCAGTCCCAGCCCTCATTTACCACCAGACACCGACACCCGACCGTTTCTTTACTCATCGGCTGATGGTGTGGATGCCCTACCGCCTGTGGAAGGTGAGGGTGTTCTGCCCAGCTTGTGGGAAGCAGCTGACGGGCGGTGGTGTCCACAAGAGGGCTCGGAAGGTCCTGGACATCGACAGGTATTACCTGATGGTGACAGAGACACTCAGGTGCACTGTGTGTTCACTGAACTATCTGTCGACCAGTCAGACTGTCCGGGACCAGCTGGACCTGCCGCACCAGAAGATGTTCCGGCTGATCCTGACCCGCAAGTGAGTAAAGCAGTTTTGAAAAGATGGTGATTGTGAAGACTTAAACCACTGAAATTACCCTCCAATGAACATGTAACTAATCACTGCAACGATTAAACAATTTTAATTTTAAGTTTTAAAAAACATCAGCTATGATGTACATGCACTCATACCACTATTGCAATTTAATCGAAAAATACAGCTTATTGAGCTCTGACAATGTTTTGTTTATGACCATGGTTTGTTTATTTTAAAAGACACTGCATGGTTTAGCTCCCCCACCCCTTAAACAGTTTATTCAACAGCTCATGGTGAAGTAATAATAATAATAATAGATACACTGTCCCTGTTTTAAATAAACCAATAAATGACATTAAATGTGCATTTCAGGTATGCTTGTGACATCCGTGTCATTCGGCTGCTTCGGGACCGGACTCTTGGCAACAGTCCAGCACGACTGGCAAAGCAGCTCAGGGAGAACCATGGGGAGGAATGGCTGACCCGGTTGGCACACTATCTTGGGGAGTGTGCTGACTTTGTGGATCGACCCAGCCTCTTCCCAGTGGTCTGCCAGGAGCCCCCGGAACCCATTGAGGTGCCCACTAGTCGCTGGCTGCTGTCCGTGTACGGAAGGGACATCCTTTCGCGCATGGACCATATCAAGGCCAGCATCACCTCCACATTTGGTTCCATCTTAAAGATGGACTCAACCAAAAAGGTAATAAATAATCTGACTGTGTAATAGATTTCCATGTACGTAATATATATTACACATTAACATTGTTGTGAGTGATAACATTACATATGCAGTTATTATAAATGTATACTGTGTAATAAATCTACACACTAAAAAATGTGTAATCGTAAACATCACTGTCGTCAAATTCCAGATCACAAAGAAGCTGGCTGGCCACGGCAAGGGGACAGCTTTCTGGGTGACCTCCATCAGCAATGAGGTCGGCCAGATCCTGACCAGTGTCTTGACGGTGCAGGAGGGGCCGGGACTGGACAAGATGGTGTCTGGTGTGATGGAGCGGTACCAGCAGGCAGCTGTTCCACCACCAGTGCTGCTGTACGTGGACTGTGGCTGCTGTGTGAGTGAGGGGGCGAGCAAGCTGCAGACCAGGTTTTCTGAGTGGCCAGACCTCCACATACGGCTGGACATCTGGCATTTTATGAGGAGGCTGGCCATTGGCTGCACCACCGACGCTCATACCCTCTACCCCACCTTCATGAGCTGCCTGTCTGCCTGCATCTTTGAGTGGGATGCAGGGGACCTCACTCTGTTGCGGCGGGCCAAGAGAGAGCAGCTCATGCAGGAGGGTGTGCCAGCCCTCACTGATCATCTGGTGGACGCAAGCATCAGTAAGCTGGAGCTGAGCCAGTACTGCCGCAGGAGGACACGCGGTGAGGAGGCCACCATCAGCCTCATCGAGCGGCTGCTGCTGGAAATGGGGGCAAACGGGAGAGACCTCATGGGGGTGCCACTGCTGGACCAGGTACGCATGGATCACATCTGGCGTGTGCAGAAACGTCACGTCAGGTGCATCCAGGACGTGCCAGGTGTGCAGCTGTACACTGTGACAGGCACCACCACCGCCAAGGGGGGCGTTGTCCTGACCAGGTACCGCTGTGCCAGAGGGTCCACATCCCTGGAGTCTTTCCACTGCCACCTGAACAGGTTCATTCCAGGTCGGTGTCTCTCTTATGTATGATATTTAAAATAATTTGTATGTTTTTTATTAAAGCATTTTTTCATTGGCAATAATGTTTTGTTGTTTTCCCAGGAACCAGTGCAAACGCACTGAACTTCCAGTTATACCTCCTGGAAGGCCTGAACAGGTGGAACCAGGATCGGGGGACTGCAGCGGTGACCAGCAAGCCGTCATGTCTCCTCACCTACTCCGGGGATATGGCTAACAGTGTCAACACCAACAGCCTGAAGGTGTTTGGCAGAGCATTGGTGCCAACCTTCAGGCCACCTTCCAAATACACTGGTATGTTTAATTTCTATCCAGCTACATAATACTTTGGGTTTGCTGATTTTTAATGTGGCAACACAGTACTTAATTTATGCTGGTATTGGATCTGTGCAGCTTTCTTTCAAAAAACTATTTGTATGTGCGTGCTTATGTGCATTTGTCTTTCTTTGTAGGAGAGCTGTTAGGTGTTGATTATCTGCTGGACCAGACAGGGAAGCCTCTCAACATCCGGCCAGACACAGAGGAGATGGATGACATGCTGGAGGATGTCAATGAGGGCATGGAAGAGGACGAGGGCTTTGAGGAAAACGCAGAAGATGACCCCAGCATATTTTCCTCCACCCTGGCTACCTCCTCCTCCACCCTGGCTGCTCCCTCGTCCTCCAGACTGGCTGCCTCCTCCACCCTGGCTGCTACCTCCTCCTCCACCCTGGCTGCTCCCTCGTCCTCCAGACTGGCTGCCTGCTCCACCCTGGCTGCTACCTCCTCCTCCACCCTGGCTGCTACCTCCTCCTCCTCCACCCTGGCTGCTACCTCCTCCTCCACCCTGGCTGCTACCTCCTCCTCCTCCACCCTGGCTGCTACCTCCTCCTCCACCCTGGCTGCTACCTCGTCCTCCACCCTGGCTGCTACCTCCTCCTCCACCCTGGCTGCTACCTCCTCCTCCACCCTGGCTGCTACCTCCTCCTCCAGACTGGCTGCTACCTCCTCCTCCACCCTGGCTGTCACCTTACCTACTGCTTCACCAACCGTGGCTGCCGCCTCATCTCCTGATGAGTCAGGGGTATGTAAAAACAAAATTCTGTGTGTGTATGTATAGTCACTGACTGCATTTTGTTCCAGTTCACTCAAACCACCTGTGACTTTTCTGCAGGCTGTTGATGATGTTGGTGTGCAAGGAATGGACAGGGTGGATCGTTTAGCAGCTTATTTGGTGGAACTGAGGAATGGCCAACCATTAACGCTCAGCAACCAGCAGGTCAGTGTTCTGTCACGTGTTCATGTACATGCGTGTATGGCAACTCATGTGGTCTTGTGTTGTGTCTCTGTTTAGGTGAGCAACATTGTTGCTCTGTGGGACAACCTGCTGGATTATGATAAGCAGAGGGTGGTGTTTGCGGCCAGACATCAGAGCAAGCTGACAACTGGGAGGTTCCGGGTGCCAATGAAGCGGCAGGACTTCATACCAGGGGTGGAGAGTGTGAAGAGGCATGCGCTCACCACCACTGGCCCAATTGCTCAGTGGCCAAGTTGTTGCCGCTTGCTAGAGAGCATTTTCATCAGGCTCTGTAACATCCACCGGAGTCCGAAAAAGAATAAGACTTGCACAGTGTCCCGATGGGATCTGGTCCTGCAGGACTACCGGAACATCAGGCAGCACATTCTTGGTAATGGAGCAGTGATGCAGCAGACCAACCTGCAGTTGGTTGATGTGAGCTACACCACTCTGGTGCAGTGGCACAACAGCAGGATAAAGAGGCAGGACACTGCAGTTGTGAAGCAGGGTCTGGACCTGCCCTCCCGCCTATCTGCAGCTGCTGACCCTCTTCCTCCTGCTAATGTGCGCCCTCACTCAGCACAGCCCCCTCCAGGCCCCTCACATGAGTATGTGATGCCCAGCTGTACGGTGGGCCAAGCGAAGCTAAAGAGGAAGACCTATGCAACAACACCCACACCACCACCAGCACATCCCCTACGTCCCATTTTGCCAGCCAGGCCCTCTGCTCCCCAGGCGATGATGCTGCCATTCTACATCCCCTCTGCTTCTCCTGCTGCTGTAGCCGCTGCTCCTGCTGGCCCGTTATTCTTCGTCCCCTCTGCTGCTGCTGGCCCAGCTTTCTACAACCCCTCTGCTGCACCTATTGCTGTGGCCGCTGCTGGCTCTGCTACTTCTCCTATTGCTTCTCCTCCTCTTGCCAGGAAACTGACCCGCAAGGTTTTGCATAACACTTGCAAGAGATGCGGGGAGTTCAGGATAGCAGAGACAGGCCACAGTCAGTACAAAGGGGTGGTGTACTGCCCTGCTGTGGAAACACTCTCCAAAGAACAGTGGCTGGAGCAGATGAGAAAGTCTAAGGACTCTTCCTAAACATTGTTATGTTGAATAAAAATAGGTTAAATATGTTGAATATATGTTAAATATGTGAAATATGTTGGGTTACATAAAATAATGTTTGAAAATATCAAAAGGTAATGGCTCTTTTTTGTCAGTTAAGTTGTTTCATTTTTGTTTTTACATTAAAGATTCTACAAATACAAAAATAATATAATGCAATATTTAGAAAATGTACTTTTAATACTTTCAATACTAAATGGGTATCAAAGACACTTTGGATGAAAAACATTTGGCAATCTTTACACTAGTTGATACAAGATACAAGAAGTGTTTATTGTCATCACATCGCAAGACATGATGAAATTACAGCAGCTACCACCATAATAGTGCATTCAATTTGTTTTTAAAACAAAACAATAAATGGGGATGGGTAGAAAGGAGAAGTTAAGAGGCCATAAAAATAGTTATATGGCCCACACATACTGAAAACAATGCACACACATACGGAATGACGGTGATCATGATAATGAACGGAATGAAATGACAAATGAGGTTGTTGGAGTGAATATAAGGTAAGAATAAATAGATAAAAGATAAATAGAAAAACAAAAGGGACCTGAGGATAAATATAAAATGACAATGAAAAGTGACAGTGCTTGCTATTTTGAGGTGGAGGTATGAAGGTGAGGTGCAGAGTTCAGTAACTTCGTGGCCCAGGGATAGAAGCTATTCTTCAGTCTGTTTGTTCTGGACCTGAGGGACCTGAGTCTCTGCCCTGATGGCAACAGATTGAACAGATGATGTCTGGGGTGTGAGGGGTCCTTTATTATTTTAGCGGCTCTGCTGATGCCACGGGAGCTGGTAATATTCTCCAGGGTGGGTTCCTCCACAACACCCGGACAAAGTGGAGTCTCTGCTGGGCCTTCTTGATGGCGGCCATCCTATTGACCGACCAGGTCAGGTCCTCGGTGATGTAGGTCCCTAGGAATTTAGTTGGCATTCAATCAAAACATTGAACAAACAAAAACCTTAAAATAAAACCAACAGTACTTGGTGCAACATGCATAATATCAATAGTAATAGTGGGTAATGAAGTATTCAATTGCAGTGAACATCAAAATATTTCGCTGGAGGTGGGATTCGAACAGGCGATGCTCAGGTGAAATACATACATGGAGAAATAGAAAAAATATATATTTAAAATAATTTACAACTAATGTATGCCATGGTTCAATGACAAAATGTCCTTTCACTTCCCTTTCCCTTCTTTCTCTCTTTTTTTCCCTCCTTTTCTCTCCTTTTCTCTCCTTTTCCCTTCTTCCCCCTTCTCCCCCCTTCCCTCCTTTCTTCCCCCCCCATGGTAGACTATTGTTCCCCAGCTTTTTGGCGCTACCTGGCGCTGGATAGTCGGTCATAGTCAGCGAATCACGTTCGTTCATGTCCAATGTTGTCAGCTAATCAAATCCAATGTGAGCTCTCCCCCCGTCCAATCACGTAGCAGGATTTTCCCAATGTGGAACGGCTTAGTACCTACCTACGAAATTTTACGTAGCGTGAAGTGAGCGTCAGTGAGCGAGCCGAAACGCAACTGTGAACTGGCCTATGATAAACGGTAAATTTCGTTGAGAAGATGTTGTTTATAATGTTGTAACGTTAGAATTATTATGCATCATGTGTGTGATTTTTAAATAGGATAACGTCATTATGTGAACTGGCATCAGATAAGGGGACAGCAACCTGCAGGAGTACCGAGCACCAAGCTGCAGCACGTCCTTAGTGTCATGTAAAAATAAACAAATTTAACTTAACTTTCGTTAACGTTGCGATCAATAAATGTAACGTGCTCAATATTAATATGAATAGAAAAAGACATGTAACTACTATTATATTATTATTCTAAGCTAACCATCTCATGTAAACAAACTGACGTTACGATCTACACACTGTTACAGGGTAGTATTACTATGTATAGAAAATTACATGTAACTAACTTACTATGACATAGCCTACTCTTTGCTTATCATCTAGATAGATTGCTACCCATTTAAAACGTCTGATCAGAGGTGATCATACACCCAACATTATTGCAACTTGATTGATTTGATAATGCAGCTGTCATGCTGTCATATTAGGTGTGTGTTTGTGCTATAGTGTCACAGTGTAGTCCATAGGATGCTCATTGTTTATTGTTGTCCATATTCAGATGAGCAATAAGCCTAAGAGCCACAAAGCCATGGGGGAAGGAGAGTGGCTGACAAGGCTGAGGGCATATGCCAGCTCAGGGGTTTGGCCTTCTGGAGGCAATAGACCAGCCCCTAAGCAGCGGAAGTGGCATGACCTCTACCAGAAGGTAAAATATAGCAATACATAATGGTCACTTTAAAAATATACCATACACTAGTGCGGATCCTACGAATGAAAGAAATGACTGTATACCCCAGGCTAAGCAGGGTGCTGATTGTTTCAGATTGAGAAATGCCCCATGCAGGCCCGTGGACAGACCAGTCTGTTTGGAGGATCAGTGGCCTGTAATTGTGGTTTTCACAGAGCTAAGGTGATCTATTTTAAAATGATGTCATTATGATTAATCTTACATGTCATATCTGCTGCAATGCTGTACAGCTGTTATATTACACATCACAATGCTGTTGCTTTAGCAGCCCACCACTCAGCCTCCTGCCGCAGCCTCACTGTCTGCTGCCCCGGTCTCGGCCCCTGGTGCAACGGCTGCTGTGCCAAAATCTTTCCTGCGCCCCCCTCCGAGTTTGTCAATGGTGAATATTATATTAACTAGTTATTATATTATATAGTATATTATTATAATAACTCATATTTCATTCATAGTATTTGTTACATCATCAAATTAATATTATTTGTCTTTTCAGTTCACTAAATCACGCTTTGGTGGGTCACACTCTGCCACACTTAAGCCAAATTTAGTGGCTAGGAGTCCCAGCCCCTCTTCCTCACCCGTGAGGACCCCCAGCCCCTCTCCATCCACTGTGAGGACCCCCAGCCCCTCTCCATCCTCTGTGAGGACCCCCAGCCATGCTCCATCCTCTGTGAGGACCCCCAGCCCCTCTCCATCCTCTGTGAGGACCCCATACCCTTCTGCGTCCTCTGTGAGGACCCCCAGCCCTGCTCCTCCTCCATCCTCTGTGAGGACCCCCAGCCCTGCTCCTCCTCCATCCTCTGTGAGGACCCTGAGCCCTGCTCCTCCTCCATCCTCTATGAGGACCCCGTGCCCTGCTGTAAACACCAGCCTGGCAGTAGCCTCTGTGAGTACAGCGTCTATTCATTGGTCTGGCTCTGTTGTAAGTCATCTTTAGTGTAGCCTTTATTTATGCAATCAAATATCATTCTTATTTGTTTTTGTCTTCCAAATAGGATGAGTCTGGAGGAGTTCAGCCAGCCACTGCTGCGGCTGCAGCTTCATTCTGGTTGCCGTTTGAAATGAGCAAGACCATCCCTGTGCAGGACCAGAGATGGATTGCCAACACCCTCTTTCACTCCGGCAAACTGCGCCCAGAATTGAAGCTGTGGTACGAGCCCCCAGTCCCAGCCCTCATTTACCACCAGACACCGACACCCGACCGTTTCTTTACTCATCGGCTGATGGTGTGGATGCCCTACCGCCTGTGGAAGGTGAGGGTGTTCTGCCCAGCTTGTGGGAAGCAGCTGACGGGCGGTGGTGTCCACAAGAGGGCTCGGAAGGTCCTGGACATCGACAGGTATTACCTGATGGTGACAGAGACACTCAGGTGCACTGTGTGTTCACTGAACTATCTGTCGACCAGTCAGACTGTCCGGGACCAGCTGGACCTGCCGCACCAGAAGATGTTCCGGCTGATCCTGACCCGCAAGTGAGTAAAGCAGTTTTGAAAAGATGGTGATTGTGAAGACTTAAACCACTGAAATTACCCTCCAATGAACATGTAACTAATCACTGCAACGATTAAACAATTTTAATTTTAAGTTTTAAAAAACATCAGCTATGATGTACATGCACTCATACCACTATTGCAATTTAATCGAAAAATACAGCTTATTGAGCTCTGACAATGTTTTGTTTATGACCATGGTTTGTTTATTTTAAAAGACACTGCATGGTTTAGCTCCCCCACCCCTTAAACAGTTTATTCAACAGCTCATGGTGAAGTAATAATAATAATAATAGATACACTGTCCCTGTTTTAAATAAACCAATAAATGACATTAAATGTGCATTTCAGGTATGCTTGTGACATCCGTGTCATTCGGCTGCTTCGGGACCGGACTCTTGGCAACAGTCCAGCACGACTGGCAAAGCAGCTCAGGGAGAACCATGGGGAGGAATGGCTGACCCGGTTGGCACACTATCTTGGGGAGTGTGCTGACTTTGTGGATCGACCCAGCCTCTTCCCAGTGGTCTGCCAGGAGCCCCCGGAACCCATTGAGGTGCCCACTAGTCGCTGGCTGCTGTCCGTGTACGGAAGGGACATCCTTTCGCGCATGGACCATATCAAGGCCAGCATCACCTCCACATTTGGTTCCATCTTAAAGATGGACTCAACCAAAAAGGTAATAAATAATCTGACTGTGTAATAGATTTCCATGTACGTAATATATATTACACATTAACATTGTTGTGAGTGATAACATTACATATGCAGTTATTATAAATGTATACTGTGTAATAAATCTACACACTAAAAAATGTGTAATCGTAAACATCACTGTCGTCAAATTCCAGATCACAAAGAAGCTGGCTGGCCACGGCAAGGGGACAGCTTTCTGGGTGACCTCCATCAGCAATGAGGTCGGCCAGATCCTGACCAGTGTCTTGACGGTGCAGGAGGGGCCGGGACTGGACAAGATGGTGTCTGGTGTGATGGAGCGGTACCAGCAGGCAGCTGTTCCACCACCAGTGCTGCTGTACGTGGACTGTGGCTGCTGTGTGAGTGAGGGGGCGAGCAAGCTGCAGACCAGGTTTTCTGAGTGGCCAGACCTCCACATACGGCTGGACATCTGGCATTTTATGAGGAGGCTGGCCATTGGCTGCACCACCGACGCTCATACCCTCTACCCCACCTTCATGAGCTGCCTGTCTGCCTGCATCTTTGAGTGGGATGCAGGGGACCTCACTCTGTTGCGGCGGGCCAAGAGAGAGCAGCTCATGCAGGAGGGTGTGCCAGCCCTCACTGATCATCTGGTGGACGCAAGCATCAGTAAGCTGGAGCTGAGCCAGTACTGCCGCAGGAGGACACGCGGTGAGGAGGCCACCATCAGCCTCATCGAGCGGCTGCTGCTGGAAATGGGGGCAAACGGGAGAGACCTCATGGGGGTGCCACTGCTGGACCAGGTACGCATGGATCACATCTGGCGTGTGCAGAAACGTCACGTCAGGTGCATCCAGGACGTGCCAGGTGTGCAGCTGTACACTGTGACAGGCACCACCACCGCCAAGGGGGGCGTTGTCCTGACCAGGTACCGCTGTGCCAGAGGGTCCACATCCCTGGAGTCTTTCCACTGCCACCTGAACAGGTTCATTCCAGGTCGGTGTCTCTCTTATGTATGATATTTAAAATAATTTGTATGTTTTTTATTAAAGCATTTTTTCATTGGCAATAATGTTTTGTTGTTTTCCCAGGAACCAGTGCAAACGCACTGAACTTCCAGTTATACCTCCTGGAAGGCCTGAACAGGTGGAACCAGGATCGGGGGACTGCAGCGGTGACCAGCAAGCCGTCATGTCTCCTCACCTACTCCGGGGATATGGCTAACAGTGTCAACACCAACAGCCTGAAGGTGTTTGGCAGAGCATTGGTGCCAACCTTCAGGCCACCTTCCAAATACACTGGTATGTTTAATTTCTATCCAGCTACATAATACTTTGGGTTTGCTGATTTTTAATGTGGCAACACAGTACTTAATTTATGCTGGTATTGGATCTGTGCAGCTTTCTTTCAAAAAACTATTTGTATGTGCGTGCTTATGTGCATTTGTCTTTCTTTGTAGGAGAGCTGTTAGGTGTTGATTATCTGCTGGACCAGACAGGGAAGCCTCTCAACATCCGGCCAGACACAGAGGAGATGGATGACATGCTGGAGGATGTCAATGAGGGCATGGAAGAGGACGAGGGCTTTGAGGAAAACGCAGAAGATGACCCCAGCATATTTTCCTCCACCCTGGCTACCTCCTCCTCCACCCTGGCTGCTCCCTCGTCCTCCAGACTGGCTGCCTCCTCCACCCTGGCTGCTACCTCCTCCTCCAC
>JAXIVH010000007.1:9274645-9349645 GCA_036785325.1 Urophycis tenuis | reverse complement strand
CCTTACTTCTTTTGTCCTAAATATCTCAAGTGCTCTTTTGCCCTCTGATTGGTCGACATAGGTGACGAGACTTGCACACAGAGAAACGTAGTCATACAGGTTCCTTTCCATAACATAAATATGTTTTGGTTTGGACCTGTATGACTGTTTCAAAGTGAAATTACTTGCATGTGATGCCCATCTCTGAAAGTCTTCAAACAGAACAACTTACTGTAAATGAAACGTGTTTTCTTTTAGGGAAATGGTTGTTTTTTTCATATCAAATTAGATGACTTCCTTCAAGCAAGGCAAAAGCTGAAGGAGTACAATAACGAGGGAACGGCAGTCCTCCAGTCTGAGGATGAGGGGTCAACCCCAAAAAGGAGGAGAACAGCGAAACAGTATGAACATTACAGATCATTGTTGTAATATTTCTGCAAAAGCTGTGGCTGGGGATGGGTTTGGGGTGCAAGTCTCTAGTATCAAAATGACACCTTTCTGCAAAAGCTCAGAAAAAGTCTGTGTTCATGCCTGCCCATGGAATGATGCCATTGCCTTGTCATTACAATTTGACCTCTGTCTCCACTAGATACCTAGGATTTGAAAAAGGCAGTGACACAGAATCTGAGACTACAGATCAGACCCCACAAAGACAATCACAGCCTCGGCCTCGATCTCTTCCTCTGGCAGGTTCCCTTCCAAGTGTCCCTCTACCCCCCCTCTGTAAGTCTTGATTTGATGGCCGACGGCAACAATGTTCAGTCCAGTCATTTGTATCACTGCCATATGTTGATTCACGGTTAATCCTTTATCCATAAGCTGAAATCTCAGAGAACATGGGTCAGGACAACACAGGACAGGACAGTGAACAATCCTACGCAGACATGAGCTGGAATGTGCGGAGGGAGTTGGACCCCTTCAATGGTAGGAATCATACTCTGTAGCACAATTTCAATGCAAATAAAAGTGCTGAGGTGATGTTCTGTCCTGTTGCTGTCTCTCTTTGTCTGACAATCTGCATCTCTTGTTATCATTTTCCTTCAATGGCCATCTGGTAGTCGATAGCGCAGTCGTAACACCACCACCACCTCAACACTTCAGTCCAGTGTGGTCCAACATGGACTTCCCACATGGTGAGTTTTTCCTACAAATGTACAAGTACATCTCAAACAACTAGTTCATAACTCAGATCTAGATTCAATGTGGGACATGAATTATGTGTGCAGTATCCTGTGGTGTATATATACTTCACTTTTCTTGTTTTTAAGAAAATCTTAATTGACATTTACATACCTTTTCTCAATTAGCCAGCGGTGGTGGGGAGCCTGGAGGCCACCTTCTCTTCAAGCCAACCTATAGAGTTGGCCATGACACAGGGCCAATTCCTTGCACACGTAAGAAATAAAAAAAAATTCAATTCTGTCAGAGATCACATATTCATTCCCTGTGTTAACAATGTTTACAAATATATATATATATATATATATATATATATATATATATATATATGAGTGATAATGTGCAGCTGTGGGTTAATTTTATTGACCATCATTGTGTGAATTATTTCCTTAATGTTTAAATAACATGAACTCTTTTCTCCAACTAAACACATTTTTTTCAACTTTCAGCGGCTCAGCTACATGGCCTATTACTTTTGGAGAATATTAAGCAACAGGTCTCCCAACTCGCCACTACTGTTAACCTGCTGATGGCGAAAGAAAAAAATAATGGACTCCAGCCAGCAGTCTACGAGTGGCCAGAGGAGTTTCAGTTCCGCCTGGACACAAACCAAGAGCTGGATCGTTTTGAGGTCTGGCTGGCAGAGACATGCACTGGTAAGCATATTCCCACAATATGTTTTCATTGTACTCAAGCCACTTGTTTCATCCTCCAATTAGGCCCCGTACACAGTAGCCGGGTATCTGCTAAAACGAATATATTTTTCTACGTTTGGACCTGTCATCCACATGAAAACGCATCATAAACAAATATTTAAAAAAAACTCAGACAAAGTGAAGATTTTTGAAAACTTTGTTTATGCATTTGCGTGTAGACAGAGAGTTTTGCGTTTTCGAACATCACAATATGCGCCAAAACAGCAACAAATCTGCTCTGACGTCAAACGTGCGACCTTTGTTTACTGCAGAAGCATGGATGCCTTGAAAACTGTGGTGGTTTTAAATATTGTGCAGACGCTGTTTACTTCTTTGATTTTACACGCCCAACTACTGCTCCAAGAGCACAGGCGACGGACAACATTGCGGTCGGTGATTTACCCCCTCATAACCACTCCACGTAGGCATGTTCCTCGCCTCCTGTCGCTCGCTGTCAGAGTTATTACGTCCTCATATCGAGGGGCAGTCCACTGTCATGCGATCACCAGTCAGTTTGATCAAAAAAGTTGCGTGCACGCTTTACTATTTAGCTGACTAGGGCAGATTACGGACAACAGCTAATGCATTTGGTTTGTCAAGACAGGTTGTCTCAAACATTGTCAGGCAGGTGTGTAGAGCTATAGGCTAAAGGATTGGACTTTACTTTTACTCGCTACGAAGTACGTGGATAAACAACATAGCCTACCTTTACAAAAGTGGATGACAGTCGATCCTTCCAGCACAGATTTGCGTTGATTAAATTCTTCCAGTTTTGACGTCTTCGTAAAGCAATAACAAAGAATCCCTTCTGCTTGTTCCTCGATCTTGCAGTTTTTTTTTTTTTTTAGTTAGGCCCATGGGGCTACGTCTCAACTAAGGGGGTAGGTTTGGTCTGAGCTTTGGTGGGGACACAAAATTTAATTTAATTACATGATGCAAGTGTAACAATTGGTATCTCGCTCTGCGTTGTGAGAACAGCGCTGGAACTTCACTGGTCTCGAAACCGCAGTCACGGAGATGAGAGGCGGCCGTGCTAGCAAGGAGGCTTACCCATGAGCGCTAGCATATGTCGCTAGAACGTCTCTTAAAGTGTCGGGGAGTGAGGTTTACTTACTGCGCAGTGCGCAGCACTACCGGCTGGCTACCGTTACACAAGTCTGACATTAACTTTGTTCGATACATTACCAAGCGTAGGCTATAGGCTATGGTCTTAACCTCCATAGTTCGATATAGCCCGAAATTATGCGCAGAACAATGTGAGCTGTCCGTTTGTCTTATTCAGACAGGTTTGGCATCAGTTTTACAGGACCAGTCGTCTGCTTAGGTTGCCGTTTTCTGCTGAATAGGCCAAAAGCGAGACGATGTATTTTGCCTACTTTTTTTATTACAGCCTTCCGCCAACTAGGCTAATGCACAGACCCTGGTCTTGCAAACATGCATTTCATTGACAATTAGGCATGCCAAAAGTGTAGGTCTAACGGTTAATATAGAAGTAGCCTAAGTTAGAACAATGGGCTAATATTCATTTTGAGCAAATGTCTGTTGATGTAGGCCTATCTGTTTTGTCGTCATATAGCGCCACTGATCCAAATTCCTCATTCAACCTAATCTTTTCTGTATGTTTTCCCACCAGGTGCAGTGCGCAAATGCTCGCTGACGGCCAAGGCGACAGATGCGGACATCTGGGGGCATACCATAAGGTGGTTTGCCCTATCCACTGATAGGAGCGGGGGGCGCCAGGAGAGGATGGCACGCCAGCAGCAGCAGCAACAGCTGCAACAGCAAAGACCTCTCCCATGAATCATTCCATTCCAATCATCCCATGATAAGTTTTTAAAGTTGTATATTTGTAATCAAAAAAGTTTTAAAAGTTTTTTAAAGTTGTATATTTGTAATCAAGTTTTAATCAAGTTCTTTGTTTTGTTCATTAAAACAATTTATTTCAGCTTGTATATGCGTCTATTTTCTGATCACGATATGTCTGCTGCTTTCCCTGTTCCCTTCAATGATGCAAATCTGGGCCAGATAGTGTCTTGTCCTAGATTTGAGTGATTGCATAAGCCTATGTAAGTTTGAGATTTAATTGCTCCAACTGAAACCTGTAGCCTATATCAAGTCAAGTCAAGTCAAGTGCTTTTAATGTGTCACACGTAGTTATAGGCATGCAACTTGTTTGTTTTTCTCGACATTCCACTGACAGTGCAAAGTAGGCTATTATGCGTAGATGGGCCACCCAACAGACATAAAATGCCGTAAATAAGGCAAAGGTGAATCTGGAGGTGATTTAAGCGGAATCGTATCATATCTGGCACTGGTCCGGTAAGCGGAATCGTTTCACGGACCCATGCCGCATCTGTAACACGATGATCAGACGGGGGTGGAACGGCGCTGGCCCATGTCCGCAACAACCCTGAAAAACAGATCCGAAACGGCCTCCGCCCGATGTGCGTTTGGACTAAGGAACGAGTCTGTGAAGCGGCCCTGATCCGTAACAGTGTCCAGTGGCTATCTGGGTCTACTTGCTATACACTATCCATATCGCATGCCGACACACATCTGGGCATCGTTGACCTCGCATGCACATCTGCACGTTCTCAGAGTACCTGATGATACTGTGTGTTTAACCTCCTAATAAATGTGTTTTTTTATTCCTGATAACGCTGAACACCATGCCATCATCATCATGGCACCTTTGATGAAGGACAACACGTCCGAAACGTTGTGCTGAATAAATCCACGTTTGGGAGCTCTAATCAGTGTGCGGACCTTTATTATTTCTTCTCCTAAAAAGTATGAAAACTACAAGCACCAGCCCTTGACATTATGTGTCGAACACTGTGTAGCACTTAAAAGTTAGTTACTGTATTGAATGTTACCGGTGAAGAATGCGATGCCAGCGATAAGCACGACATAAAGAAACACAGCGGTTCTCCACCGCTGGACGCTCCGGGCCTAACACGCTCAGAGGCTACGGTAGAAACAGACCTTAGGGAGACTGTCCGCATCAGAGGGGGGCTCCTGTGCTTGGGAAGGTCCAGGACAAGCTCCATCTCCATTACTTCTCTTCTGTCGTTCCCTGTATTGCTAAACATGACACTAACATGAGCCTATTGCTAATTTCCCTTCCTTTCGTTATTTTTTCCCTTACTACACAACAGTTAATTCTTCCCCCCCGGCTGTACGAAAGCTCATTTGTCGACGTCATAGCAGGTCTCTGTGGCGCCGGTCCTAGTCAGCTAATCACGTTCGTTCATGTCCAATGTTGTCAGCTAACCACGTTCATTCATGTCCAATGTGAGCTTTCCCCCGTCCAATCACGTAGCAGGATTTTTCAATGTAACTAATCACAGCTACATTTGTATTTCAGGTACGCCTGTGACATCCGAGTCATTCGCCTGCTGCGTGACCGGATTCTGGGCAACAGTCCAGCACGTCTGGTGAAGCAGCTCAAGGAGAACCACGGGAGGAAAGGCTGAACAGGTTGGCACACTACCATTGGGGAGTGTGCTGACTTTGTTGATCGGCCGAGCCTCTTCCCAGTGGTGTGCCAGGAGCCCCCAGAACCCATTGAGGTGCCCACCAGTCGCTGGCTGCTGTCCGTGTATGGCAGGGACATCCTCTCCTGCCTGGACCATATCAAGGCCAGCATCACCTCCACATTTGGTTCCATCTTGAAGATGGACTCAACCAAACAGGTAATAAATAATATGTGTAACAGATATCCATGTTCTTAATATATGCCATTGTAGAAGAATTCATTTGTTAAAGAAAATTTAATTTAAAAAAAATAGTCTTTACTTAAGTTCAGAAAAATACAGGTGGTTATGATGAGCATTCATGCAGCATGGAGAGAAGTACGAGCAAGGAGTCTCTGCAGTTCTCTGCCTGCGTCCTACAGACAGAGGGTTTTATACCTTCTAGACACAGTGAAGTAATGTCTCAATACAAAACTTGAAGGAAATTAGGAAACTAAAAGAAAGACTATATCAAGTTACTGTACACAAAAGAGCAAGGCTAATTTTCTTCTTCCACACCATTATACACATGAATGCTATTGTCAATCATAATATCACATGGGTAGTTATTTTAAATGTGTACAGTGTAATTTATCTATATATACTTGCTGCTGTAAATAGTACAAATGACAGATTTTGTAACATCACTATTGTTAAATTCCAGATCACAAAGAAGCTGGCAGGCCATGGAAGGGGGACTGGTCTCTGGGTCACCTCTATTGGCAACGAGGTTGGCCAGATCCTCACCAGCGTGGTGACAGTCCAGGAGGGGCCAGGACTGGACACGATGGTGGCTGGGGTGATGGAGCGGTACCGCCAGGCAGCTATCACACCCCCACTGCGGCTGTATGTGGACTGTGGTTGCTGCATCAGTGAGGGGTCCACCAAGCTGCAGACCAGGTTTGGGGAGTGGCCAGATCTCCACATACGGCTGGACATCTGGCATTTTATGGGGAGGCTGGCTGTCTTGGTGCACCACTGATGCTCATCACCTCTACCCCACCTTCATGAGCTGTCTGTCTGCCTGCATATTTGAGTGGGATGCAGGGGACCTCTCTGTTGCGGCGGGCCAAGAGAGAGCAGCTCAAGCAGGAGGGTGTGCGAGCCACAACTGATGCTGCGGTGGACGCAAGCATCAGTAAGCTGGAGCTGAGCCAGTACTGCCGCAGGAGGACACGCGGCGAGGAGGCCACCGTCAGCCTCATCGGGCGGCTGCTGCAGGCGCTGGGAGGGGCGAACGGGAGAGACCTCATGGGGGTGCCACTGCTGGACCAGGTCCGTATGGAGCACATCTGGCGTGTGCAGCAACGCCAAGTCAAATGTATCCAGGACCTGCCTGGTGTGCAGCTGTACACAGAGACAGGCACCAGCAAGAAGGGGGGCGTTGTCCTGACAAAGTACCGCTGTGCCAGAGGGTCCACATCCCTGGATTCCTTTCACTGCCACCTGAACAGGTTCATTCCAGGTTGGTGTCTCTTATTTATGATAAACACTCAGTATACTCTTATCAAAGCATTCACTAGATTGGAAAGCTAGACCTTTTTAATTGACTATTAATATTGTATTGTTTTCTCAGGAACCAGTGCAAATGCACTGAATTTCCAGCTGTACCTCCTGGAAGGCCTGAACAGGTGGAACCAGGGGCCTCATGTACTAACAATTGCGTGGATTTTCTACTGAAACATGGCGTACGCACAAAGCCAGAAACCGCTGCACGCACAAAAAAATGCAGATGTATCAATCTGAGCGTACGCCTGAACCCAAGCTCATTTCCTTTGTACATACCAAATCAACGTGGAATTGAGCGCACGTGCACGAGTATCAGACTTCTCCCTGTCCACGCCCCTATTCAATTATGTTAATCATATTTAAATGAGCCCTGCATCAGGGATTCCCCTCTGTACGATCATAGAAAGAGAATGAGCACATCTAAAAAGCGAAACTTCATCGAGTGCGAACTAGAGACTCTCCTGACTGAGGTGGAGGCTCGGAGGGTGGTTTTATTTGGCAGTTTGTCCTCCGGGATTAACAGCAAGCGGAAGAGGAGTGAGTGGGACAGCGTGTGTGAGGCGGTCAACGCTGTGGGTTCAGAGAGCCGCACACACGCTGAACTTAAAAAGAAGTGGTCAGATGTAAAAATGAATGTGAAAAGGAGGACTGCTGCCCAACGCCGAAGTGTGGCTGCAACAGGCGGGGGGCCGCCGGGCAATGAGCTCACCCCCTTTGATTCAAGTTCAAGATTCAAGATTCAAGTAAACTTTATTGTCAGTTTTCATGAATGTACAGGCCATACACAAGAACCGAAATGCCGTTTCCCTCAATCCCTGGTGCAAGACAGCATGCAATATAAATATAAATATATAAAAATATAAGTATAAAAAAATAAGAATAAAAATAAAAAATACTAAGGTGGTCGCGAGTGCGATAAACAGTAAATAGTAAAATGTGCAAATTGAGAACAGTAACAGTAAACGGTAAACAGTAAACAGTAATAGGTGCATTATGGGGGTAATGATAGTACTAGTAATGAATAAATGAACAGTATGGATGTTATGAACAGTATGGACAGTATAAACAGTTTTAAACAGTGTATAAAAAGTATAAACAGTACTATGAACAAGTTATTTAACAGTATATAAAAAGTATAAACAGTACTATGAACAGTTATTTAACACTGTATAAAAAAAGTATAAACAGTACTATGAACAGTTATTTAACAGATTTATATACGGACTAAAGTGCAAAGTGTAAAGTAAAGTGTAAAGTGGCTGTGCATGGTGGAGGAGGGAGGTGGGGCTGTACCTGGTGGAAGGGGGTGATGGGGCTGTGCATGGTGGTAGGGGGTGGAGGTGGAGAGGGCTGTGCATGATGGTAGGGGGTGGTGGGGCTGTGCATGATGGTAGGTGGTAGGGGTGGTGGGGCTGTGCATGGAGGTGAGCAGGGTGTGGTGGTAGATGGGTGGGGGGTTAAAGTCCAGGGGGAGAGAGGTTGTGTGCAGGTGTCCGGGGTTGAATGAGTGTGTGTGTGTGTGTGTGTGGGGGGGGGGGAGGGGGGCTGGGAATGGGAGTGGTGGGAGGGGGAGAATGGGTGGAGGTTTATGTCAGCGTCCAATGTTTGTGCGGGCAGAGAGCAGAGAGAGAAGGGGGGTCAGTGCTGAGTGGGAGTTCAGCATCCTGACCGCTTGGTGGATGAAGCTGTCCTTCAGTCTGCTGGTCCTTGCCTTGAGACTCCTCATCCTCCTACCAGAGGGCAGGAGGTTGAAGAGGCAGTGAGAGGGGTGGGTGGAGTCACCCGCAATGCTGAGTGCTTTGCGGGACAGGCGTGTGTTGTAGATGTCCTGCAGGGAGGGGAGGGGAGCACCGACGATCTTCTCAGCTGCTCTCACTATGCGCTGCAGGGTCTTCCTACAGGATGCGGTGCAGCCGCCGTACCACACAGTGATGCAGCTGGTCAGGATGCTCTCGGTGGTTCCCCGGTAGAAGGAGTACATGATGGGGGCAGATGCTCTCGCTCTCCGAAGTTTGCGGAGAAAGTAGAGGCGCTGCTGAGCTTTGCCAGCCAGTGTTGTGGTGTTGCAGTTCCAGGAGAGGTCCTCAGTGAGATGCACCCCCAGGAACTTGGTGCTGCTCACTCTCTCCACAGCAGCACCGTCGATGGTCAGTGGGGGGTGCTGGACGGAGGCTCTACGGAAGTCGACAACAATCTCCTTCATCTTCTGCACGTTCAGAGAGAGATTGTTGTCCCTGCACCACACGGCCAGCTGGCTCACCTCTTCCCTGTAGTTTGACTCATCGTTGTGGTTGATGAGTCCCACCACAGTTGTGTCATCCGCAAACTTGACGAAGAGGTTGTTGTTGAAGGATGGAGTGCAGTCGTGGGTCAGCAGGGTGAAGAGAAGGGGGCTCAGCACGCATCCTTGGGGAGCCCCTGTGTTCAGCATGATTGTGTTGGATGCGTTCCTGCCGACCCTGACTGCCTGCGGTCTTCCGGTCAGGAAGTCCAACAACCAGTTACACAGTGAGGTCTGTAGTCCTAGACAGTCCAGCTTCCTGATCAGCTGCTGAGGGATGATCGTGTTGAAGGCTGAACTAAAGTCAAGGAACAGCATCCTCACATACGAGTCCTTGGTCTCCAGGTGGGTGAGGGCTGAGTGGAGGACGGTGGAGATTGCATCATCGGTCGACCTGTTGGCCCGATATGCAAACTGGTATGGGTCCAGTGAAGGTGGGAGGATGGATTTGATGTGTTGCATGACCAGCCGCTCGAAGCACTTCATGATGATGGGGGTCAGTGCAACGGGGCGGTAGTCGTTGAAGCAGGATGGAGAGGCCTTCTTCGGGACCGGGATGATGGTGGTGCTCTTGAAGCAAGTGGGGACAACAGCTTGGCTCAGGGAGGTGTTGAATATGTCTGTGAGGACATCCGTGAGCTCCTCTGCACATTCCTTCAGCACACGACCAGGAATGTTGTCAGGCCCTGCAGCCTTGCGAGCGTTGATCCTGGAGAGGGATCTCCTCACACTGGCTGGCGAGAGGCACAACACCTGGTCATCTGCAGGGGGTGGTGACTTCTGTGCAGGGGTGCTGTTGTCTGCTTCAAACCGTCCGAAGAAGTTGTTTAGATCGTTCAGCAGAGTGGTGTCACTGTCACAGGTCTGTGGTCGGGGTTTATAGTCCGTGATGGTCTGTATCCCCTGCCACAGGCTCCTAGTGTCTCTGCTGTCACTGAAGTGTTCGGATATCCTGGCACTGTACTGCCTCTTAGCTAGCTTGATGCCCCGGATCAGGTTGGCTCTCGCTGATCTCAGGCCAGCCTCATCACCTGCTCTAAAAGCAGCATCCCGGGCTCTCAGTAAACCACGGACTTCCCCCGTCAGCCATGGTTTCTGGTTGGCCCGTACTGTGATGGTCTTGGTGTCTGTGACATCATCAATGCATTTGCTGATGTAGGCAGTAACAGTGTCCGAATACTCCTGGATATTGGTGTGTTGGTTGTAGGTGGCTGCCTGCTTAAACATGGCCCAGTCAGTGGAGTTAAAGCAGTCCTGTAGTGCTGAGGAAGCACCCTCTGGCCACACCCTTACCTGCTTCTGGACTGGTCTGGTGACTTTGACCTTAGGCCTGTATGCTGGCATTAGCATAACAGTACTGCGGTCTGAAGCGCCAAGGTGGGGGAGGGGTGAGGCCTTGTATGCTCCTCGCTGTGTGGTGTAGACCAGGTCTAGAGTGTTATTTCCTCGTGTAGGAAAGTCTATGTGCTGGTACACATGAGGAAACACTGTCTTAAGGTTGGCATGGTTGAAATCCCCAGCTACAATGAGGAATCCGTCTGGGTGCGCTGTCTGCTGATCACAGATGGCGCTATACAGTTCACTCAGTGCTTTGTCTCGATCGTTGTTGTTGCCGCTGGGAGGGATGTAAACAGCCACTAGCAGAATGAGAGAAAGCTCCCTCGGTAGATAGAAAGGCCGGCACTTAATGATCATAAACTCCGCAAGGGGTGAACAGTGTCTACAAACTACCACAGCGTCCTGGCACCAAGCATCCCTGATATAAACACAGACACCGCCGCCGCGGGTCTTACCGTAGTTGAGTGCTCTGTCCGCTCGGTAGCATGTTAGCTGGTCGAGATGAATGGCGGAGTCCGGTATGTTGTTGTTTAGCCATGTTTCCGTGAATACGAAAACACAGCACTCTCTCACAGTCCGCTGGGATGACCTAAGAAGGTGTAGCTCATCCAGTTTGTTGTCCAAGGAGCGTACATTGGCGAGTACGATGGATGGTATAGCCGGCTTGTTTGGATTAGCCGCTAGCCTCGCCCGGATACCTCCGCGCTTCCCCCGCTTCTGCCTCCTCTCGCACCGCCTGCGGCGCTTCCTCTGCGGGTGCGCTGCAGTAGTGGGGGTCGGTGTCGAGGTGGGCCGCCGGAGTAGTCCGAGATCGTGTAGCTCCTTGGCGAGTGCCGGGTTTAGTCCGTGAATAGCGTGGTTTCTGATGTTGAAAAGAGTCCCACGGCTGTATGTCTGCCTTGGGACGGGCAAACGCGACGAAAATACAAAATCACTCGGGCACACCGACGAAGACAAACATGTATGCACCACATTTTCGGGACAGAGAGGGGCCGCTGCGTCCGTACGCGCCGCCATCCGGAAGGATCAGAGTCGCGGCTATTGTGGGCGACACTGCTCTCTCAGGGGTGGTGGGAGCAGATGTGGGTGACTCCGATTACCCCCAAGGTATGTATGTGTTTGTGTAACTCGCACCACACGTGTCCATACAGCCTGTGTGTGTTATGAATATAAGTTTCTGCTAAATACAGTGCTGGGTATATACTGTATTGTATGCAGTGGCGGATCCAGGGGGTGGCGACTTGGGCTCAAGCCCCGGATCTCGCTTCTGAGCCGGTCTGAGTATAATGTGTGCAGTACTGGAATTCACTAGAGAGTGGCAGCATGCGCAGGAAAGCAGCCTGCAGCCTGTAGCCTGCCTGTCCAGAAGAAGAAGCGTTTCCCTCTCGTCGCTGCCAATCATCATCATATCAATGGATATCAGAAGCTTTTTCAAAAAGCGGACAGCTAACGTTACACCACCACCACCAGCAGCTGCTGCTAAACAAACTGATGTTCCAGGTTTGTGAAGCTTATTTTATTAAGAGTATAGGTCTAGACCCGCTCCATATGAAACTTGTCATGAGATAGCTGATGTTTTTAATTTGAGATATACATCATTAGATTAGATTTACTTGACTTGAATTGGTAATAGTGAGTTGATGAGGTGAGATTTAGCTATTTTCAGTTGATTTGATGGAATGTTGGGATTTGGTTTTGTTTTTGTCATGCAGATAACAGCTACATGTAGGGATGATCAGCCAGGGACAGCAGCAGGTGGACTACCTGATACTGATTTAGGGACCCCAGAAATTGGCCCAAAGCAGGTGTCCCTCCCCCAGTACCCCCTCAGCCAGTTTGGTACCCAGCAGAGAGCATTTAACAAAAGCTGGTTTGAGCAATTTAAATGGCTGGAGTACTCTGTAACCAAGAACTGTACATTTTGCTTTTCGTGTCGAATTTATGGAAGGCAGAATATTCGCACCAACAAGGATACTCTCCTCAGTAGCTCCGGCTTTTCAAATTGGAAAAGGGCTTTGGATACCTTCCGTGAGCATGAGAAAAGTGCCCTCCACATGTCAAGAATGACCTGTTGGCAGAGCTTTAAAAGCACACAAAGTCATGGGGATGTGATTGAGCAGCTGAATACTGCAAGCGCAGCAGAAATAACAGAGGCGGCAATACCTTAAACGCATTGTGGGTGTAACCACATTTTTAGGGAAGCAAGGCATCCCATTCCGTAGGCATGATGAGCAAGACACCAGTCATAATCCAGGCAACTTCCTCGAATGCATGCAACTCCTCAAAGAGTTTGACCCCTTTCTCCAAAAATATAAGCCTCCATCTAATGCCGTCTACCTCTCCCATTCAACCCAAAATGAAATGATCACCAGCATTTCACAAGAAATAACAGAAAATATCACAAAACAAATTAAATCATCCAAAATGTACTCTGTGATGGCAGATGAAGCCAGAGACCACCACACAGAGCAGCTGGCTGTCTGTGTCTGTTATGTCATACAAGGGGGTACGCCGAAAGAGGCATTTCTTGGGCTACAGAAGCTAGACAGTTTTGACGCAAAGTCAATTGTAGATGGAATAAAGGCAGTGCTACAGTCTCACAATCTAAGTGACCTCATGTGTGTTGCACAAACATATGATGGAGCAGCGGTGATGAGTGAATCAGTGAGGGGTGTTCAGGCCCGCTTCAGAGAGCAACACCCTGAAGCTGTGTATGTGCACTGTTATGCACATGAGCTCAACCTTGTTCTGTGCTACACATGCAAGGCTATACCTGAAGCAACAACATCCTTCGATCTGCTTGAAAACATCTACACGTTTTTCAGCAACTCTCTTGTCAACCACAAGTTCATATAAATCCAAAACCAACTGGGATTAAAACCATCTCAACTTGTGGAGCTCTCCACAACAAGATGGGCTTGCAAAGTGAGGTCTGTCAATGCTGTCTTGAACAACCTTCCTGCCATTCTGGCATGTCTCGGCGACATGAAGACAGCCAAGGCCAAAGGGATCCTGGCAAAGCTCTGCAAGCCAAAGACCATCTACCTGCTAGTGATGTTTGCCAAAGTCCTCAGCATAATAACTGAAGGGCTTCACCGGTACCTGCAGGGGGAGAGTTTGGACCTGGGTAGAGCGGCTCAGTATAAAATGGCAACTGTTCAAACCCTGACAGATCTCCGCACTGATGCTGGGGCTGAGGATGTGTTTATGAAGGCCATGACCGTATATGAGGAAAATCACATCCAGCTCCCTGTTGGTCCCAGGCAGAAACAAAAAAGGTTGGATCAGTTTGTGGTGGAGTCAGCCTGTGGGTCAACCTCCAATCCTACCACCTCTGATGATTTCAGACATCAGCTTTTTTATCCTTGCCTGGACCGGATGATACAGGAGCTCACCCATCGGTTTTCAGATGTTGGAGAGGAGCTTATGTCAGGCATTCAAGCCTGTAACCCGAACTCATCGACCTTTCTTTCTGAAGATGCTCTCAAATGCCTTGCCTTGCATTATAAGATTCAGCTGAAGCCAGAAGAACTCTTTGTGGCAAAAAACTTCATTATGAGAAGGATGGAGAAAGAGGAAGTCCCTGACACAGCCACTGTGTTCAAACTACTTGATGGAGACATGTTTCCCAGTCTGAAGGCGGTCCTCCAAGTGGCCCTGACAATTCCAGTAAGTAGCTGCAGCTGTGAACGCTCCTTCAGCGCCTTGCGACGTCTTCACACATGGTTGAGGAGGACCATGGGACAAGACAGGCTCAATGACCTAGCCATCATGTCCATTGAAAAGGACAACCTGCATGCTATAACTCCTGACATCATTGACAGATTTGCTCAATTGAAGCCACGCCGGCACAGCCTTATGTTGCCACCACAACAAAATAAGTAAAGACAAACGAGAGGAAGGAGGGAAAGAGAAAGTGAGGGGGGAAATGAACAGAAATGGAAATCACACAAAAACGTGTGCATGAATGAGTGAAGAGGAAAAGACAGGAGAAGAACTATAACGTTCAAAAGCAGAAGAGGAGGCATGACAAGCAAGAGGACAGCTCTGACATGTATTTAAAGAGTGAGGAAGACAGAGGAGAGGAAGGAGTGAAGAGAAAGTGAGGGGAAAAAATGAACAGAAATGGAAATCACACAAAAATTTGTGGAGAAAGCAAAAGAGGAGAGACAGGAGATGAAAAAGGGTTGAGAATAAAGATTGAAAAACAGAGCAGTAAAGGACAGCTGAGGTGCAAGCCAGGATCACAGGTAGCCTGCAGTAAGGAAATAAGATGCCTTTTATTGTACTTTATTTCACATCTCTAGTTTATGATCAGTCTGAATAACTTTTTTGTTTTATATTTTTTTCTGTCAGTGGACGGTGAGGCCAGGTTCATGATATAAGACGGTTCTCCGTGCCTTTCTCTGCTTTGAACTGGTGGTAAGTTGAAGTACAAAAAAAAATTAGTTTTGTGTGCAAGGCAGCAAAAAAAAACGGAAAAAATAAATCGGCATCTGCACCCTCAGGGCTAAGCCCCTGATCTCCTAGAATCCTAGATCCGCCCCTGATTGTATGCCTTAAAAAAATAATGGCATCATCACATTCACAATGTAAAGTTACCGGACACACAAGATGCCATCGGACTAGACTACACAAGAGTTCAGTTCCTCATTACCACCCTCCCAACCCAATCATGAAATGGTTATACCAGAGATTCTCTACATAGGGAGATTCCAATCTTCGGGTGAAAACCCGTAACGGCTGTGGGGTCTCATGAGGGAGACCAGAAGCTGTTCTGTTTGAATGGAATCCTATGGGAGAAGTGGCAATGTACCCTGAACAAACTCTTATTTTGAGAAAACAGTAGTTATAGCAATTAGTAGTTATAGCAAAAAACAGTGTTATAGCAATTAGACTACCTCTGTGTTGATCTGTAACATCTTATCCACAGCCTAGCAAAGTATGACGACTCCTGCGAAGATCTCAAACGAAATAATGGTCGTTTTGTGAGACAAGTGACAGTTGGAGGTGTTACGACAGACGGAACCCATTTACGTTTTAATGCGCCAACTTCCTGGAATGATCTTCCTACTCTCATCACAAACCACCCCGCCTCAATTTGTAATTGTTTTAACAGATTTTTGCTGGTAATCGTGTCCGTCTTTTGGTGTTTATTTATTGTTTAAGTTTGTTTACTGTGTTTTATCTTATTTATGATGTTTTCGTTTGTAATCATCATCAATGTATTCTCGATAGTTTAATAAAGGCTGAATGAATGAATATTGTCATGTTCATCTGTGGCAGTCCAGGTTTTAAACAACAGTATTAAGCACAAAGTAAATATGGGTAGAACATATATTGCACAATACACAATATTGCAACCCCCTTTTTTCCCGCTGTTCTTTTAACATTCTATCCTGACAACCAGGAAAAGATAGTGAGGTACCATTGACTGTAAAAGTGAGGTACACCATATGCCACGTCTATGCGCTGCATATAATTGTAGCAATCGGTCCAGAAAAGGACTGTCACTTTTCAAATTTCCCTGTGACACCAACAGGTAAGGCCCAAGCTCATATAATATGAAATTAAGCTCATTATAATATGAATTTCTACACGTTACACTACGGTCATTGATTCACCAACGACAACGGTCACCTCTCGCGCTTCAGCATTGAGACGCTAACATTTGGCTTTTCATTCTGATGCTATGCTAATTTTAATGGTACAATTGTATCCATTTACTTGCACCTTACCTTTACTGGTGTAGTCCTTCATACATAATGTCGAATATTTGTGACCAATGGTGAAAAACCCACTAAGAAACCACCCTTTAAAAATCAAGGAAGTTTCTAATGGAAAATGGGCAAATTGTGTATGGATCAGGGCAGGAATTTCACGAGGGCCACGAGGGCCATGGCCCTCGTGCCCTCGCAATTTGGCCTTGTGCCCTTGAAAAAAATATCTGCCCTGAGGCCACGGTGGCCTTGATGCCCCGCCCGCACTGCCCCAGTTGGTTTTGCGGTTTTCTCGTCTGCGTCTTTCCTGTCAACACAGCTTTGACACCTGCGTCTTTTGAGAAAAAAAAGCGTCTGTGCCGTTGGCTCTGACTGAAACCCCCCTCCCCCTCTTGTGTCCGCGTCCGCGAGACTGTGCCGTTGGCTCTGACTGAACCCCCCCCCCCCCCCTCTTGTGTCCGCGTCCGCGAGACTGTGCCGTTGGCTCTGACTGAACTGAAGAGAGGGATAAAGTCACCGGGATTGAGGTAAGACACTACAGTATATATGGTCTATAACATATAACTTAGTTACGTTAAATTGCTTGTAGCCTACAGTAACGTTATATCACTACAACGTTGACCCAGGTTTAAAGTGCCGATCATAGCCTGTAACATTAACATCAACGTTAACAAACGCTTGCTAGCTTGCTGTCAAGTTTTTCCTTTGTCGAGCTGCTTGTTCCTGCCGTAATGTGTAATTTATATGTATTCATGATCTCGGTGTTGTTACTTGGGTAGGCCTACGTTACAGTTGGTTGATGTGTGCTGGCTGTTTATAGTTTTCGTTTCCGACGTACCGACGTGTAACTGCTGCCGGTTTGGCCATAAAAGTTCACCATCGCAAAAGAGATTTTATCTCAATGTGTTTTTTCTGGTTAAATAAAAATTAAGACAGGTAGGCTAACACCGGTGGCTGGCTACATTACAACATTAACATTTATTTTTATTCATTTACCCCCAGCGATAATTATGCCAAGCAAGCAGCGGAGGGAGAGGTGCCTTAAAAAAAGCTTTGAAGATGCAGCTACAAACTGCAAAACAATCGACGCTTTTTTTAAGAGGTGAGTGATCAATTATGTTTGAAGAGGCAACGATACACTGTAGTTTGTTTGATTGTTAGCTATCTAACAGCACATCAAAAATAATTGTAGGCTAAGCCAGATATTGTTCAGTGAATCAGTTTATCATGTACAAAAATATTTAGGCTTAATATTTAAGAATGTTTGCTTATAAATACATAAACCTGGTTGTTCTATATTAAAACACTTTGGGTTAATTAGTACTATTAAATAAATCATATTATTACTTTTTTCACATTTTTACAAATATGCATCACATTAAGTTTAATAGTTTATGTTAAAACTTTGTAATCCAAATGGATGGACATTTCATATTCAATTTAAATACATACAGAATAGGCCTGATATTTTTGCTGTTGCTGTGAGTGTAATTTGCCATTAGCCATTTTTACCCAGTTCATTATGTGTCAATATCTTTCAGTCGGAGTAAGGCAGACCAGTTAGGTGACACAGGAGAGCCAGAAAGCAAAAGACAGAGAATTGAACATGAACAGACAGGAGCAGAAAGACAAAGTCCAGTGCACAAAGATGAGGGAGGAGGAGACAACGAAGGACCAGTTAATGAGAGAGAAGGAGAAGTACCAAGACACAGAGATGATAGAGGAGGAGAGAGAGATGAGAGAGGAGGGGAGAAGGCAGGAGGAGACAATGAAGGACCAAGTAACAGGGATGAGAGAGGAGGGGAGAAGGCAGGAGGAGAAGATGAGACAGGTTACAGAAACATGGGAGAGAAAAGGAGAGAACAGGGAGGAGACATGGAAGGACTGGGACAAGGGGATGAGCAAGAGGTAGATGAAGCCAGGAAGAGAAAAACCACTGCCACCACTGTAGAGTCCTGGGGGTATGACTGGCTGCACTTTGAGAAGGACAAGAAAGGCTATGTTAGTAAGGTGTGGTGCTGCATCTGCAGGGAGCACTATAAAAACTGCACTGCACAACACACATACATACATAATACAGATACATACATAACTGGCAGCACAAATGTTAAAAAATGCACAGCCAAAACACATATTAACTCAAAAGCTCACATCACAGCATGTCAGCAAGCAAACCAGGCTTCAACTAATTCCAACACAGTTACACAGCTCCAGACACTTAATAACAAAACTGAAACAAAGATGTGTAAATTATTTGATATTGCATACACTGTGGCATACACTGTGGAGTGTGGAGCTGTGGAGCGCAAGCATGGGGTGGAGCTGGGGGTCACCTACCACAACTCAAAGTCCTGCCGCATATTTATTGAGCATATTGCTGGAAACATCAGAGACCAACTTCAAGCTCTTAAAAAATGTGAGCCTTTCTACTGCTCCTTACTGTTCGATGGAAGCACAGACAAAGGAACATCAGATAAAGAAGTCATAAGCATAAAGCTTATTGAACATGGCTCCCCCAGAATCAGACTACTTGGGTAAGGACAATATAGACACATAGTCTCTGTTGAATGTTTTTTTTACACATGTAATTTTATGGTTTTTATTGCAATAGTGACATTCAGTAGAAAAGGGCAGGAAAGTTGTGAGAAAGGATGTAATGATGCAACATAGGTTGGGGTGACTGTAATTAAGCTTCCAGTTAATCAAAAGTATGAAGAAATAATTATTCATTTCTTTCTTTGTGTTCAATATTTTTTAAAGTATTGCAGAGCCAACAACATGTGATGCTGATGGGGTTTTGGAGGCCATAATGCAAAAGTGTGCAGAAAACGACCTAGATCTGAGTGGCTGCTTGACTGCAACAGCAGCTGAAGGAGCAGCCGTCAACTTTGGAAGGACAAATGGTGTCCTCACCAAACTACAAGAGTGTGTGCCATGGATGCTCAAAGTGCATTGTGTCGCCCACAGACTGGAACTGTGCCTGAAGGATGCCTTCAAGGGCACATACTTTGAACAGGTAGGACTAGTTCTCCCATAAAATACTACTAGGTACTAATAGAATGTGTAATAAAATGTCTCATAAATGCCTTATTTTCTGTTTTTCTTTGACCAAGATCGATTACCTCCTGATGAGACTCTACTCTCTCTACCGTCGTTCCCCCAAAAAATGGAGGGAGCTGAAGGCCATCGGAGAGGAACTTGAGGAGCATGTAGTTAAACCAGCTCGCTCCCAGGGGACCAGGTGGATAGACCACAGGAGGAGGGCTGTTTCCTGTCTTGCCACCACAAACTACAGGAGCATTGTCACCCACCTCCAGGAAAGACAGGACGAGGCTACGCCAGACAAGGAGAAGATAAGGGCACTGTTACGGCAGTTAACCTCGCCAAAGTTTGTACTTAATATGGCACTGTATCAGGATCTTTTATCTATCCTGGCTGAACTGTCGCTTAATTTCCAAGGAGATCAACTGCCTCTGTCGTGTGTGCGCACGAGGATCCTGTCTGCCCAGGCTGCACTGCGTAAGCAAACTCAGAAGCCAGGTCCTTATCTCCGCCCAGTCCTTGAATCCTTCACCACCACCACCACTGAGGGATTTCAGTACAATGGAGTAAATATCAGAAACTCCAATGTTACTGCAGAAGCCTTCTGTAACCATAGGAAAGACACAGTGGACAACATCATTGCATGCATCGGCAAGAGATTCTCTACTTTCTCCACTGATCCTGTGCTCCTGGCTGCAGAGATGTTTGATCCTGTGAATTTCCCAACAGAAGAAAAGCTCTTAGAGGAGTTTGGTGACGAAGAGATACATCATCTGTGCAAGCACTTTGAGCCTCTTCTGACCAAAAATGGCTGCAATGTGGCTGAGATAGACAGGGAGTGGTTTAGAGCAAAAGCTCACATAGTACGCCACCATAAGGACCAAACTTTCCTCCCGCTATGGTCAAGATTTCTGATGGAGAAGGAAAGCATGTACCCCAACCTGCTACACCTCATAAAAAATAATCTTGGTGTTCCCTATCTCTACCTCTCAAGTAGAGCGGCAGTTCTCGGCCATGAAGAGAATGCAGGGAGACTGGCGCTTAAGCCTGCATACATCCACCATTGAGGACCTCCTCCTCATCAAGTCACAGGGTTGTGCTCCTGCAGATTATCAAAGCCAAGAATCTGTGGCAAGATGGTGGGCAGCTGGCATCAACAAAAAGAGGCCAAACATTCATCCATATGGTCCAAGGAACCCCAAAACGTGCACTACAAATCTCCCTGACTCCCCATCCCCATCTTCAAACGAGTCTAGTGACTCTGATTAAGGACCTAGCGTGACACAGGTGTCGTGGTGTTTCAATGTTTCACAGCCTGGTGTTTCAATGTTTCACAGCCAGGTGTCATGGCGTTTCAATTTTTTTGCAGATATATAATATTTCAGACTATTTTTTAAAAATAAAAAAGTCAAATGTTTTCTTTGTTGTCTATTTAGTTTATTTTATCTCCTCCATAATTTTCCTTGAATGAGAAATTGGTCTGGGCTCTTATGGGTTAATCAGTAGCCTATATGCTAGTATATGTTTACAGTACCGTTTACAGTCAAACATTTTGTATTGATCAAAATTGAGCCTACAGTGCAGGCTCAATTTTGATCAACCAAAAATCTGTGTAGCAGTTTTTTGAGGACAGCCTGAAGATGCTCTTGCACATTTGATGTCAATTGAGCAATTGTGGGTGGAGATTGGTTTAATAAGTTTTACAGTTTTTAAAGTGAGTGATGGACTTCATAATTTCCTGTGAACTTCAGTTCAGTTGCTTTTATTTTCCCTTAAGGGAAACTTGGCTTGGAGACAGGTTAAAAAATAGACAACTATAAAAACATATAATAAAAAAACATAATCACATGTAAAAACAAGACAGACAAATCACAAGCAAAAATCAGATCGATGCGGTTCATTTTGTATTCTTTTTAGATATGTTCAATAGTTTCTAATCTTCAGACATAAAAAAGTAAAGGAGATGTTTCTTTACCTGCTTGACAGTTTCGACTGAGACTCCAATCTTCCTCAGAAGTGTCATTAGTCCTTAAATTAAATTCATTATGGACGTGGACTTAAAATCATTGTTTTATTTTATGGCCTTGGTGCCCTGGCCTTTGGCCTTTGTGCCCTCAAAAAATTGAAAATGAAAAGGCCAAGTGGCCTTGCCCCTAAAATGACGAAATTCCAGGCCTGGTATGGATACAGGGTTGTAAGAAGTTGGCACACCACCAAAAAAACAACAACATCTAAACAAATACAAGATTTCCAAGCCAATAGATTTATTAACATATGTAAGGTCAAGTAAAACTGAAGCATGAGAACATCACAGACCTACAAGCCTGGCTGAACGGTGGGCAACAGATGCCTCTTTCTGCTGCAGGAACTCTTTTATTACTTACTTGTTGTGACACTACACAAAATTTTTTTATCACAATTCCACCCCACCCTGTCAATGTTCAAGACCAGTGGTTCCCAACCTTTTCCAACTCAGGGACCACTTTTATGTCTTAAAAATTTTTCGCGGCCCACCTCCGAACATATAACGCGTTCTCAGAGCAATTTTTTTTATTGAACATAAAACGGAATACAGGTGAAACATGTTGGAAACTCCACACTCACACACGCATTACACACACACACACACACACACACACATCAATCATTCAAGGAGCTGTCCATCAGCACCACATAGATAGAAAACGCAAACATAGATAAATAGAAACGCAAGGGGCTCTCTGTAACATGCTAATTAACAAATGATTAATAAATAACAGCCAATATCTAAATATAAAAAAGAAAGCCCATTAAAATTACAAATAACCACAAATCTGATATAAAGATGTCAATTCTAGTCTAGCCGCTTGCAGTGGATCAGTCAACAGGCCAGCTACAGTATTTGTCACCTAATGAGAAGGCTGGTGTTGCATGGCGGCAACCAGATGCTTAAAGTCTGGCACAATCGAAGAAAGTCTCAGACGAAGATCTGGCTCAACATTCAGTTTGTTTCTGTACTTCGTTCTTAATGCAACGAGTGCAGAAAATCCAGAGAATCCTTGAGAAAGACATAGAGAGAGATATTGAGTGAGAGAGAGAGAGAGAGATTAAGTAAGTAATTCAGTAAGTTTAGAGTTAGAGTTACGCCGAAATTCCACTGGATGCGGAACGGCTGCTCTAGTTAACATTGCACTTGTGAGAATATCATTTAATAGCCTACAGTAGGCCCATAATATAGTAACAACATATTAAACTATTCTGTGCATTTCAGTGCCTTTGCCTAGGAGGAAGACAGCTGCTTTGTTGATTGTTAGCAAGACAGCGGAGGAGGGGTAGAAGGAGAACAAGCCGGCACTGGGTCCATCCATTAAATCAGCGCAGGCCTCAACAAGGAGCTTTTTATCATCTAGTGGCTGAACTGCGCCTGGACAGTGAACGGCATCACCAGTACTTTAGAATGAGTGCACAGCAAATGGATCTGCTTCTCTCAATCATCGGCCCAGAAATCACCAAGCAGAAGACAAACTACAGAGCTGCCATAGAAGCAAAGCAGAGACTGGCCGTTGGACTGAGGTGAGCTTATGTACACAACACAATGAATCACTGATCACAATAGGTTTCACCTTTTATTATTTTAAGTCAGTCACACAAATGTAAAACAGGAATAACTTAAAAAATGTAAAAAACAAATATAAAATCACAGCAAAACATATTAGTATGAATTCACAATAAAACAACTATTTACAAGTCACACAAATTTGAAACAGGAATAACTTAAAGAATATAAATATAGGAACAAATATAAATATAAAATCACAGCAATATATATTATGAAATCTGAACACTACTACTACAACTATTTACTCATCAGAATAGAGGTCGGTGTATGGGCTGCCACTCTCCCCATACTGCAGGTCATCCTGGGAGGCCAACATTTGCGTAAAGGCCCCAGTAGGATTGACAGGCAGGGGATGGGTGAAAGTGGCTGGCCTCTGCAGAGGTCTAAAGTGTGTGTGGGATGTAGGAGGGGGTTGATGCGGAGTGTAGCTTGGGTGTGGTGATGGCTGTGTGGCAGTCGGTCTGTTCTTAAGGCTTTGGAGTATGTTTATAATTCTAACTTTGGCCTCTTGCCTTTTCTCCCCATCAAGTTTGTGGAGTAGAGGTACAGTGCTCATTGCAAAATAGTAGCATTCGTCAATGTCAGAGGATGGTTTTGCTTCGTCTAAAATGTCAAGGAGCCGTTCATCCACATCAGAGCTCTGCCCTGGTCTGTGGCTCCTCCTTGTGTCAGAGCGCCCCCTCCCCTCTCTTGGGCTACGGGACCTGCGGGGCCAAGATGTAGATGGCCCCGGCACAGACTGGGCTGCTGGAGAAGCAGACACTGGTGGCACTGCCACAGTGGAGGAAGTCAGGTCATCAGATCCACATGCAGACAGTGGTGTGGATGATCTGTCCACCTCTGCCAAAGCACAGCTCAGGCTGCTTTTTGAACTACAAAACAAACACACACAGATAAACACATTAGTCACATTGGTGTCAGATACACACAAATGATCTATTACTTAATTGGAAATGTGCACATAAAATTTAAATGTAATACTGCCATCAATAATGACATAATAAAAGTAATATTAATAATAACTTCATACAGACCTTCTCAGCTGTAGGTGGGGCAAAAGGAAAGACATGATTTCTGAATACTTCCATTCTTTCTGCAATCCCCCCGCTGAGCCACTGGCAAGCACCTACTTTCGGCTCTTAACAAAACCGTCCCTCAGTGAACGCCATTTTGCCTTGCAGAGATTGGCTGAAAAATGAGACATATTTTAATAAATAATCATACATTTGAATAATCTTTCTTTGTTTATTAACTTCACAGGTACTTGGCCTCTGGGGACTCACTTATCAGCCTAGCATTCAACTACTGCCTCGGCCAAACCACAGTGAACAACTCCGTTCACATGGTGTTTGCTGCCATTGAAAAGGTGATGATGACAGTTGTTACCACATCCGACCGAAGAGACATGGAAAGCTGTAGCACAACGCTTTTGGGAAAAATGGAACTTCCCAAATTGCCTGGGAGCAATTGATGGGAAACACATTGTAATTGAAGCACCGTCCCGATCTGGCAGTCAGTACTTCAATTACAAGAAGACTTTCTCGATAGTGCTTCTGGCACTCGTGGATGCAGACTACAGTTTCAGGTGCATTCAGGTGGGAGACTTTGGGAGGACATCAGATGGTGGGGTGTATGCAGGATCAGATTTGGGGAAAGGGATGGAGAACAACAGTCTTCATGTTCCTCCAAAAAAATTTCTGCCTAGTGCTGCTCACCTCGGGGAGGTACCACATAGTGGGCGACGCAGCATTCCCTTTGAAGCCCTATCTCATGCGACCCTACCCAGGACAGAACCTAAACCACCAAAGGCAGGTTTTCAATTACAGACTGTCCAGAGCCAGGATGGTGGTTGAAAATGCCTTTGGCATTTTGGCATCACGTTGGAGGATTTTCCATAGAAGGATAAACTTGCACCCCCAAAAGGTGGATACACTTGTGGTGGCAGCGTGCATCCTCCACAATTTCCTCCTTGCCCCAAATGACAATGTGCGGCTGCTGGAAGAGGCAGAGGAAACTGGGAGACGCATGGCACCAGTAAGACACATGGGAGGAAACAGGGCATCAAGAGAAGCCTGTGCTGTTAGGGAGAACTTGGCCACTTTTTTCACCTCCCCTGAGGGCAATGTGTCCTGGCAGAACAGAATGGTTTAAAATGATTTCACTAGAAGTCATTAATATGACTTAAATAGTGTACATTGTTTTTTTAATGGTGTGAAGAGGTTATTTATGTTGTTAATTGTGTGTTATTTTTATTCAAAATAAACTTGTGTTCTTGTCAACTTCTTGTCAGTCCCCCAATTTGCAGCCATTGTTATACACCAACAGCACAACACCTCCCCCTCCTTTTGGGTTACACAGCAAAGATTTGCCAGGTCTTTTTACCAGGCTTTTTAAACCTAAACAAATGTCAAGTACAATCTGAAACAAATAATTTATTTATATATCTCAACTTTAACTTAGCACGGACTGCTGTAACAAACACATTTCCCTTCGGGGATCTATCATTTCATTACCTGCTAGAAGTTACATAACCTGCAAATCAAACACACTAATAGAAGTTAAATACAAAACAAACTTTGAATAAACTACCCATTGCAGGATATTTATTTAAATATTTATCATGGGTTCTCTACATGTATAACTACAGAGTGTCTCATTTGATGTACACGAACGGAACATTTGCTTTCAAACATTTAATTGACCATGTTACGAACTTACCATCCACTCCAATCATTTCGGAAATTGCTTTCCATGCAGCCTCCTTTTTACCGTTGTCCTTGTAAAAAGGACTGGAATGATCAAAAATCACTGGGTGATTTTGAACCTCCATAATAAAACTCCTCATCCATGATGTCGAGGTAATGAAAATCCGCCTTGAACCTGACCTGTAGACTTCAGGTCTGTCCCCGCCCATTATGACGTATTCAATTGGTGAAATATGATCCGCTGAGAACCAGAGGTATTTTTATTTTGAAAATAAGTCGGATGTTTTATTTTGTATCTGTGCACGACTTCCTGCTCGAACGAGTTGAATTCGATGCGCCGTGCTCCGGCGTCCGTCAAAAATAGAAGCTCTGCGTATCTTTTGCGAGGGCTGGCGGATGACGGAGCCGCTCCGCATCCACGACGCAGCGGACACGGAGTCAGTGGACTCTCACACGTTGATTATAATGGATGCGTATCGGCTCCGCCGCCGCAACGGAGCGGATCTGCAGCCGTTCCGCATCCAATGGAATTTTGCCGTTAGAGATAGAGATAAAGATAGTTAATAATAATACATACGTTTTATATAGCGCTTTTCAAAGACACTCAAAGACGCTTTACAAATGAGGGACAAAACAAAACAAACAAAACAAAACAAAACAAACAAAACAACAAAAAAAACAAAACAAAGGGCAACAACAGTTCTGGAGGTAGGAGGCGGTGAAGATTGGTGGTACTGGAGAGTGAAGGCTTCAGGTGTTGTAGGTGATTTGAAAAAGGTGGGTCTTGAGGGTGCTTTTGAAGGATGAGAGTGAGTCGGACTGTCGGATAACCAGGGGGAGGGAGTTCCAGAGGGTGGGGGCGGCGATGGCGAAAGCTCTATCCCCCAGGGTGCGGTACTTGGTTTTGATGGTGGGGGTGAGGAGGTTGGCATCCGAGGAGCGTAGATGGCGAGGAGGAGAGTGGCGGTGTAAAAGATCAGTGAGATATGGGGGGGCCAGGTTATTGAGGGCTTTGTAGGTGATGAGGAGAATCTTGAAATGTATACGTTGTTTTATGGGAAGCCAGTGAAGTTGATGGAGGATGGGGGTGATGTGTTCTCTGGAGGGGGAGCGGGTAAGCAGTCGGGCAGCGGAGTTTTGGACATATTGCAGTTTTTTGAGAACATTTGAGGGGAAACCATATAGGATGCTTTTGCAGTAGTCGAGTCTGGAGGTGATGAAGGCATGGATTAATGTTTCGGCAGATGAGGGAGAAAGAGTGGGTCGGAGACGTGCTATGTTGCGGAGGTGGAAAAAAGATGTTTTGGTGATGTGGTTTATATGTGACTTGAAAGAGAGGGCAGGGTCCATGTAGATACCAAGGTTTCTAACCAGGGGGGTGGGGATAACAGGGTGACCATCAATGAAGAGTGAGAAATTCTGGGAGGTGTGGGGGATGGATTTTGGGCCGAAGATGATTATTTCCGTTTTATTGCTGTTGAGTTTGAGGAAGTTTTGGCTCATCCAGGTTTTTATGTCGGTGATGCAGTTGGTGAGGGTGGAAAGGATTTCTGGAGTGATGCTTTTGGTGTGTAGATAAAGTTGAGAGTCATCGGCATAACAGTGGAAGTTTAGTCCATGGTGGCGGATGATGTGGCCAAGTGGGAGTATGTAGAGGATGAAGAGGACGGGGCCCAGGACTGAACCTTGTGGCACTCCGTGTAAGAAGGGGGTGGTGGATGATTTGTGGTGGTTAATATTGATGTAGTGGGATCTGTCAGAGAGGTATGAGTTGAACCAGCAGAGGGCAGTGTCAGTGATGCCAATGGATTTTAGACGGTTGAGGAGAATGGAGTGGTTGACTGTATCGAAGGCGGCACTGAGGTCGAGGAGGAGGAGGAGGATGGTGAGGGTTCCGGAGTCAGAGGAGAGGAGGAGATCGTTGGTTACCTTGAGGAGAGCTGTTTCTGTGCTGTGATGGGTTCTGAAGCCGGACTGGAATGTTTCATAAAGGTTATTGTTGAGGAGATGATTTAGTTGTTTAGCTACAGCTCTTTCCACTATTTTTGAGAGAAATGTGAGGTTGGAGATGGGTCTGAAATTGTTGGGGTTATCGGGGTCGAGGCCAGGTTTTTTAAGGAGAGGAGTGATGGCTGCTAGTTTAAGTGGTGAGGGGATCATGCCAGAGGTAAGGGAGGAGTTTATGGTGTCTGTGATAAGTGGAGCAAGGGGGGTGAGGCAGGCTTTGACTAGAACAGATGGCATGGGATCCAGGGGGGAGGTGGATGTCTTCATGGTAGAGAATATTTTGGAAAGGTCTGCTGTAGTTATGGGTGTGGATTGTGTCTATCTTTGAAGTAAAAAAGGACATGAGGCTGTCACATTTTTCCGGGGTGAAAGTGGATGAAATGTTGTCATGAGGTTTGAGTAGTTTGTTTATGGTAGAAAACAGGGAGCGAGGCTTTGATGATCCTGAGTGAATGATGTCGGAATAGTAGGCAGAACGGGCTTGGTTTAGTGCAGACTTGTATTGCAGCATGTGGTCTTTGTAGGCTTGGGCGTGAACTGTGAGGCCGTTTTTTTTATGAAGTCGTTCGAGTTGTCTGAGTTGTTTTTTGAGTTTGTGAAGTTCCGGGGTGAACCAGGGAGCAGAGTGAGAGAAGGTGACTGTTTTGGTCTTCAGAGGTGCCAGTTTGTTGAGAGAGGTAGATAGAGTGTTGTTGTAGATGTTGACCAGGTCCATGGGGGTTGGATTTGTGGGAGGGGTGAAATTGGAGAGAGTGTGAGCTATACAGCAGGAGAGATTGTCAGGGCAGACAGATTTGAGGTTGCGGAAAGTTATTTTGCGGCTTAATTTTGGTTTGGGGGTAGGGATGTTGATATCAAATGTGATGGCCAGGTGATCAGAAATGGAGAGGTCCAAGCTGGAGATGTTATGGATGTGTAGGCCGGTGGAGCAGACCAGGTCGAGGATGTGCCCATGGTTATGAGTGGGAAAATTGATGTGTTGGGTGAAGTTAGTGCAGTTGAGTAGGTCGAGGAAGTCTGTTGCATTTTTGCAGTCCGGGGAGTCAATATGGAGGTTAAAATCTCCAAGGAGTAGGATAGTTGGTGAAATTGAGAAAAGTGAAGTAATAAATTCTGAGAGATCTGATAGAAAAGATGGGTTGGGCTTGGGGGGGGCGGTAGATGATTGCTGTGATGAGTGGTTTGGGTCCGGGTAGTTTAAAGGCCAGATGTTCAAAAGATGGGGCAGAAGGAGTGGAGAGTGCACGAGGTTGGAGATTTTGGTGGAAAATAGCAGCAATGCCTAGTCCTCTGCCCTCAGTGCGTGGTTTGTCCAGGTAGGAATATCCAGTGGGGGTGATTTGATTGAGTAAAAAATAATCCTGGGGTTTTTGCCATGTTTCATTAAGGCACAGAAGGTCAGACAGACAGACAGACGTACTTTAATAATCCCTGAGGGAAATTGCATTCGTTACATACAATACTCCAGTGCAAAAGGAAGAGGAGACAGACACTCTACGTAAAGTAAAGTGTTAGGTTATATTATATATTTATATTCAATGTAAAATATAAAATAAAATAAAAACCTATGTAAAATATAAAACCTATGTAAGCAATATACAAAATATACAAACAAAGAAATATACATAAATGTACATACAACCAGGCATACACTGAGAGGTGATAGCATACGCAAGGATGTAGCATGTCAGATTCTATGTTGGAAAAAAGACCAGTTGTGCAAAGATGACCAGTTATGCAGTGAAATTAAAAGAAATTACCAGTTATGCAATATGAATGAATAACCTGTTGTGCAGCAGAAACTATGATGAAAGTGACAGATTGTATAGTTGTTTATCTGTGATGAAATCATTTAATATGAGGCTTTTATTGTTGAGGGATCTTGTATTGGAAAGGGCGATTTTTATTGGCTTTTGTTGTGAAATGGATGGGGCGGAAGTAGGGATTTGACGGAGGTTGAAAAAGTTCACGCAGGATGTGCTCTGATGACGCGCATTGTTGTGATGACGCGGTGAGGAAGCGTGGGGTCCGGTGTGTGAGCTGCGCTGAGTCCATAGTGTTGGAATTGAATTTTCGGCAGTGTAGGAGTATGTAAAGTTGCGGCGGGAGCCTCGGTGAATGTAGGGGGGTAGGCGAAGAAGTCCAAAATTACGGAGTGTGGTAAGGAGTTTGCTGGAGGGAGGCACATTGGGAACAAACTGGAGGAGTTGCTTCGGCGTGTAGCGGAGTGTCATGGCCAAGCTTACCAGGGTGCTGGAGCTGGATGCTGGTGAAAGTTGCTGGCGAAAGGAGAGATGGTGGAGCAGAAGCAACAGCCAGATTAAGGCAGATGGAAATGCCAGTTGACTTGTTGACTTGGAGCCATCGGGGGCCAGAGCCGAGGAAAGCTAGCGTAGCCGGCAACAAGCCGGTTAGCCAGCTAGCTCAGAAGGGGCGCGTTGGTCGGCTAGCCTGCTCAGGTTGGAGGGTGGCGGTCCCAGCCAGCTAGGGCTGACCGCACCGGACAGATGGAAATTTGCCCGGATCTCCACCCCCGACGAGCGGCAATGGAAGTTGGTAGGCTGGATGGAGTTTGAAAAACCGTCCAGGTGAGCCGTGACCAGGTGGTGTTTACACCCGACAGCCTTCAGCAAGACCTTCAGCAGCCAGCAGATGGTAAGTCCAAAAATCAATACACAGCCCCGGGCAGGTTTTGAAGCAGGATGGTTGAGATTGTAGAAAATAATCCAGGTAGCTTAGTGGAGAAAGGGTTCGTTTGAGGCGAGAAATCTTTGATAGGAGAGCAAGAAGCGGCAGCCAGAAATGCGCCAGCATCCTCTCACGTCCACATAACATAAACAAGATGTGTTTCAACATCATTAGAGATAGAGATAGTTAGAGATAGAGATAGTTAGAGATAGAGATAGTTAGAGATAGAGTTAGAGTTAGGGTACATATAGATTTCATTGAGAGCTGAAGGTATGGAGCCACAGCTCTACAATGAAATCATGGACCTAAAGGTCCATGACCGCATAAACCCGGGCCTCACCAAGCACCAGCGGTACACAATTAGAAGAAGAGCACCAAATTTTGTACTGAAGGGTAAGTACATTAATTTCTAGACCATCATTGAGTGCATTTGTTTTATGTTTAGATTACATTGAGCTTCTTTGATCAGATGGAGTCCTTCACTACATATGCCGACGTCGGGCAGATAAACAGGAACACCTGGCAACAGTGGTCCCCACTGTTGCCCAAGCAAATGAGGTGTTCCTGGACCTTCATAGTAGCAGTCATGGGGCACATTGTGGTGTGGACAAAACACACCATGCAATTATTAGCCGCTATTACTGGCCTGGCATGGAAGCGGACATCCGCAAATGGGTAAGTTAGAAGGGTCATTCAGACTGACCTTTGTATATGAATGCAATAACTAAAGCAATGTGTCCTTTCATTTCCTGTCATTTGTGTCCTTTACTTGGTGTTTCCGCTTGACCAAAAGTTCTACGATTTTGAATAATTGAATATTTTACTTCAGATAGCACAGTGTCCTGACTGCCAGGTCAAGGGGGCTACTATGAAGGAAAAAAAGCAATACAACCCCATAGAGGTGAGATTATTTGTGCAACTGACTGTCCCATACAGTGAAATGTGCGTACATGCTACCTGCTTCTGATATCTAATAATCATTCCCATTTTTCCAGGTCACCGAGCCATTCGAGCTGGTAGGAATGGACTTGGTTGAAACTTACCAAAACTGAGGCTGGTAATCAATACATCTGTGTAATGGTTGATTATTTCCCTAAGTGGGCAGAGGCCTACCCTCTTAAGAGTAAGTGTGCAGAGGAGGTGACCAAGTGTATTCTAGACTTTGTATACAAATTTGGTGCACCTCAGAGACTGCTTACAGACCAGGGGACAGAATTCAAAAATCAGGTGAACACTGAAGATGAACTATTTCATTCTGAGTAAGTAGTTCTGTAAATGCTAACTTGTTTGGTGAAAAATGGAATTTAAGGTCAATGCCAGACTCTGAGTCGCTGGGCATTAAGCGGAGCTTCTGCGCGCCATACCACCCCCAAACTAATGGCTTGGTGGAGAAGCTGAATGGCACCATTCAGAGGTAATTTTCAAAGTGTCAATCTGGCAGATCCGTTAATACGGAACACCGGGACAATGCCCGGTGTTCCGTATTAACTTGTGACCACGTTAACTGGTGACCGTCAGCCAAATGCGTCTGTGGTTGTCGTAGAAACGACAGATGTTGAAAACGGGAAAAGGGAACGTAGCTGTCCTCGCAGATGCCTTTGTTCAGTTTCTTACCCGTTATCGTTCCAATTTTTAAAAATAGACCCGAGTCGTCCTTGCAGTCTTATTTGTGTGAACGCATCAGGTACTCCGTCTGGTTTTAAACGTCGCTTTTGTTTGTAAACAGGAAGAGAGCTAGTTTGCTCTTCCTGCTAAAGTCTCTAATACATCTCCAATAAAAACTCTTGAATACATTTGGTCTATGGAGCCTGCTTCAGTAAACATGTATCAGAAGAAATATTTGTCCTTTTGAATGGCCTTATAAAAAATAATCATTTTCACGGGAGTCGAACACGTATCATCGTGACAAAATAAATGAAAGACGAGAGCTATTCCAGCTCACCAAGAACGCACTGAGGATTTCGAATAAAATATACAGCAGACAGACTGCCGTCTCTTTTTAACATGGGACGGATAACCACGTTAACTTGTGACCACAACTGGCTCTGTTCCTACTAAAGTCTCGAATAAGTCTCTAATACAAATATACATCTACGGAGCTTGCTTGAGTAAACATGTGTCACCACACCACGAATAGAAAAAAAAAAAAAACGAAAACTTTGTATGGAATTTGAACTCGTACTTTTGTGACAAAACGTACTAAAGGCAGACGCTTAATGCAGTTCACCAGAAGCACACTGAGGACTAGTCCTAAAATACCACATACAGTCTCGTTACACGGGACGGATAACCACGTTAACTTGTGACCACACCTGGCTCTGTTCCTACTAAAGTCTCGAATAAGGCTCTAATACAAATATACATCTACGGAGCCTGCTTGAGTAAACGTGTGACACCACGAATAGAAAAAAGAAAAAATTAAAACTTTGCATGGGATTGAACTCATACTTTAGTGACAAAACGTACTAAAGGCAGACGCTTAATGCAGTTCACCAGAAGCACACTGAGGACTAGTCCTAAAATACCATATACAGTCGTCTCTTTTTAACACGGGATGGATAACCACGTTAACTTGTGACCACACCTGGCTCTGTTACCGTATGAGCCCTCTGTGCAAATTGCTGACTGGGTCTCAGAATATTTAATATAACGTTGTATGGTGTAGTTGGTGTTGGAAACGCTCTTCCTGTGAATGTCTGAAATGTCTAACATTTCCCAAACACATCTTTGGAGCCTGACTAAGCATGTGGCGTTCAGCCCTTTCTTATACAACATACAATAAGAAACATAGTGTTTGCTGTGTCTGATTTTCCCAGCCAGGAGACGGGACAATCAGATCAAGTTGTGACCATACGGCTCAGCGGTCACCCCATGCGTAACTTGCAGATACGAATTATTTACAGTTTTTCATATTTGGTTGTGTACAGACTAGGGGTTGCATGACTTCAGATTTTTTAAAGTCGACTCTAATGTGATGAAAGTCGAGTCGACGTCGACTAGTCGCTGATGACGTCATTAATATTTTTCGTCATAATCAAAATCACAGGAGGAGGGAATGTTTTGCAACGACCTGTATTAATTGACATGTACGCCATGTACAATAAAAAAGAAACAGCTCGACAGCAACCGCATCCATTCTTTTTATTTTCTTCGAAAGAAACGCGCAGAATAAAAGCGGAAGCGCAGTATAAAAAGCGGGAGCGCTCCACACACTAGGAAGTCGTTCCAAACTTCGAACGTTCACGAATGCTAGGCAGCACTCCAGCCTCGACTCCCAAGAACGTTCCATAGATCGCGACTCACAAGGAAGTGCTCTAGCGAGTCGCAGCCTCCAGTTCGGAACACGGCCAAAGTCACACGATCGCCGACTAGTCGACGTCACACGCAAAACGTCATTGTAGTTCTTAAAGTCGACTAGTCGACTAGTCTGTGCAACCCCTAGTACAAACATGTAGTTTCAACACAAAGATGCATTGCCGCAAGTGTCTAGTGGTTTATACATGCTGCTCTAATCTAAACAAAAAAATAAACAACAAATATAAACAAAAAAACAAACCCAAACATTAACAAACTGGACAAAAATATGGGTTTTCCATCTGTGGCCTCCCTGCATAGACCCAGTGGCTCCACTTGTTGCACCCTGTGCACTAATTCTCTCATCCTGATTCCACCTGAGTATTCCTTCACAAAAAAAAACTTAGGCCATACGCCAGGTGAAATCAGGATAATAGTCCAAGTGCTGTGTCCACTTAACCACTGGACAGTTTACAACCATGTTGGAGTAGGCGACAAATTGAGAAAGACATAGGGTCTGTCTCAATTCACGTACTTGCACACTTAAACTTCCTTTTTTGAGTGCATAGTGCGTTCACACTGGTAATTGCGGCAAGACGCAGTACACTGCTAGTACCCGGATGGTGCACTCATAACGGTCAAAAAGCTAGTGTACTACGCTGGACACTTTTCACCCTCAATGGTCGCCATTTTGTCTACGTAACGGAAGGGGAGGGAACGCCAGCACTTTCCAAAAAAATCTGATAAAGATTGCGGACGACATCTGTAGACCGTGGGCCCAGACCACTCCTTTTAAATGTAAGATATAACGTTACACATCAATCGAAAAGTGGTTATTTTTCGTTATGTATCACCATTTTATTGTTAGACAGATGTATGACAGATGTCATAAGCGATTGTGAACGGTTTGTGCTGATATGCTTATACGTGAATGCTAATACGGGAACGAACGCTTGTATCGTCATTTCCGGTAAGTGCAAAACGGGAGTGCTTCATTTGAGACGGTACTTCTTAGACGGAATTCACGCACTACATCAGTAAGTACATAGTGCACGTACGGAAGTGTACTCGTGGAAGTATGTGGATTGAGACACGGCCATAGAGAGAGAGAGATTGAGTGAGATTGAGAGAGAGGGAGAGTTTAAGTAAGTATAGAGTTAGAGATAGAGATAGTTAGAGATAGAGATAGTTAGAGATAGAGATAGTTAGAGATAGACATAGTTAGAGATAGAGATAGAGATAGTTAGAGATAGACATAGTTAGAGATAGAGATAGAGATAGTTAGAGATAGAGATAGTTAGAGATAGAGATAGTTAGAGATAGACATAGTTAGAGTTAGAGATAGAGATAGTTAGAGATAGAGATAGTTAGAGATAGAGATAGTTAGAGATAGGGATAGAGTTAGAGTTAGGGTACATATAGATTTCATTGAGAGCTGAAGGTATGGAGCCACAGCTCTACAATGAAATCATGGACCTAAAGGTCCATGACCGCATAAACCCGGGCCTCACCAAGCACCAGCGGTACACAATTAGAAGAAGAGCAGCAAATTTTGTACTGAAGGGTAAGTACATTAATTTCTAGACCATCATTGAGTGTATTTGTTTTATGTTTAGATTACATTGAGCTTCTTTGATCAGATGGAGTCCTTCACTACATATGCCGACGTCGGGCAGATAAACAGGAACACCTGGCAACAGTGGTCACCACTGTTGCCCAAGCAAATGAGGTGTTCCTGGACCTTCATAGTAGCAGTCATGGGGCACATTGTGGTGTGGACAAAACACACCACGCAATTATTAGCCGCTATTACTGGCCTGGCATGGAAGCGGACATCCGCAAATGGGTAAGTTAGAAGGGTCATTCAGACTGACCTTTGTATATGAATGCAATAACTAAAGCAATGTGTCCTTTCATTTCCTGTCATTTGTGTCCTTTACTTGGTGTTTCTGCTTTACCAAAAGTTCTACGATTTTGAATAATTGAATATTTTACTTCAGATAGCACAGTGTCCTGACTGCCAGGTCAAGCGGGCTACTATGAAGGAAAAAAAGCAATACAACCCCATAGAGGTGAGATTATTTGTGCAACTGACTGTCCCATACAGTGAAATGTGCGTACATGCTACCTGCTTCTGATATCTAATAATCATTCCCATTTTTCCAGGTCACCGAGCCATTCGAGCTGGTAGGAATGGACTTGGTTGAAACTTACCAAAACTGAGGCTGGTAATCAATACATCTGTGTAATGGTTGATTATTTCCCTAAGTGGGCAGAGGCCTACCCTCTTAAGAGTAAGTGTGCAGAGGGAGGTGACCAAGTGTATTCTAGACTTTGTATACAAATTTGGTGCACCTCAGACCAGGGGACAAAATTCAAAAATCAGGTGACCACTGAAGATGAACTATTTCATTATGAGTAAGTAGTTCTGTAAATGCTAACTTGTTTGGTGAAAAATGGAATTTAAGGTCAATGCCAGACTGAGTCGCTGGGCATTAAGCGGAGCTTCTGCGCGCCACACCACCCCCAAACTAATGGCTTGGTGGAGAAGCTGAATGGCACCATTCAGAGGTAATTTTCAAAGTGTCAATCTGGCAGATCCTACACACTGACATGAATGCTGTAGACTTCATTGGTGACCTAAAGATGCCTGCTCATGTTTTCTGATACGGACATTTTCAGGTCTCAACAAGTTAGCACATCGTGAGCCTAAGAAATGGGATACCTTCCTCCAGCCTACCATGTTTGGGCTGAGGACCAAGAAGCAGCTCACGACCAAACACAGCCCATACTATCTGATGTTTCGTCGTGAGGCTAGGTATCCCAGTGAGGTGATAGACGACTATGAGGTAAGTGTCTGTACTTGTTTTGGAAGTGAGCACATGTGATCATAATTAGGTGGATAAATGGCCTGTTGAATGGAATATATTTAACACTTTTAGGTGCTAACCGAAAAAGTGGAGGCCATGCTCCACAGAGAGGAACCGTACGAGGGGCTGACCCAGCAGCCCCTTGTATAGGAGACTGAAGTCGAACCTGAGGAGCAGCCAGGACAAAATTAAGAAAAGAAAAATGGTCAAGGGCTGGGATGACAATTTTCATGTGGGGGACAAAGTGCTGAAAAGTAATATCAGGGAACAGCAGAGGAAGGGCGGCAAAATGGAAAGGGACCTGCTGGGACCCTTTACCATTAGTGCTATAGAGGGCAAAGTTGTCACATTGGCCACCAACACGGCCAGAACCATAGCCAACGTGGACCAACTGACGCCCTTTATAGAGCCAGAGGAGAGGATTCCTTCTAAACTCCAGCATGTTGGAAAATCTCCTCTGGCTCCCCCCTCCCCAACACGTCCCTGCAGTCAGCTCAGCCCTGGCCCATCCGTAAAGGATCGCGACTCCATTCATGGTAATGATGAATACCAATCAATGCGATATCAATATAATATGATGTTTATCCATGTTAAATGAGAAATTATGTAATTTTCATATTGCAGCTATCTGGAAATCTGCTGGTGAAATACTGTGGGCCAAGCTGGGGCCCTATAGCCTATTCACAGCAGATTTCCAGAGCCTGGCTCCAGGGGCAGAATTGGAGAGCGAGGTGAGTCTTATTTCATAAATTGCTTCAGATTGTCCTACTTTTGCAAGTTAATGTGGATAGTTTCTTTTTTAAATAGATTGTGAATGCATATTTGTCCTGGCTCTCCAAACAGCAAGACGGAGTCACCATCATTGACACGTTTGCCATGACAGCTATCTGGGATGGCAAGGAGCGTACGATGAGAAAGGTAAGGATAATGACTGAGAAGAAATAATAAAGCTTTGGGAGCGTTTGGGAGCTTATTAAAGCTCCCAAACATGGATTTATTTAGCACAAAGGACATGTTGTCCTTCATCAAAGGTGCCATGCAGAACGTTCTGCATGGCACCTTTGATGACGTTGTGCTAAAAAATCCTTTTTTTTTGGTCCAGCACCTGCACTTTTGTGATGTGCGCGCACTCCTTTTCTTGAAGGATAATGACTGCTCTTAAATGTGTTAGTGAGACCATCTTAAACACTGATCATTTGCAGCTCGACATTATGGAGTGGAATGTCATCATCGGCGCCATATGCAAGAACCGTCACTGGACACTTGTAGTGAGTGCATTGTAATGAATGAAAGTGACTACATTTACAACTAAGAATTGTGCACATAGAATCTTGTATCTCTCAAGGCCATGTATCCCAAGGAGGGCTTTTGTAGGTATGCAGACCCTTTCGGTGCTACAGATGCACAGGTCAGGCACTGCAGGGAATCTACAAGGTAAGAAAATGAAACGATGCATTTCATTTGTAGGCATTTAAGTTGACTTGTTTGTGATCAAGTAACATATTCTTCATTGATTTGTGCTTTAGGGCCTTCTTGAGGAAAAAAGACCTACATTTGTCCAGATGGCGGTGTGACCCAGTCACACACCCAAAACAGCAGGACTCCACATCTTGTAGAGTCATTATATGCAAATTAAGATTACAGTAAGCATGTGAAACTTTTTCTTTTGTGAAGACCACAAATAACACTAATCTGTATTTTAAGATAGCAGAACTGCTGCTGCAAGGCAGGCCCATGGACTGTGGGGTGGGTGAGCCCGAGATAAATTCCATGCGGCTTGCAATGGCCAGGACCCTGATGGCAGATTCTGGTAAGCATCAATCAACTGTGTGTCAACCTTGTTGTGGAGAAATTACTGAAGTCAAACATCAGTGGTGAGGCCAGGAGTTCAGAAAGTGTTCAGGGGCCACTAATGATGACTGGCACCTACTGTTCCCAGTCAAAGTCAGATAATTAATACTGCCGAGGACCTCAAGGCCCACACCTGACCTTGTGTAACCTAGAAAATTCTATAACAGACTTGACTGAAACATTTACTTGTACTAGATCCACTGATCCCATTTCGGCCGCGGGTACAAGCGGCCGAAATGGGTTTTCTCAGGAGGGTGGCTGGCGTCTCGCTTAGAGATAGGGTGAGGAGCTCAGTCATCCGGGAGAGACTCAGAGTAGAGCCGCTGCTCCTTTGCGTGGAAAGGAGCCAGTTGAGGTGGTTCGGGCATCTGATAAGGATGCCCCCCGGGCGCCTCCCTATGGAGGTGTTCCGGGCACAACCAGCTGGGAGGAGACCACGGGGAAGACCCAGGACGAGGTGGAGAGATCATATCTCCACACTGACCTGGGAACGCCTCGGGATCCCCCAGTCAGAGCTGGCTGATGTGGCCCGGGAAAGGGAAGTGTGGGGTCCCTTGCTCGAGCTGTTGCCCCCGCGACCCGACCCCGGATAAGCGGTAGACGATGCGATAGATCCACTGATTAAAACTGGAATATATTTTGACAGACGACATAGCAGAACTATGCATCATCTGTGGCCAGAAGGAGACGGATGAAAGTGACAACCCAGTGGACCACTGGGTAGGAACCCTTTAAATAGTTCTTTAAATGGAGAAAGCAATTTTTTGTTAAATTAAATTGATTATTTTCTCTTTCAGATCGAATGCACAGGGTGCATGAAGTGGAGCCACTGGGTCTGTGCAGGGAGGCCACAGATGGAAACCCCTTTTTTTTGTCCTGTTTGTTAAAGTTTGGGTTTGTTTTTTTGTTTATGATAGTGAGAAGATTGTTGTTGATGCCGAAGAACAAGAAGTGCCAGGAACTCTATATAGTTTAAGCTGAAGTTGTTTATTGGTCTCGTAGGCCTACGAGGAGAAGCAGAGGATTTCATCGAGCAAGAGATTTGTGCGTGAATCTTCCTCAGTTGCTTCCCCCTGCTCCCGGAGACAGTGTATTATATACAAGTCCCAAATTGGAACAGCATGACAGGAGTGTCCCATTCTGATTGGCTTATAATGTAAAAAGATTACATGTTACTAAACAGATTTGACATGACGTAGGTGTATCCTTCAATCACTTTATGTTATGTCTCCAAGTTCCAGAGAGCCAGACTTAAAGTCGCCAAGAGGAATACAATCTTCACAATGTCTTTCTTCAGAACGTCAGATCAACCTAACCGTACCATTGCTAGGTAATATTTTTCCTTACAATTTAGATTAGATGAGATTCAACTTTGTCATTGTGCAGAGTACAAGTACAGGGACAACGAAATGCAGTTGGTGTTCTAACCAGAAGTTTATATTTTGCTTCAATAAATACAAATAACTAAACAACTGTTTGATGTCTGTTTTTGGTTAGGCTGTAAGCAGTGAAGGGACTTCATACATTTATTTTTTGTTCTTTTCAAGAAACATACTATGCAGCATGTTCAGACTTCACTCTTTCAATGTGACTACATAAACGCATTCAACAGCTACGGCTCCGGATTCAAAATGTAGCCATCAAATATGCATTTAGGAATAATTGTTTGTAAATGGCAGGGTTTGTAAAATACCCAAGTGGTTTTAGATGTCAGCTAATTTCTTTGCAGTTTATTTAAAACACTTTTGTGGAATACAATCTGTAGTAGTAGCAACGATTTCTGACATTCCTCAAAAAAAAAATTCAGCAATTTATATAGGCCTATATAAATCTTAATTATCGTAAACAATTGTATAAACAACTAGACACTTGCGGCAATGCATCTTTGTGTTAACTACATCTCTGTACACAACCAAATATGAAATACTGTAAATCATTCATATCTGCAAGTTACGCATGGGGTGAGAGCTGAGCCGTATGGTCACAACTTGATCTGATTGTCCCGTCTCCTGGCTGGGAAAATCAGACACAGCAGACTGACTATGTTGTATAAGAAAGGGCTGAATGAACGACACATGCTTCGTCAGGCTCCAAAGATTTGTTTCGGAAATGTTAGACATTTCACAGACATTCACAGGAACAGCGTTTCCAACACCAACTACACCATACAATATATATATATATATATATTTAATATAATATATATATATATATATTATATTAAATATTCTGAGACCCAGTCAGCAATTTGCACAGAGGGCTCATACGGTAACAGAGCCAGGTGTGGTCACAAGTTAACGTGGTTATCCGTCCCGTGTTAAAAAGAGACGACTGTATATTAGGACTAGTCCTCAGTGTGCTCCTGGTGAACTGCATTAAGCGTCTGACTTTACCACATCAACCACATCACCAGATCCGCCTACTTCCACCTCCGCAATATCAACCGCCTACGCCCCTCCCTCACACCCAGTTCAGCAGCCATCCTCATTCACTCCCTGGTGACATCCCGACTGGACTACTGCGACTCCCTCTTCTCCGGTCTCCCAATCAAAACCCTCCGTAAACTGCAACTTGTCCAGAATGCTGCAGCCAGGATCATCTCCAAAACCCCCACCTCCTGCCACATCACTCCTGTCCTTCACCGTCTCCACTGGCTCCCCATCCATCACTTCAAAATACTTCTGCTCACCTTCAAAGCCCTGCACCACCTTGCCCCCCCCTACATCTCCGATCTCCACATCCATGTCCCTCCCCGCTCCCTCCGCTCCTCCTCATCACTTTCACTATCCGTTCCTGCTGCCCACCTCACATCATTCGGTCATCGCTCCTTCAGCTGTTCAGCCCCTCGCCTCTGGAACTCCCTCACCCCCCACATCAGGAACATCCCCACCGCCACCCAGTTCAAAACTGCCATAAAGACTCACCTCTTCACCCTGGCCTACCCCCATCTCTAGACATAAATCACTCACTCCCACCAAATTATGGTCGCTAGGCACCATAGCTAACAAAACGCAAATGCTAACTTGCATGGTAAACTTGTATGGTAAACGGTAAATCTCGTTGAGGAGATGTTGATGATGTTGTAACGTTACGAGACGCCGGCCAGGGGAATTATTATGCATCAAGTGTGTGATTAAAAAAAATAATAATTACATAATTACAAAGTGTATGAAATGATTTATGATACTGTAGCGACCCTGGGACGTTTGGGTGGTTTGTTGCATTGTATTGCATTGATTGTGTTTTGTTGTAGGATAACGTCATTGCGTTAGCTAGTGTGAACTGGCATCAAATAAGGGGACATCAACCTGCAGGAGTACCGAGCACCAAGCTGCAGCACGTCCTTAGTGTCATGTGTGTTTGTCAATAGCTTGTGTTTCTCTATTTTTTTTTATTTTTTACAGACAATATTAATGTATTTATTGGTGGGAGGATACAAAATAATTGATCTGAATTACCTTCAATGTAGTCTACAAATGAAAAGGCATTGTGCGAGAACGTCATCGCTCCCTATTCGGTACAGTTACATACCGACTACATGAAAGAAAATAACCTACCCTTTTCCGTGGCACCCAACGCCTCAAATAAAGGAACAACCAAGTGTTTTCCCATTGTGGTAAGGTATTTTCACTTTGATGAAGGCATCCAACATGTCCTGTTGGACTTTTACAGTGACAGCAACAAAATTATGTATGTTTTATGATGTATGTTTCCTGTTAATTGTTTGTTTACATTTAAGTCCACATGTTATGCTTTGTGGCACTGCACTAAAAGATTAATCTCAGTGGTCACTTTTTGAACACTACAACGTATTGAATAAATACAAATACTGTGAACAAATACTTTTTGACTTTTCATTAATATTTTTTTCCTATTCAGCTACACAAACATCTTTAAACCACTCAAAATTGTACTATAAATGAGAGTATACCAGAGTCCTATGTACACCGTAGTAATTTATTGATATGCCGCATAATGTCCTCCTTTTTGGTGTTATGGAAATGGTCACCCTAACCGAGCACCAAGCTGCAGCACGTCCTTAGTGTCATGTGTGTTTGTCAATAGCTTGTGTTTCTCTATTTTTTTTACAGACAATTTTAATGTATGTATTGGTGTTGGTGGGAGGATAACAAATAATTGATCTGAAATACCTTCGATGTAGCCTACAAATGAATATGCAATCTGCATTGGATTATAGATGATTAGAAACCCATTAACAATAACCAAGTTCCAGGGGTAATTCATATAATAACATCTGTATTACACAATTGATGTAGGATTTATTTTTTATTAATAATTTGCTGTTGTCTTTACTTATGTTGTCTTTACCATCTCCTCCTCCTGTTATACCAGAGCATTATACAACCCATCCTCCTGTGCTGCTCCAGCTGTTTCTACAACATGCTGTCAGTCTCCAACCGGACAAAATTCACACGCATTACCCACACAGCTGCCAAAATGATCGGACTCCCAACTCCCACCCTGTCAGACCTCAACAATAAAGCCATCACACGCCTAGCAACATCCATAGAACAGGACACTACACACCCATTACACAAACACCTCACCCCCCTGCCCTCGGGACGTAGGTATCGGACACTGAGGTGTATGAGGGCCCGCTTTGGGAGAAGCTTGGTCCCCGCAGCTATTGCTGCCCTGAACAATAGACCCCGGTGATTAGGTTTGGGTGGACGGGTTTACTGCATGTAGTTCTGTCCTAGTATGTTGTCTGTCCATGTACAATGATGTTGTCCTTGTACCTGTCTAATGTCTAGTAATGTAAACAGTCTGTGAAAATGAATTTCCCCTTGGGCCAATAAAGTATATTATTATTATTATGCCATACACTAATAATTTGTTGTTGTCTTCTAAACAGGATGAACCTGGAGGAGTTCAGCTGGACGCTGCTGGGGATGCAGCTTCTGTCATGGTCTGTGTTGTCTTGTTTTCATTGGTTTGCTCTGTGTTTCCCCTGTGTCCTGTTCCGCCTTCTTCATTACATTGACATATAGCTATACATACATGTATAAAGATATGTAATAAACCTAGAATGTGAAGTCCGATAGTTGCGGCGAAAGGAATAGGCTACGATCAACAGCAGGCAGCACACCAAAGGTAGAAACAATAATCCAGGGGTGGCCAACCCGCGGCTCTTGGCCAATAAGAATGCGGCTCTCCAACTTCAATTTAAAAAAAAATCATCATTTTCGTGCATCTTCCCTCTCATTTTAATTATTGTTATGCTTGTGTGTATTGAACAATACCTGCTTAAAAGAGCTGCAAACATGCCACTGAATCAATTATCTTGGGGTGGGGGGTGGGAGGGGGGAAACAACCTGCACTGCACACTCCGGTGCGCGCGCACAGTTTTCCTAGCAAGCTTCAAGTGATTCATTCCGAAAAAGGGCTAAATGCAAATCTAAGCGCAAATATGAAGATGAGCACAGGACATTTCTCGAGGACTGGGAGGACGCTTACTTTTTTGTTGAACGTTGTTTTGTTTTTTTTCTGTCTGATATGTGATACGTCGTTAGCACATTTCAAAGCTCCAAATCTTCAGCGCCAGCACACTCCATCCAAACATCGACAAGGAATTCCCCAAAGGTACTGAACTTCGCAAGCACAAATTAAACACGCTGAAAAGTCAGGCAAAAAAACAGACCCAGATGTTCCAGCAATATGCCGAGCATGCTGAGACAGTGACCCTTGCATCCTATAAAGTGGCATGGAACATTGCCCGTGCTAAAAAAAAAAAACAGACGAAGGAAATTTTATTAAACAGTGCCGCAGTGACGTGATTGAAACCTTGGCTCCAGAAAATAAACTGAAAGATTCAATCAAAGACCTCCAACTGTCACGCCACACCATTGAACACAGAATATCTGACATAAATAAGGCAATTGAATCAGAGTTGCACTCTGATCTTCAAAAATGTGCATATTTCAGTGTGGCATTGGATGAGTCTTGTGACATTCAAGACAAGCCGCAGTTGGTGATATTTGCACGGTCAGTGTCTGAAGATTGTGTGGTTAAAGAAGAGCTCCGAGACATCGTACCGTTAAGAGGGAACCCGCAGCATTGATGTGAAAGAAAAAATGTCTGACGTTTTTGAGAAAGTCAATTTGCCATTACAGAAGCTAACGGCAATAGCCACGGATGGGGCTCCCTCAATGATTGGATCTGTGAACGGACTTGTGGGGCTATGCAAGGCTGATGACTCGTTTCCCGACTTTTGGAATTTCCACTGCATCATCCATCTGGAGCAGTTCGTGTCTAAAACACTGAATTTAGACCACGTCATGAAGCCAGTGATGGAAATTGTCAACTACATCCGCAGGCATGCTCTTAATCACAGGCAATTCATGAATCTGATCGCTGAACTGGATCAAGAGCTGCCAGCTGACCTGCCGCTGCACTGTACTGTGAGGTGGCTTTCTAAAGGTAAAGTGCTTTCTCGCTTCTTTGAGCTCTTGGATGCCCTGGAAATGTTTATGGAGGAGAAAAAAAAAAGAGACTATCCTCAACTCTCAGACCCCAAGTGGCTTATGGATTTGGCCTTTTTGGTCGACATGCTGTCACATCTGAACAGACTGAACCTGGATCTGCAGGGGAAATTAAAAATGCTGCCTGACCTGGTGCAAAGTGTGTTTGCGTTCACTAACAAACTGAAGCTCTTCAAGACGCATCTCTGAAAAAATGAATTAGCGCATTTTCCCACGCTTGGCAAGGCAAGCGGAGCAGCCACCGCTGCCACCCTGAAAATGGCAACAGCTGGATACGCAGCGCTGCTTGAAAAACTTCAGGGGAGTTTTACGGCCCGATTCGAGGACTTACAGCAGAAAAGGCCAGAGATCACTTTTCTCATTGACCCATTTAATGCGGAGACGGACTGCTTAAAAGCCCCGCTTGTCACTGATGAAGCTGCGACAGAGATGGAGATGATTGAACTATCCGAGGATGATAGACTGAAAGCTGTACTAAGGGAAGGGCTCCTTGAGTTTTGGAAAAATGTGCCAATGGAAAAATACCCGAATGTCAAACAGGCTGTACTCAAGATAAGGAGGAATCTCCAGGCACTCAAGAAATGGTGAAGGAGGAAGGTAATAAAACGCCAACATGTTTCGACCACACTTGGTCTTCATCAGAGCATATACATGCTCTGATGAAGACCAAGTGTGGTCGAAACATGTTGGCGTTTTATTTAATGTATTAGCCAGTTACAAATAAAGGCTTTTTAATTATACCTTCCTCCTTCACCATTTCTGGAGTGCCTGGAGATTCCTCCTTATCATGAACTGATCCTATTTTCCAAGAGCACCCAGTACGCGAGTCTACATTTTACAACCAAGAGCTACCAGCCCCTTTCGCTGAAGTAGGCTGTACTCAAGCTTCTCTCAATGTTCGGGTCAACATACGTCGTCTGTGAGTCCTTGTTTTCGACTCTGAAAGTTGTGAAATCAAAGCATTGATCTGTTCTGACTGATACACATGTGAATGAACTGCTCCGAGTGGCCACAATGGAATACAAGTCAGATTTGAGGAGGATTACTGAAGGCAAAGAATGCCAGAAGTCTCACTGAGTTCAAAGCAGCAATAAGGTAAAAAAAATAAATAAGTAAACTTCATTCTTTTTACTGGATGCTTTTGCAAACGTGGACTTGCCTCAGTCCTGCTGATATTTCTAGCAGTGAGTGAGTGATTGAATGAGTGAGTGAAATAACTGACCCTGGTCTCAGTGGGCAGGACTCGTGTGATGTGAATCTGGTTGAGCTGAAGTCTGGCCTGTGGTCTTGGGATGAGTTTAAGCCCATTTTTGTCAGTCCCCTGTTTCATAATGAGGGGTGTGTGACATGGTAAATTGTTAATATTTAATTCTGTGTGTGTGTGTGTGTGTGTGTGTGTGTGTGTGTGCGCGCACATAATGTGACTCTTTGCAGTACTACTGTAAACATTTTGGCCCTAAGTCCCTGGCTGGTTGGCCACCCCTGCAATAATCTTTATTTATTATCATTCATATGCAGTTACCAAACATGTCAGATTGGTCAGGTTCATGAAGTCCTAAACCCCAATGTTGTCAGCCTAAACGAATAACCCCCACCACAGCAAAACAGGCCTTCACACGGCACAACGGGAACACTACAATAAGGCAATTCAAAAGTTATTGCACATGCATTAAAGCAAAGGCTACCTCACCCCCATCGGGCACTGCACACATTCACAATGCAAAGTTACCGGACACACAAGACGCCATCGGACTAGACTACACAAGAGTTCAGTTCCTCATTACCACCCTCCCAACCCAATCATAAAATGGTTATACTGCTCAGTCTAAAAACAGGGTACACACACACACACAGTAAAAGTTCAAACTTAACTTGACTCCCACAGGAGCGGGGACACCCCGGGCACTGAGACCAGAGGATGCTTCACCAGGGGTCGCCGACGGGAAGGTGCCCACATCCGCGTCACGGGGCCCATCTGCTGCTAGTTGAATGGGTCCCTGGGGTGTCAGCCATTTTGTTGTTGCAAGCATGACATGCAGTCCTGTTACAGAGAAGATAATTAAGCTGTGATCTTTATTCATGACTTCATGAAGAAATACACTCCTCGATGTCAGTTTACTTGTTTAATGACAAAGATGAAGTCCTGTAATTCCGACATATGCATGCCTAACATAAATATCAGCAGGAACTTAACTAGCCTTAACAAACAATAGTTATAGAGAAATACATTATAATGGACTTACATGAATAAAGATCACAGCTTAATTATCTTCTCTGTAACAGGACTGCATGTCATGCTTAATTATCTTCTCTGTATCAGGACTGCATGTCATGCTGGCGACAGCATGGCGACAACAAACAGCTCCTAACTAAGCTGGTCAGAATCCTGTAATTAAATACTACCCCCTAGTGGCCAGCGGTAAACTCTGCATTTCCCAAGACACGAGACCCTCCCCCGGGGTCTAGGCTTTGGTGCTGGTAGGCAAAAGGGAGAAGGAAGACGCCAGTCCAGCGCTCGCGTGAGGTCCCCGACAGTAGCGGAACCGGAGAACCCCTAGCTGAGAAGCTACACAGCCTAGCATACACTCCTATTACCCGGCCTTATCTGCTGTCACCCCGCTGAGCTATCTTCGCCGCCGGCAGCCCTAAGCAGCATGCGAACGGCACCCACCCTCAAACCCTTGAGTGTAGCTCGGCGTTAACAACAAAGCGTCGCTCCCCAGACCACCCGCCTGTCGCTGTGCTTCCACTTGTATTCTTTACCACTCAGTGATCAGGTGCGACCAATTAATTAACTTCTCTTCTTCTGTAGAGTTTAATGGCAGTTTACAATCTCAGTGTATTACCGCCACCTACTGGACTGAGGTGTAGTTCATTTTGGGTCTTTCAAAGGACTAAATAACGTAAAAAATAAAATAAAATAAAATAAAATAAAATAAAATATAGGAAAATAAATTTTTCAAAACAAAACAAAAAGTTATAAATCCTACTTGCTAACTCTGTGTCCTTTATGAAAGAAACTATTGAGCTATGTATGTTTCCTGACCTAGGCTCGGCCAACAATGTTTCCAATGAGAAGACTTTCTTATCTGTACTAACCGCCCTTTTCATTCTTTCTCTTTCCCTAGAAAACCTTCTACACCTTAAAAGGACATGCTCCACATCTCTCTCTTTACAACCCTCACAATTCCCAGATGGATGTTTATTGATGATAAATAAATTGCAGTTTAAACCAGTGTGACCTATTTGTAATCTATTAAAGTTTAACCAAAACTCCTCCTGTCTATTTGTGTAACTGTTCCTTTTCCTTGTTATTTCTTTTTGCAGTGTGTATAAATGTCTACCCTTCCTCTCCTTATCCCACTCAGACTGCCACATTGCATTCACTTTTTGTTTGATTATTACCTTTATCTCCCTGTTGATTAATGTTGAACATAATTTCATTGACTTCATTCAGGAGCATTTAATTAACGTAACCCGCTCCTCCATTAGATCCCTCCTACCCAAGACAGTCCCAACAATACATTCATCTGTTGCGCCCTCGCGATGGATCGTCGATCCTAGTCAGCTAATCACGTTCGTTCATGTCCAATGTTGTCAGCCAATCACGTTCATTCATGTCCAATGTGAGCTTTCCCCCGTCCAATCACGTAGCAGGATTTTTCAATGTAACTAATCACAGCTACATGTGTATTTCAGGTACGCCTGTGACATCCGAGTCATTCGCCTGCTGCGTGACCGGACTCTGGGCAACAGTCCAGCACGTCTGGTGAAGCAGCTCAAGGAGAACCACGGGGAGGAAAGGCTGAACAGGTTGGCACACTACCTTGGGGAGTGTGCTGACTTTGTTGATCGGCCGAACCTCTTCCCAGTGGTGTGCCAGGAGCCCCCAGAACCCATTGAGGTGCCCACCAGTCGCTGGCTGCTGTCCGAAAAAAAAAAAAAAAAAAAAAAATCTTGTTTTATAACATTCATTGTTCATTGTTCACCATATAATAAAAGTTTGGTTTAATAAAAAATATATGCTCCACTGTTTTTTGTGTGTTATGAATATAAGTTTCTGCTAAATACAGTGCTGGGTATATATTGTATACCTTAAAAAAATAATGGCATCATTTTACTTGTGAATTATTTGATGTAAAACCAAATCGAAATTTGGATTAAAAAATGCTTTAAATAGCTGCATAGTTTATTTAAGGTATTTGGCAGGTAGGCTTCTTCATTACATTGACATATAGCTATATATACATGTATAAAGATAGATAGATACACATATATACATATTATTGGTAATTAATTATTATTGACCAGAGACGGTCTCAAGTTATTGATCCAAAAAAGAGGTTTTGAGACTGAGATTACTTTATTAATCCCCCGAGGGGGGTTTTTACAGTAAGAAAAATCATAAAATTGTGTCGTCCCTGGGTGGGCTCGAACCATTAACCTTTCGGTCGCCAGCCGAACACGCTAATCAATTCATAGCAGGTCTCTGTGGATCGTCGGTCCTAGTCAGCTAATCACGTTGGTTCGTGTCCAATGTTGTCAGCTAATCACGTTCATTCATGTCCAATGTGAGCTTTCCCCCGTCCAATCACGTAGCAGGATGTTTCAACGTGGAATGGATTAGTACCTACCTAAGATATTTTACGTAGCGCGACGCAAGTTGAACTGTCAGTGAGCGAGCGATACTGAATAATTCACAGCAACGGTAAGTAATCATAACAATATGTGTTTCCTTATTAAATAGGCAGATACGGTTTATTTCAATCCTTCACAGGAAGCTATATGATCATTTTGATCGGTGTTACACATTACGTTATATGGTCGCTAGGCACCATAGCTAACAAAACGCAAATGCTAACTTGCCTGTAAACGGTAAATCTCGTTGAGGAGATGTTGTTGATGATGTTGTAACGTTACGAGACGCCGGCCAGGGGAATTATTATGCATCATGTGTGTGATTTAAAAAATAATAATAATAATTACATAATTACAAAGTGTATGAAATGATTTATGATACATTTATTTCAATGTTACAAAATAGAGCTTGAAGGACTATGCAATAAAAATCTCCTTTTAATATTTATACCCCTTATTCACTATGAATCTGCAACTTAAGCATCATAAACGTCAATTTTTTGACGTAGTCCATATGCTTTGAATTAATACCAAAAAAGAGAAAAAAATGATTTTGACGTATATGAATTGTTCCACAAGAGGGCGTCATTGCAACGTTACAAACATGGCCTACGGTTATATCGTCATACGTTGCGACGTCATAGCAGGTCTCTGTGGCGCAATCGGTTAGCGCGTTCGGCTGTTAACCGAAAGGTTGGTGGTTCGAGCCCACCCAGGGACGACTTCGTTTTTCATTTCCATTTATTTATTTACGAACGCAAACACCCCGTTTCATTTTCTATTCATTTCAGACAAAAATCTGTGTATGCTTTTGCCAGTCTCCCCCCCCAAAAAAAATGAGGTGAATTTTCCACTCCCGACTCGACTCTTTATATCGGTGTTTCCGTGACTACGCTACACGGACTGACGTCACGACGGAGGAACACTTTGTGTGTGGATGTGGCGCCGTCATCCGGAGACAGCAGCCGTCCGACTTGAGTGTGAGGCTGCCCGGACACCTGTGGTACAACACCACGGTGTGTGTGTGTGTGTGTGTGTGTGTGTGTGGAGCTCCGTCTGAGCTGCGTGTTTTCGTGTCCTCGTCCACGTCCACGAGTAGCTTCTCAGTATAACGCTCACAGACACAACAACGGTACTAAAAGTATATTCACAGGGTTAACGTAGGTCGTAACACACCGCCCCCTTCCTACAATTCTCAGCACAAAACGCGTTTTTCTTTTTAGATATTTGCGTTTGAGTTGCAGCTGGTTCACTGGCACTTTAAGGTTGGACAACAGCTACGTTTCCAACAGAAGGTGATGCCTACTACATTGGAACACATATAAACTATACTCATAAACTACAAACAAACGTGAAAACATTATTGAGTTGTGGTTTTTGTTTTTATTTCCCAGTCCAGTGCAAAATACCAGAAGCTGACACTACTACTGTTCAAACAGTTTTAGAGAAAAGGCATGTTAAACATACAAACATAGCCCAGAGGCTATGTTGAACAACACAACCTTTGTGATAAACCCTTACATTACACACATAATGCAACAAATCTATTTTGCAAGTACTTTTATTATTTACACAATGCAACCACACTCACTGACAAGGCCTACAGCATATCACCTCCAGCAAATGATCAAATGAGATGGTGTGAAAAACCTCTCATCTGTATTTAGCGACTGCATAACACAATATCCAAGCTGTGTGTCTGTGCTTTAATACCTGACGGTTTCTGTGTTGTTTGTAGTTTAGCCATAGGCTACAGCTAAAATGGTAGCAGAATACTCGGTAACAATTATAATAATAACAATTATTGAGTACAACGTTTCTCAAACCTTTCAAAACCTCCCGCAAATAATACCTATATTCACATTAACTCATTAACTTAAAATGTTTTAAATATATCACCGTGTCTCTAAACTATTCACAAGCAGGCGCACTTTTCAAGAGCCATGAACTAATCTTAGAATATTGTCACGGTTCCCGTGAACCTAAACCAGAACGTGAAATCAGGCTTCAAGCTTTGGGGGAACCTCAATGACGTTCTAAGAGAACCAGAGCTTTAGCGTCTGGAACCTATTTTGCGGGTAAAACACTTGTAACTACTGCTTCTACTTGCTATACACTATCCATATCGCATGCCGACACACATCTGGGCATCGTTGACCTCGCATGCACATCTGCACGTTCTCAGAGTACCTGATGATACTTTGTGTGTTTAACCTCCTAATAAATGTGTTTTTTTATTCCTGATAACGCTGAACACTGCATACTGACCTTAATACAGTATTCACACGTGAGCTTGTGAGTGCACACGCCTTATGGTCTACGCATGCCTGGTTCGGTTGACATTCCTGAAACGACTGTGTTTAACAGCCCTTCCTCGCTACTGAGAAACACAACATGGACGCCAAACCTTTCACCTGGACAACCCCCTTCTTAACTACAAAAAAAAAAAGAAGAAATAACAGGTCCCCTAAAAAGTATGAAAACTACAAGCACCAGCCCTTGACATTATGTGTCGAACACTGTGTAGCACTTAAAAGTTAGTTACTGTATTGAATGTTACCGGTGAAGAATGCGATGCCAGCGATAAGCACGACATAAAGAAGCACAGCGGTTCTCCACCGCTGGACGCTCCGGGCCTAACACGCTCAGAGGCTACGGTAGAAACAGACCTTAGGGAGACTGTCCGCATCAGAGGGGGGCTCCTGTGCTTGGGAAGGTCCAGGACAAGCTCCATCTCCATTACTTCTCTTCTGTCGTTCCCTGTATTGCTAAACATGACACTAACATGAGCCTATTGCTAATTTCCCTTCCTTTCGTTATTTTTTCCCTTCCTACACAACAGTTAATTCCTCCCCCCCCCCCCCCCCCCCAGCTGTACAAAAGCTCATTTGTCGATGAGTTTGACCAGGCTCTGTCGGAGGTCGTTGAGGTCAAAGATCTTGATGTCCAGGATCTCGATGGCTCTCTGGATCTCGTTGTCCGTGCGGTCGCGCTCCTCCAGGGAGTTGTTCAGGTTCTGCTCAGAGTTCAGCACGCGCCTCTCCAGGTCCGAATTGCGCATTTCCATTTCCTGTCGGGGGGGGGGGGGGGGAGGAGAACAACAGAGAAAAATGAACCACAATCAATTAGTATTAGAATGTCAAGCAGCACAAATCATCCTGCGCTGTGCATCAAGAGCTTTGTGTATTTGACCTGTAGACACCATGGGCCAACCAGAACTATCGGTGTAAGTTCTGGGCAGACATGTTAGCCCACCGTGACAGCGTCTCAGGGCCCTGGCCCGTCTGTACCTGTAGTCTATGCATGGCTTCATCCCTGTCATGCTCCATCTCATGGTACTCGAGTTTCTTGTTCTGCAGGATGTGGATTTCCTGAAAGAAATGTAATGATTTCAAGTTAATAGCCCCCATCCATTTTATATTCATTTCTATAACTCTCTGGGATTCACGAAGATGACTTTATCACAGTGGTCATATTATGTTGTTATTCCGACCCTTGCATTGATTGAGGACATTTTCGAATACAACCGCCGGAAGCCCAGCTTTTACTTTGAAATCAACTCGATTCCTTAACCCTGCATCAATCAAACAAGTGCACCCGGTTATTCAAGGCCTGTCCCGAGTTAGTAGGGGTGAAAAAACTCTTAATGGAATGCCAGACATAATGTTTTACACACACACACACACACACACACACACAAACACACACACAGCGATGAAACAGACTAACCCTTTTACCCCCTTGCTACCCCCTTTCTTAACCTGTATTGATTAGACATTGTGTCTTTCTGGGAACCATCCCACATTACATTAACATCACATTAACACTCAGTCACTCAGCCAGCCATCACAGCATCCATTGTGCTGTAAAATAATCCCTGTTCCTGCAGGGAATCGTGAAAGCTTTTTTTTTTCCTTTGCATGCAAAGGTTCAACCCAAGGCCTTAGATTGTGTCTCATGAGTGTCAAGGTCCAATAGACCGCTGATTAACTGATGATAAACACCAACATCACATTACTTACTGATTGACCTTCCTTTAGTCATTGGCCTCTCTCTCTCTCTCTCTCTCTCTCTCTCTCTCTCTCTCTCTCTCTCTCTCTCTCTCTCTCTCTCTCTCTCTCTCTCTCTCTCTCTCTCTCTCTCGCTCTCGCTCTCGCTCTCGCTCTCGCTCTCTCACAACATTGGGTTTCGCAACAAAAATTTCAAAAATCCTGCATTGAAATTCGAACACACATCTCGGCTTCCCGTGTGTCCAATCGCAGCCTCTGCATCGTGTCTTACACAATGTAGACACCTGAATGTCCCCCTTAGGGGATCAATAAAGTCTTTCAAGCGGTGGACAGCGGACTGACCTCGTCCTTGGCCTTCAGCAGGGCCTCCAGCTCCTCCAGGGACTGGGTGAGCTCGTCCTTCAGGAGGTCACTGGGCCCGTGACCCCCGTGGGCCTCCAGCTCCGCCACCTGGTGGAGAACGACAGGTGAGGCGTAAGACACCACCGCGTACACCTGGAGACGGTGGTGACACAGGTGATGTAATGCACCGCGAGCGAGGTGGCCTGGTTGTACGAAGAGTACGAGTTACCAGTAGGGTTTGGGTTCAACACTGAGCTCACCGGAGTGGAAACACTTCTGAACTCGTCCACGTATTGGGCCAGACATGTAGACACACGTACATACTGTATGTGTGTCTATATACGGTACATATGAAGTGGAGACCAACTCCTTTCTTCAGCTTGGTGTAATAGACAGCTAGATGACGTGCTAGAATTATTCTTAACATCACAACACAAACAGCCACTGGTTTATACGTTCTGCCTGAGTGACTGCGATATTTGGAACAAGACTTTTTAATGAGTGGAAATACTTGGGAATGAGTATGTCAGTAAAACTTTGTTCAGAGATGTAGCAGCAAACCCTAAAAAGTGACTACTTATCACGACTATAACAGCGACCCCCCTACCACACTTTAACACCACAACCAGAACCAGAACCCTCAACTACAGAACCCAGACCAGAAGGACACCTCTAAAAATGGCCCCCCTGCCTCTATAGACAAGTCTGTAGACAAGGGGCCGAATTATTTTTAACCATCTAGGGTTGGGACGAGAGAGAGAGAGAGAAAGAGAGAGAGAGGAAGAGAGAGAGAGAGAGAGAGAGAGAGAGGGAGAGAGAGAGAAACTGGAATGAGGAACTGCCAGATCCCTCTGGTGATTTTTCATTTCTTCTAACTGGGCCACTGAAAGTAGGATATGGCTGTCCTACAAACCCTCCCCCCCCCCCCAACACACACACACACACACACACTCGGCCCCCTCCCCCCTCCCGAGACCTGAACCATTTTTTTTTTGGAGCCACCTGGTCATTCATCATCCAACAAGAAGAGGCGGCACAGCTCTGATGCAGACGGAAGCGTTGCCTATTAACAATGGGCAATTAATAATCACGAAGAGGCGATTCATGATGTTGCATTATCATCGCCATTGTCGCGGCGTTTCAAAAGGGGGATGGAGCCGAGGTGATCTCCGGTCTTAACTTCATTTCATCAGCGACTGTCAACGTTTAGAACAAATACGCACATTTTACGTTGTAGTCTTCGGTTTTGTGGGTACTGGTGCTAATGTACCAGGATTGCATGCCGAAAAGCCACAGCTTTAAATCTGTGTCAGGGCGATGGTGGCTTGCCCTCCACTGATAAACTCCTGATGAGGAGTCTATCTACAGCTTCATTAATAAAGGGAGGTTTTGCAACAAACAAACAAAAAAAAAAACGGTCAAATTAATAACCGGGGCTAGGCTCGCTGAAGGTGGGCCGATAATTACCCCGTTTCAACGATCAATAATGCACGGCCAGGCAATAAATGGGGGAATGGGGGAATGGGGGGAACAAGCTATTGAAGCAGAGGATCAAATGGAGTTTGTGACGGCTAGCCTGAGGGGGGCCGGGCCCGCTGTTGGATCCCACCAGTCTGAGAGGGCTCCTGGTGACCGTGGGTGGGGTGGGTGGGGTGGGTGGTGTGGGTGGAGTAGTGGGGTAGGGTGGGGAGGGGCAACGAGGAGAACACACACCACACACACACACATCAATGTGCTGAATGACATGTGATGAAAATCCAAAACATCTTCCCAACAGTCTGACTCAGGGCCAGTGCATTATATGGTGACTTCAGACTAGTAATCAGGCTAAAAATGGTTTACTTTCTCCTTTGATGTTCCAAACTCATATTTGAACTTTAACGGAATTAATTTCGACATTTATAAAAGACTGCTTCTGGGTATGAAGCCAGGTCCATACGTCATCATTCTACCACGGTGCCGTTCGAAAGGCAACAGAGACGTGGAGGAGGTGGGCCTGCACCCCGGCCCCCCACCCCCCCCCCCCCGGGGGACAGCAGCGTGTGCAGAGCAGACCCCCTGGTGGGGTTTCACACCACCAGCCTGTGGTGTGTCACTCTGGAACACAGGTGTGCAGCGGCTTGGCCCGGCTTCATTAAGGTGTGTGTGTGTGTGTGTGTGTGTGTGTATGGTGGGGGGGGGGGGTCCTAGGCGCACTTCCTGTCAAATTAAGATATCCATGGGTTTTTTTCCTTGCTTGTAGTTCGTGTGCAGAAAGGACACACAAACTGGGGGCTTCAAACTGAGGATGTTGGAGAAGAGAGAGAGAGAGAGAGAGAGAGAGAGAGAGAGAGCGAGAGAGAGAGAGAGAGAGAAACAGAGAGAGAGAGAGAGAGCCGCACTGACTCAGCACCGCTTTGTTTGAGTAAGGATTTTCCACCGCAATAACCTGTTTGTTGTGGGCTGTCACCACACTAGCAATGAGACATGACCTTCTCCATCAGCCTACAGTGTATTGATAAGGCACGGCACACACACACACACACACACGAACACGCGCACACACACACAGGCACACACACACAAGAACACACGCAGACACATGCACATACACACACACACACGAACAGACGCACACACATGCAAGCACACATGAACACACGCATGCACAGGCACGCGCACGCACACACATATACACACACACACTGTAAGTTCCCAGCCTGGGATCAATAAAGTATAGCTATCTATCTATCTATCTACACATACAGACATACATGCACACGCATACACACACGCACACGCACACACACACAGGGCTGAAAGCCTCTTTCTTTCCTGGGTTAATGTGCAGAGCGGCTACTTCTCTGCTCCTGATTCGATAACACAGCGTAACTTGTTGACCATGAATGGACTTCTGTGGAGCCGAGCGGGGCCGAATGCGCCCACCGCTGCTCTCTCTGCAGTGCAGTCTCCTCTTCTGTCTCTGGCCGGCCTCACGTTACCTCCCCAGGTACACACAGCCATTGTGCACACACACATAGTGCACCCTGCATGTGATATCCACAGCCCCACTTGGCCTTGCCTGGGACACATAATCTCGTCTGACACCGAATCAAAAAATAAATACAGCTACAAACAGTGACTTAATTATTCTGTGATTGATGACGACTTCATCATAATAAAACCTTGATCGACGACGGTTAATGCCTGAACATCCCTCACACGCGCCATGATTCTGTTAGTGTTGGGTTTCTCGTGAAAGAGTAATTGTTAACTTGATGTTGACACACACAGAGTGTGGTACCTGCTTGTGTATAGCATAACACGCTAGAGGTTAGCATCGGTTCTACGCAGACACTCACGCAACACGCTAAATGGTTAGCTTGAGGTTTACGGGAACACAGTCCCTCTAGACAGAGATTGGTACCTGGTCACATAGACTCACGCTACACGCTAAAAGGCTAGCTTGAGGTTTACGGGAACACAATCCCTCTAGACAGAGGGTGGTGCCTGGTTGCGTGGATTCACGCTACACGCTAAAAGCTTAGCTTAAGGTTTACGGAAACACAATCCCTCAAGACAAAGGGTGGTACATGGTCGTGTGGATTCACGCTGCACGCTAAAAGGTTAGCTTAATGTTTACAGGAACACAATCCCTATAGACAGAGGGCGGTACCTGGTCACATAGACTCACGCTGCACGCTAAAAGGTTAGCTTGAGGTTTAAAGGAACACAATACCTATAGACAGAGGGCGGTACCTGGTCACATAGACTCACGCTACACGCTAAAAGGTTAGCATGAGGTTTACGCGGAGCCCCTCCGCTCGGACAGAGCGTGGTACCTGGTCGCGTAGCCTCTCCGTTTCCTCCTGGTAGGCCGCCAGCTGTTTCTTCCACTGCTCCACGTTAGCGTTAGCCTCGTGCAGCGCGGCCACCAGTTTGTTGTTGCTGTCCTGCAGTGTGAACAGCTCAGCCTCCAGGTTCATCTCGCAGATTGACCTACAACACGTACACACACACACACACACACACACACACACACAGCAAACTCATTTATTCACATTAGCAACAGACGTGTGTGTTGTGTGTTAAACCAATTTGGGAGTCCCCAGATGTTTGTGAGCGTGAGTAATAATAATAATAATAATAATAATGACTCATCATCCACATGTACAACACGACCGCCACATCCAGTGCAGTGGTGGGCAGGCGGGGGGGGGAAGTTTGCGGGAATGAGTAGAGTTGATGTTTCTGCTTTTCCACCGAGAAACCTGACCAAGAACCAGACCTCTCTGATCCTCGGAATTGTTTACGTTCAATTCCAAGTTGTCTAAGTCTGTCTGTTTCGATGTTGAGTTACGACACACACACGCACACGCACACGCACACACACACACACACGCACACACACACACACACACACACGCACACAAAAGCCTGCGTGCATCACCCTCACAGACGGGATCCTCCGGCATCATCAAACACCTTCCATCCCTCTCAGCCTTTCCCCTGTGCCATGACGAGAGAATCTGGAGGTTACACCATGGCAACGGCTCGCCATGGCAACGGCTTCCAAGAGCAGCGCGCCTTCTGCGGCGGGAGGAGTGGTGCGGGGCGACGGGGAGCGCGGCGCGGCGGACTCAAGACAGCTGAGTGAAAGGCTGTCCACCAGCCTCGCGTCTTCCCCCCCCCCCCCCCCCCCCACCGTGTGAGTCAACCTCAGACCTTTTAGACCCGTCTGAGGCCCCAGGAGGCTGAGAGGAAGTGATGATGAGCCCGGGGGGCTGATGCATTCACCCGCGGTGGTGGTGGTGGCGGGGGAGTGGGGGGGGGGGGGGGGTACTGCTTATTTGAGTGATTATGGATGACTCACTTACTGCCAGCGACGACAATACTCTAAATGTGGTGGTTATTATTATTATTATTATTATTATTATTATTATTATTATTATTATTATTATCATTCTACTTCCATTGTGTCAGCCTATCAATGACAAGGATGTGAATGTGGAATAACTGCCTTCTTCATTGTGCACTGGATTGTGAGACAGATACTGAAGCGACTTGCTTGACTTGAGTTGTATTGATCAGCGTCACTGCGGTTAACTGGTGTTTGAATCCCAGACAAACAGACAGCGAACCCCTTTTTTGCGATGCACCAATCCGTCTGAAGGGAAAAAGAAAACCCCGAAGCTTTTGAAAAGTGACTGAGGGTGATAATTTGCGAAACAATCATCCTGCTCACGATGAATTGAAAAGGCATTCCGTAGATGAGAATCTACTGTAGCTTCTCTCCGGAGTCGCCCAACGGTTACCCGGCAGGCTTGGATGAAGATGGCGGAGAAGACGGGACCACAAAAGAGAGAGAGTGTTGGTGTGAGATGGGGACCCCCTCGCAGCTCAGAGGTATGGGGTCCACCAATGAGACCTGTGTGTCCCGAGGCAGGGTCCCACTCTGTGTGGACCCCTCATCCCACGCTGGGGGTGAGGGAGGGCTATACAAGTAAATACAATATTTGTGTAAATGTCAGCGATTATGAATGTGGCGGTGGTGGCGTGGAGGCCGGGCCGCGGATGGGGCTGGGTGGAGGTGACGGTGCGGTTGCTGGCAGGGGGGGTGGATGTGAGGGTGGTGTGGGGGTGAAGAGGAAGAGGCGAAGGTGAGGGCGGAGTGGAAGCGGAGGGCGTGGTGAGAGGAGAGGGGGGTGTTGAGGTGAGGTTGGGGGGGTGGAGGACTTGAGGACGGTTTGTGGTCCACGTGAAGGTGGGGTGCGCATGAGGGGCGGAGGAGGGGCGGAGGAGGGGCCGGCAGCAGTGCGTGTCGTGGGGTTACCCTTCGGAGAGCATCTTCTTGATGCGCTCCTTCTCCGAGGACAGGGTGATGTCGGCGCTCTGGCTGCGGAACAGCTTGTCCTCAGGACCATTGATGCACATCACCGGGGGGGACTGGAGCTCGTCCGAGAGGTCCTGAGACACACACACACACACACACAGATGCAGAGACACACAGGCACACACACACACACACACACACACAGACATACAGACGCACACACACACACGCAGAGACACACACACACACAGGCACACACACACAGGCACAAGCACACACAGACACACACACACACACACACACACATGCGCAAACACACACACACACATGCACAAACACACACACAGACAAACAAACACACACACAAAGACAAACACACACAGACACACACACACACACACAGGAGCAAGATGGGAATGTTGTGCTCCCATTCATAGCCCGTGAGGGTGGTAATGTTAGTAACAGTGAGAACAATGGCTACTACATATGGGGAGAGTTAGCTCAAGTGAAGTAAGATGGCTTCTAGGATGGCTTAGAATATGTCTAGTGTGCTCTTGTGTGCCGTCAGTCACACAAAACTGCTCTTTATCTATTTAATGATCATGCAAAGGGCAGCGACGTTAAAGGAAGCCCTGAAGCTAACCTATTTAAAAGCACTGCTAGTTAGTTTAGCTGGCCGTGTTATCATCTATGTGTGTTGGGGGGACGACTATGAAACACCCACCTGTGAGTACTAGATGAAACCGATCAGAAAGCAAAAAAGATTCCAAAGATGAAGAAAAAAAGCATGTCAACTTAAAAAAAAAAAAACATACCACACCACATGATGTCACAATTCACCCGAAACGGTGGAAACACCAATGACCTGCATTTCACATTAGCGGAGTACAAATTGGTCAAAAGAGGAAACGCATACAAACCAATCAACCAATGGAAAACGCCCTGTGGATGATTGGGTTTGCGGTCTTAACAGGGATTCAGATTTTTCTAGTAATGTGTACGTTAAACTGCCCGCCCGCTCAGCCTCAGGATTAAGACACACGGGGACACGCCTCTGGTGGGCGGGCACTGGTAACTCAGGGATGGCTGCTCCTTATCGATGAGGCTCCAGGTTTCAATCCCCGGGCGAGACCACCACAGCACTCCTGCTGGCTGGGGGGGAGGGGGGGGGGGGGGCTGGTGCACTGGGTAGTGAAGGAGGGCAGGCTGGCCTAGTATGAGCACTGCAGGACCGGGCCCGGCTCGAGATAATTTTACCATCGTCCTAGTTCTCCATCTCTCTCTCTCTCTCTCTCTCTCTCTCTCTCTCTCTCTCTCTCTCTCTCTCTCTCTCTCTCTCTCTCTCTCTCTCTCTCTCTCTCTCTCTCTCTCTCTCTCTCTACATCTCTCTCCCTGTCTCTCTCTATCTCTCTCTCCCTCTCTCCATCGCTTCCTCTCTCTCTCTCTCTCTCTCTATCTCTCCCTCTCTCTGTCTCTCTCTCTCCCTCTCTCTCTCTCTCTCTGCTTGCTCTCTCCCCGCGGAGAGCGAGTGACCCAGCTCACGCTGGCGTCGTCTTCCTCCGCCGCCCTCGCTTCCCGACCGACAAGGAAAGCGCAGTCACTCTCCGCTGCCGATCCCCGATTCCCTCTGGGTTGTCGTAAAAAAAAAAACACGACAGAAACCCCCCCCCCCCCCCCCGCAGGGCGGTCGGGGTCGGGGACGAGGCCAGCTCGCCTCTCCTCACCCCGAGTCCTCGTTCTGGTTCGTTCGTTCGGTGGCACCGCCGCCCAAAACCCCCCCCCCCCCCGAACGCCGAGTGTTGCGCGCAGTGTGGCGAGCTCACCTGAGGGGCGGCGATGCTGAGGGCGGTGTTGGCCAGCTCCTTGTCCTGTGACTTGTCCCGGGCCAGGCGGGCGGCGTCCTTCACCTCCTTGAACTTCTCAGAGAACTGCGGGGGGGGAGAAGGGACACGCAGAGGACTGAGAGGACAACATTCACTTTGTAACACTCACTGTTGCTCGTTGTTTCTATTGTCTATTGTTGGTGTTGTTTTGTCGTTTGTTCATTGTTGACTGTTGACTGTTGTGCACAAATCACCAGGACAAATCTCCTTGTAGGTGCAAACCTACTTGGGAATAAAGTTCTTCTGAGTCCTGAGTTTTAAGTTCTGAGTTCTGAAGGCGATTCTCATCGAGTCGTGTTACTCGCGGGGCCGCGATGCCCTGCGTTTCCTGCCTGGGATTAATCCAGGTACTTAGCGATAAAGAAGTTACCTTGGCAATATGAATAGAGCACAGCGCTTTGAGTCTGGTCTGTTGAAACAGGAGAGGCTGAGCATTCAGAGTGTTTTGACTGACTGACTGACTGACTGACTGACCGGCTGAAAAGGTTGCACGGTTCGAACGCCAACGCCCTGCCGCCTACCTGTAGGCATCCTTGAGCAAGAGGACTGACTAACCCTACCTAACCACCTATCTGCTGCTTTAATGAAATGGATTAAACAAACAAACAAACAAGTCCTTGGAATAAAAGTATCTGCAAACTTTATACTTGATAGTGGACTATAGTAGACTTTATAGTGACATATCTGTAAAATTTCAACATTCCAACAAAAAAGCAAAGACTTGTGATCCAGATGTGTAGTCGGCGACCACTTGGTCCATTACCTCGGAAACTGAGGTATCTGAGGTATCTCAGGTATCTGAGGTATCTGAGGTATCTGAGGTATCTCAGGTATCTGAGGTATCTGAGGTATCTGAGGTATGGGACCCCCCAGGGCAGTGCTCCGGGGTCCCCTGCGTGCCGTGTGTACCTGGTGCAGCTGCTGCTCCGTGGCGAAGCCCAGGCCGTACACCGTGTTGGCCCGGCTGTCGGCCCACTGGCCGAACTTCTGGGACGTCTTGGTGAACGTCATGCTGGGCGTGATGCTGCAGTTGATGATCGCCTGGAGGGAAACAGGAAACGGCCAGAACGTCAGAACCCTCCGGATTCTGGGGGTGCGGGGTGGTGGGGGGGCGGGGTGCAGGGGGTGTGGCCAGGGTTGGGGTACAGTAGTGCCACGCCCCCACCCCCCCCCCCCCCCCCCCCCCCCCCCGGCCCACGCGTGTGATGAATAAAAACAAAGGGAAACGCGAGCAAACGGCTGCGATGCAAACGACTGCAACACATCTGCTGATCGGGCAGCGAGTCTGCTGGGAGTCCTGGTGGGGGAACAACCAAAACAAAGGCTTCCCCGTCCCCAGAGGTCTGCCTCAGCAGGAGTCTGCTGCGGCAGAGACAATCAAATCATGATTAAAAAACGATATGTATCTGTTATATTATATATACTGTATATATAAGGGAGGCAGTAGCTCAGTGGGTAGAGCGGGTGGACAGAGCGGGTTGTCCACTCACCGTAGGGTCGGCGGTTCGATCCCCTTGATCCCCCTTGATCTCCAACTGTCCATATGTCGAACCCCACAAATGTACCGATTGTAAGTCGCTTTGGACAAAAGCGTCTGCTAAATGCCCCCTTTACCCTTTATACATATATACCCGATATTATTCACTCTTTTTTTACTATATATATATATATATATATATATATATATATATATATAGTAAAAAAGAGTGAATAATATGGGGTTTTAACCGGATGATGTCGTCCCACATTGCATGAGGTCACCAGTCTGTTTGTGAACAGCGTTGACCTCTTCAGCATCACGGTAATGAAACAGCTTACTAGCAGGTCGGGGGGAGGTGGTAGGGGAGGGGGGAGGGGGGGGTCACGTGACACGTTCAATGTAATATGTTGACGCCGGGGGGGATTACCGCCCGGCCAGACGCCTGCGCTGGGGCCGCCGGAGGACCGAGCGCCTGACGCCACCTTCGTCACCGCACTGCCTTCTGGGAGACGGCAATGTGGGTCAGACCAGAGGTGTTAAGACCACATCAGAGGGAGGGAGAGAGAGGGAGCCAGAGAGAGAGAGAGAGAGAGAGAGAGAGGGGGAGGAGAGGGAGAGAAAGGGAGAGGGAGAGAGAGAGAGAGGAGAGGGAGAGAGAGGGAGAGAGAGAGAGAGAGAGGGAGAGAGCAAGAGAGAGAGGGAGAGAGAGAGGAAGAGGGAGAGGGAGAGAGAGGGAGGGAGAAGGAAAGAGAGAGAGAGGGAGGGAGAGAGAGAGGCAGAGAGCAAGAGAGAGGGAGAGAGAGAGGAAGAGGGACCCAACCCCCCTCAGAGCTTGTTTGCTGCCACCGCCCACTAATCCAAAAGGAAAGGCCACTAGGGAAGCTCGCCATTTGCCCCGTGATCTCCGGGTGTTTACTGTCTCATTCTTAATTCAATTCCTTCTTATTGAAAATCTCATTCTGCTTTGTGAGACGCCTTTCAAATTAAATTCACGGCTAAACGGAAAGCTCGCTTCGACATGAGGAAAGGATTATCACGCGCTTTATTACTCGATTCATATCTGTTCTGTACTTCTGTACTCATTTAAACACGACGGTTAGCTTTACAATTCAATCCACTCAAGGTTTTCGGCGTAATACACTCCGAGACGCCATCGTCCACGCCCCTCATCTTGGCCCCGCCCCTCACCTTGGTCCCGCCCACGCCCCCCCCCCCCTCACCTCGGTCCCGCCCCCTCACCTTGGTCCCGCCCACGCTGATGATGCGGTACACATTGCGGTTGGCGTCGTAGAAGAAGGACACGGTGACGGCGTGCTTGCTGGCGGGGATCCAGTTCCTCTTGGTGCTGGGGTCGATCTGGAACACGTGGGCCCGCGCGCTGAAGAACGGCTGCTCCCTGGAGGCAGCGGCACGGCCGCGGGGGAACAAGGGAAGAACAAGGGAAACGGGAGGACGGTGATGACTGGCAGCCGGTTCCATTACATGGGACTTATTTCAACAGGTCTGTCCATGGAGTCAGCGTTTACAAGGCGTGACTGAAAAAACTAATCTCACAGCTGGAAGTGGGATGAAACTGTTGGTTTTTTGCATTGCATCAGAGACACCATAGAAGGAGGAGACACATCACAGAAACAATCACCCATTGAAATGCATGGGGAGACTTCGTAACGCCAAGATGGCCGTTGTTTGCACATGTCCCGCCTCTTCCGATGCCGTGCTCTAATCATACGCGGTCACGCTTTTGGCGACACTTGGAAGTTATTTTCAATCAGGAGGGAAGAACCAGAGACACTATAGAAGGAGTTGTTATGCCGCAGATGAAAACAGCGTCGTGAAGCGTTGCGCATGCGCAGTCCATGATTACCTGTAAGAAAAAGTGCTTTGAAAACGTTAATTTGATACAAAACCACCAAACCCTTTCAGCGATTTTAGTCAGTTCTTCATCGTGATTTCAAACATGTGTTTTTTATGCCCCTTTTACTTCGGAAAATGTAGATACAGCTCTCCCCCTATATATTTACATAGGGCCCTGGTCTTGCTAAGACCTAATAGCTGCCCGAAAGGCGTGGCCAATATGGCCGCGAGTGAGAGGACTTGCCTAGAAGGACTTTGATTGCATGCAAAAGTGCCTCTTTCAACCAAAAACCCTTTCTTCTAAATCGCCTTGTTAAGTCCTTTCAAAACACACTCGCAAAGAGTGACAGCAGCTCTGCTCCCGCGGCGACACTTTCTCGCGTCACGGAGAACAAACAAGTGGGAAACCAACAGGAACAAGAGTTCCCCGTCGTTCTGCCGTCTCTCCCACGCGTTCCCCTCGCCCTTTTGGGCCGTCCCACGACGTCCTCCGTGTTGACTGAAGACTCGTCCTCCGGAACCTTCCGCCCCTCCTCCCCCTGCCAAGTGAGTGGGCCGTGCCAACGTTTGCGGCCGCATATCCAGGAGACAGCAGTAAACAGACGAGAGCAGCACTGCAGCTTGGGGCGGGGGACAGGGGTCTGGCAGGGGGACAGGGGTCTGGCACGGGGACAGGGGTCTGACTGGAGCAGGGGACAGGGTCTGGTCGAGGTGGGGGGGACAGGGGTCTGGCCAAGGTAGGGGACAGGGTCTGGTCGGGGTGGGGGGTACAGGGGTCTGGCTGGGTTGGGGGACAGGGTCTGGTCGAGATGGGGGGTACAGGGGTCTGGTCGAGGTGGGGGAACAGGGTCTGGTCGAGGTGGGGGAACAGGGTCTGGTCGAGGTGGGGGGTACAGGGGTCTGGTCGAGGTGGGGGGTACAGGGGTCTGGTCGAGGTGGGGGGTACAGGGGTCTGGTCGAGGTGGGGGGTAGAGGGGTCTGGTCGAGGTGGGGGGTAGAGGGGTCTGGTCGAGGTGGGGGGTACAGGGGTCTGGTCGAGGTGGGGGGTACAGGGGTCTGGTCGAGGTGGGGGGTACAGGGGTCTGGCCGAGGTGGGGGGTACAGGGGTCTGGTCGAGGTGGGGGGTACAGGGGTCTGGCCGGCCAAGGAGGGGGACAGGGTCTGGCGGGGTCGGCCGGGCCACGGAGGCCTGGAACAACAACCCTTGTCCCGTTCCTCAAACTTGCACACAAACACTAAAACACACACACACACACACACACACACACACACACACACACACACACACACACATATACAGACACAAGCGTACACACACATACGCACACATGCACACACACACACAAACACACAAACCACACCAATGGGCAGCCTCTGAGGAATGAGACATCGCCGCCCCACTAAAATATCGTCAAAATACATTCGCCAAAAACGTACACTGTGACAGCCCAGTGATCAGCCAAGGCGGGGCTGAGCGGCAGAACAACCCAAATAGGTCAAACGCATCAAGAATGCCAAAGGCCTCTGCGCTCTGATCTAACATCCAATCATTTTGTTTACAGTCACCGCTGCACCTTTTGGGTCGGACGTCCGACTCAAACACACAGAAAAACACACTTTTCTCTCATACGGGAAACCAGAGATCGGACGGCCCCCCCCCCCCCCCCCAAAAAAAACATACGCAGTCGGGCTGCCAGACCAGGGACAGTGCCAGGGACCGGGGGCTCCAGCCATGTGAGTGTGTTGGGGGGTCGCGGGCGGTGGTGGGTGGGGTGGGGGGGGGTCAGCTCAGTGGGCAGCGTGTTTGTCTCTGTGATTGTAATCCAATCCCTGGGCGTAATGACCGAGGCCGGTCAGCGGCCCTGACCGCGGTGGGCCGCAGCCCCCCGGTTCGTCCAGGCAGCAGCAGCAGCGCCGTCGTTGTTGTTGTTGTTGTTGTTGTGGTTCTTCCTCCTAGCTAAAGCCTCCATGCAGCGCGGCGGGAACGCTGCGGAATCACAGCTAACGTACCGTCGGTCCGGTGACTGTCTGTTATTGTTGTCGCTCGGTGCTTTGGCACACGCACACGCACACGCACACACACGCACACACCCATACACACACACACACACACACACCGAAAGGTGCGCCACTAATAGATTCTGCCAACCGTGCCGTCTTCTTAACTGTATTTCACCGGCTTTGTGTTTTCGTGTAACCGCTGCGGTCGGTTACCGGAAGCATGGGGGAGTGTTTATGGTGCGTATGTGTGGGATCATAGTGTACGATCAAAACCGTACGCAGTCTGACAACACGCTTCTCAAAGATTTGTCAGCTCGATTGACTGAAAACAAAAGTTCTGTGCGTTCTGCGCATTCTATATGTTCTGCGCGTTCTGCACTCCACCGTACACCAAACAACGTCCCGCGACAATCTCATCCCATAATCTTTGTACCTTGCGACTGAGACGAGTCACTTGGGCGTTGAGGGCTGCTGGACCCTCACTACAGAGCACACGCAGGTCACCTTCCTGGGGAGTCCGGTCCATAATCTGGGTCATCTCGCAGCATCACGTTGGCAGGGGGGGAGCCGTGTGAGTCTCTCTGACCTTGTCTGATGGCCTGGCAACATCCCCCCACCCCCCCCACCCCCCCGCCCCAGCACGCCCACCCCAGTGGGACCGCTAACCCCGGAGCCCGGAGACCCAGCAGCCGGAACCGCAGAACCTCTCTGCTGGGAACCTGCTGGCTCTGTTCACTCAGGGCCCCAACAGTCTGCTGAGCTCCTGGGCGCGGAGGAGAACGAGCTGAGTGTGGCGACTTGCTGAAACGATGGCCCGCAACCTACTGGGATTTTTTTTTTAAAACCTTGTCACAGGCCCCAGGTCTGGTGACTCTCTGAGTGGGTCCATCCTCAAAGTGTTCTGTTTCTTTTTAGAGTTCTTTGTTTAGTGTTTTGACGACTCCGGTCACGCAGCACATCAACGTTGTACATGAACTCCGGTCAATCATTTGCCCTGAACGTGTTATATTTGATATACATTCACACACTGTATTGAGCTAGAGTACGCGCTCCACTCAGCTCAGAGGAGACCCTCTGAGCTCTCAGACCCACCTGCAGCCACTCCACCCAGCCTCTCCCCAGTGGATGGACAGAACCTGGGACTCACTGTCTGTGAGCGTGCGTACGGAGGAACCAATCTCAGTACTAATGAGTGGTGGGTTAGAGGGTCAGCCTGTACCAGGGAGGTGATCCACAGCCACTAATTCATCCACGGCATACCTGCACCACAGCCGGCGGCCCGGAGTCCCAGCAGCGCCGGGGTTAAGGACGGCCTTAACGACAGAATTAACTAAGTGAAGTGTCAAAACTCTCCGTGTTTGTGATAGGCCTCCTGCTCCACTGTGGGCTGCCCCATTTATCTGTGTTTGTGTGTGTGTATGTGTGTGTGTGTGTGTGTGTGTGTGTGTTAGAGAGTGAGAGAGCGAGAGAGAGAGAGGGAGAGAGTGAGAGAGAGAGGTAGAGCGAGAGAGAGCGACAGAGACTCTGTATCTAAGTACAACTGTGTTACAGATATCCCAAGTGTATCTATTACCGAGCAGAGCCAATGATTCATAATCAGATTTGTCTGATCTGTTACACCGACTACATTGTGTACAAACATACAGTATGTATGATAGTACAAGTGCAGCTACTGTCTCTTTCACAAATCCTACTCAATCACCAAAAGCAGCCCCACACATCTGCCATATTTCAGAATAATTCATTTTGAAATAGTTTCGACTTATCGTTTTCTTGTTACTATTGTCGTAAGTCCTTATATGTGCTTGGAACTCCAAGGTCATAAACAACAACAACAAAATGTGTTTTGAAAAAAAATAATAATAGGACAATAAAGTCCAGTCCAATTGCTTACCTTTCTCTGTGGTGTGGAAACATCTTACAAGGTCATCGGGGGTCCTCTCTGGAAAGAGAGGGGTACAGAAATAACGTTCACACGGACGGCTTCTGGAGTCCCCTCAGCATTTAGACCAACGTGCTGTCAGATTCCCAAAAAGTAGAAATAACGAAGGCACCATGACTGTTTCCACCTGTAGTTTACCAATAGGAGGCCTAGAACTCGTTGAAAGAAACGCAATGGGTAGAGACGCTTGCGGTGGGATATAAGTGCAGTGTGTTAACAACACCAGACGTCCTGTACATCTTTTCATCAGCATCAAAATCATGGCCCATAACCTCAACTCACTCACCCCATTGCCCAAGTGAAACGAGAGTTGAGAGTTTGAGTTCCACCGGTCAGTAGCTCCCTCAAAGCAGACTGTTGTTGCGCGGGGACTGGGGATGCTTGCCTGCCCGCTGCCCGGTGAAAGTGTCGGTCGCTTCCTCTCCTCTCCTCCGTGTCCGGATGAGGATGCCTCTCAATTTGCTCTCTCTCTCTCCACGGGAATCCTCTTGCACCGCAAAGCGAGCCGAGCGTGTGTATACCTGCAGCTTTGGCAATTGGCGATCTGGCGCGTGTAAACTAAATCGAAGGAGACCGTCTTCTTTGTTTCGGTCACTTGAGTCCCTTTGTCTCGGAGGACCGCGTTAAACACACGGAACGCTGAGGACCCTGCTGACAAGTGTTCTCGTCCATCATCCAGTCCCCCCCCCCCCCACCCACCCTCAACAAGACCAGAGGTAGCCGCCGCTTCACCCTCGGGTGCAATAAACGCCTCAAACTTCAACGGCCGCCGGATCTGTCTGCTTTTGTCAATGGCGGTTCCACTTCCTAAAGAACACTACATTACTTGGGACGGCTTTTTTTCCATCCACGACCCCAGACTGCAGCAGCAGCAGCATTAGTTGCAGCAGGCAGGCAGGCGGCTCTGTGGCCGGAGAGTTGCAGGCAGCTGCGCTTTCCCCACCGCCGAGTTACCGGAGGCTGGTGGTCGACACGACACCCCCACCTGCCGGATCAAGTCACCGTCGACGCCTCATCTGAAGCCAACGGTGACATTTATTTCACTGACTGTGTGTATAACGTCGGGCGGTGAGCAATGGCTATAAATACATACACTCTTAAAACATGTCAAAGCCTTGGAGGCAAAACACTTCCAGTCCTGCAGCATTTCTTCGGACTATTATTGAAACGGTTATTTTCACAATAAAAGGCCCAACGGGAATCAGGACAATTAGGAATCAGATGCTGCAAATAATGTCAAATAAAGTGAGACATTTTGATCTGCAAACTTTATTCAGGTACATTTTCATTTGGTACATTTCAATACCTTATCCTTTCTTTAACCATTCTGTCATTCAACAATTCTTATTTTTCTTAAATTCAATAAACACCGTTATCATTGTGACACAACCAAATTAAATTAATATTTGAAAAACCAAAAACAAAAAAAACTGTCCTCAAAACAGAATGAAGACAGACACAGAGCGATTTAACTAGCCATCTAATCGTTTTGGTTTTTTTTTGCATGCAGAATACAAACTAATTACGAACTCATCGGTAACTCGAAGCACAGAAACCGTTAATCACGTCATCGGCCGTAAAACAGCACTCACCGATCTGGGTCGTAGTGGGAACATTGCCAAGCAGAATAGTTCTGGTTGGTACAATACAAGCCAATGATGCTCTCTCTCTCTACAGATATATATATCCAAGCAAAAGGTCAGTCAGCACACAGGAAACGGACATGTGGGTCACTGGATGACACTTCTGCACACGTACCAGCAGGAAAAAAAAAAAAAAAAAAAAAAAAAAAAAAAAAGCAGATCTTTAGTTGTTGAGAAATCCAGCAACCTGCAGTCTCATCAATACCGTCGCTTGTGGTACCGGAGTCTGCAGCCACTCGGGCTGGTTCTGGTTCTGTTCTCTGGGTCCGTCAGAGCAAGGTGCAAATCAATCGAATGGGTGGTTCTTGAGAATACAACACAGTCTATTCACCATAAATGTGTACAAAATAAATAACGTTTTATGTTATATACGAGCGTCAAGACTTAGGCTACTGTTCCACAAAAATCAGGGGTTAGGGGAAGCAGAGAGGTAAGAGGCATGTTACCGAGTGGCAGATTAATTTAAGTGAAATTACTTGAATCCGTTTATATGACGAAACACAATTCCTAGCCTATATTGGGACGTCGTTATTTACAGTGAGCACCACCACTAATTCAACACAGCAGGGTTGTGACAGTGAGGTGACTTTTCTTTTTCAGCATTTATCCATCATCTCTCGAGACGTCTGTTGGGAGCCGGAGACGTGAAAACGAGGGAAAGGAAAACGACGAGGAGGTAAACCAACGCTCCACACCCTGAAACGGAGCAGGATGTGAGCTGAATCTACTGGACCGCCATCAGGCATCGCCATGACGACTTCCTCCATCAATCGTGTAAGGGGAGTGTACAACCAATTCTCCTCTCCGTTGTGGAGATTAACACAAGATTCAAACACATTTGCCCTCGATATCTTAGGTATTCTGCGAAGGCAGACACCGGGACTGTCAAACCTATGTATGGACACTCCTGCCACCTTCCTTTGTGGTGAACAAGTGCACACACAAGGCAGCAGCAAGTGTAATCACAAGCGTAATGACAAGCGTAATGACAAGTGTAATGACAAGTGTAATCACAAGTGTAATGACAAGTGTAATCACAAGCGTAATCACAAGTGTAATGACAAGTGTGTTCACATGCATTTCGTCCGTGCCTTCACTTGACGTCAACCTCCACTGATTCAATAACTACTTTTTGACATTTTGGCAATACTCACTTCCTTTGACTCATTCTGTGGATGTGAGCTCTGTCGGTCTGCCAGCACCAAACAAGTGATTCTGGGTCAGATTCACCAGAGTTCAGTCACGATTAGCCTCGTTATTATTATTATTACTACTTCTCTGAACTCAACACAGCACTAATGGTGTCTTCTCGCTCGCTGCCACTCGTGTCGTCATCAGTGAAATACATATTTAGAATATCAAAAACGAGAACAAAAACTGAATCGTCTCAGGTCCTTCAGGTCAACCCTGCGGAGCGTGGAGACTAAGCGGTTTGAAGTGTATAATCCATGAGGAGCTTTTAGGTTATGAAGCACGTGAGGGCTCCGGGACTAGAGGGCCCGGGACGCACACTTCTGATGCACTGGCATCACAACACAACCACCATAACCACCATAACCGCACGCACACACACTCCCAACTCAGAGTCGAGAAAGGACCGCTAATAATGAGAGACTAGATATATTTCCTCCCTCTAAACCTGTATATATATATATATATTCCTTTAAACCTGCTGTGCAGCCAGCATCAGTTCTCTGCACATTCGTCCTTCTGAAATGTTCAAAGCTCTAAAATATCTCCCCTCACATCGACCGCTGGCCTCTCCAGCCGCGTCCCCCCCCCCCTCCCTCCTCCCTCGCTGGCCGGCCCGCCCCCCTCCCTGGGGGGAACTCGCCGCGGTTCAGAGAGCGCTTGTGAGCAGCGTGGCACCCGGGACGACTCCTCTCACTCGTCCTTCTCCCCCCCCATGTTTTTGGAGGACCCACGGTGCCTCAGAGGGGGGCTGGCGTTGCCCACCCCCCATGGCCCACTCAGGGGGTCATGACACTCCCCGCCCTGCCCCGACCTGCCAGGGGTCAAGGAGGGTTCGCTCTGACTCGCCGTATCCACCGACGGCTTTGTTCCATCGCCTCGTCTTCCCATTGGGAGCTGTGCAGCCTCCCTCTCTCCTCCTCCCTCTCCTCCTCCTCCTCCTCCTCCTCTCCCTCTCTCCTCCCCTCTCCTCCTCTCTCCATTTTGGTTTTCTCCGGACTCCTGTGAGCTCTCCTCGTGTCCAGCTGTGATTCAGTCGTTGATGGCGCCCGCACTCCCGCGGTCAGTTGGTCAGTCAGTTGGTGGGTGGGTCGGTCAGTCCGTGGGAGGGTCAAGGGTCGGTTGGTCAGTCAGTCAGTTGGTGGGTGGGTCGGTCAAGGGTCAGTCAGGCGATGGTTCAGTCAGTCAGTCTGTGGGTCGGTCAGTCAGTCAGTCAGTCTTGTCATTGGTTTGGTCAGTCAGTCAGTCTTGTCATTGGTTTGGTCAGTCAGTCAGCCGGTGGTTTGGTAAGTCAGTCAGTCAGGCAGTCAGTGGGTCAGTCAGTGGGTCAGTCAGTCAGTCAGTCAGTGGGTCAGTCAGTGGGTCAGTCTGTGGGTCAGTCAGTGGGTCAGTCAGTGGGTCAGTCAGTGGGTCAGTCAGTGGGTCAGTCTGTGGGTCAGTCTGTGGGTCAGTCAGTCAGTCAGTGGGTCAGTCAGTGGGTCAGTCAGTGGGTCAGTCTGTGGGTCAGTCTGTGGGTCAGTCAGTGGGTCAGTCAGTCAGTCAGTGGGTCAGTCAGTGGGTCAGTCTGTGGGTCAGTCTGTGGGTCAGTCAGTGGGTCAGTCAGTGGGTCAGTCAGTGGGTCAGTCTGTGGGTCAGTCTGTGGGTCAGTCAGTCTGTGGGTCAGTCAGTCAGTGGGTCAGTCAGTCAGTGGGTCAGTCAGTGGGTCAGTCAGTGGGTCTGTGGGTCAGTCTGTGGGTCAGTCTGTGGGTCAGTCTGTGGGTCAGTCTGCGGGTCAGTCTGCGGGTCAGTCTGCGGGTCAGTCTGCGGGTCAGTCTGCGGGTCTCTCCGGGCCTCTACTCCGTTCACACAGCGGCGCCTCTCCGGCCAGTGAAACCCGGGTACGATCACTTGTTCCTGGATTGTTTTGTTTCCGCGTGACGCAGACTAAAATACAGACGAGGTCCGGTCTGCCCCCGGGCCTCGCTCCGGTCCGGCCCAGCCCGCCAGCCAGACGCTACTCGTCATCACCCAAACGCGCCCGGCGGGGGGTCCAGAGAGCGGGCGAGCGCGTGTCCGGGCCTGGGTGTGACCCCCGTGGGGGTCAGAAAGCCGCCGTGCGGTGGGGTGACCTACAGCCTAGTACTGGGACAGACCGGTGACCCCGTCGTGCTGGTAGGCCCTCTCCCCCTGGTAGGTGGAGTCCTGGGACAGAGCCACGTCCAGCTGGGACTTGAACTCGTCACCCAGGTAGCTGTCCTGGACACGGGGAAATCACAAGGCAAAAGTGTTAGAGGAAAAAAATGTTTACCCTAACACTTTTAATGTTAAAAAATGTTTAAAATGTTTACCGTGACTTTTCAAAGTAGAAAAAAAAAACATGTATTCTCTGAATTATACTCTAAAAGGTTTGGCCACCTGTGACCACAGGGGGCGCTAGAATTCAGTCAAACCTAAACGGTCAGCCCCATAATCAAATTAATCACAAGTCGGCGTCAAGGTGGCTCAGGGACTTGAAACCTGGCATGCTCGCCTGGCTAGCATTAGCATTAGCATTAACTTCAGAAAATGCACATGGGGACATGACCAATATATCACCATTATGTGTATTATCCATTTATTTAGTTCTCAACTAATGGAAAATAAAAGTGTAACCAGAAACGATCCACCGTTTAAAAAGCACTCATGAGAAAAAACAACGCCCTCTTCACTACGACTTTTGGCATTTAAAAAAAAGGGCAGTGGATTCATCTGGGAGATTCATAACGGTGGAGAGTCAGAACCGGACCTGGGAGAGCTCGGGCTGGGACAGGCCCGGCTGGGACAGGCCCGGCTGGCTCATCTGGGAGGGCTGGCTCATCATGTGGACGTAGCCCTGGGTGAGGGGCCCCTGGGAGCCCGGGTCCTGGCTGGCCTGGCTGCTGCTGCTGCTGCTCATCACCAGGCTCCCATGCTGCCCTCCTCCTCCTCCTCCACCGCCTCCGCCTCCCACTCCGCGGTTCCTATGGCGACCTCCTCGTGCGGCCCCGCCGCCGCCGCTGGTGGCGGCGGTGCCAGCCTTGCCTTGCTTTGGTAGTCCGCTGCGCCCTGGTGAGGCAGAGATGGGGCCCGTGAGGAAGCATGCTCAGTCGGTACCATGGTCTGGGTTCTGGTGACTGAGCCTGGTGTGTTTGGTTTCTCCACACGTCTGTTCTGAGACAGATGATTCTACCGATTCTTCTTAGCAGGAGTTGGGCGTGGCTTTCCTGTAATGGAATTTATACTTCTGCTGTATCGTCATAAAACTGTATAATAGTCTTTCTGCTTTCTATGTATTCATAATATGCTTTATAATACTATCATAATATGCATTTACAATGTATAGTATTAGATTAGATTCAATTTTAGTCATCCCAGTAATTTTTAGATGTGGGAACAAAATTCGTTCTCTGCGTTTGACCCATCCTATGGTACA
>JAXIVH010000007.1:9237145-9269645 GCA_036785325.1 Urophycis tenuis | reverse complement strand
CATATTAACATATTAACTAGACAACACCTCCCTCTGAGTGTCAGCCATTCCCTTCCTTTATGTGGTCACTATCACCTTAGTGGTCACTTCATAACTGGTCATTCGTTAACTCTGCTTACCGTACATGCTATTTCTTTGTGTATGCTATTTACTTCTACAGTGTATTCCTAGATGTATGTATATTTTTGTATATTCATGTATATTGTTACATATGTTTATATTAGATATTTACATTTCTACACGGTACTATACTGTTCTTCACTTCTGCACTGCCTTTTCTTTTCCCGGAGTATTGTAACAAATGCAATTTCCCTCAGGGATCATTAAAGTATGTCTGTCTCTCTGTCTGTCTAATATTATTTGAAGGGTGGATGAATCGTCGACAGCTTGTCCTCGACCAGATGTCAAGCTTGGTTTTGAGGCCGATGGACGGCTCATTAAAGGAAAACTTCAGAAAGCTAATGCGGAACTATTTCGAAGAGAGGACTTTTTTTCCAGACTTTTCGGTCTATTGATCATTCTCAGTATTTTGTAGATATGGGAACGAAATGTGTTCTCTGCATATGACCCATCCTATGGTACATAGGAGAAGTAGGATGCTCTGTTCAGCAGCCCGGGGAGCAAGTTGAGGTTCAGTGTCTTGCTCAAGGACACTTCGACATGCGGGCAGTTTGGAAGTGGGGCTCGAGGGGATCGAACCACTGACCCTACGGTTGGTGGACAACCCGCTCTGTCCACCCGCTCTACCTACTGAGCTACTGCTGCCAGACATGCGTAACCGTTTTGGAGATTGGTCCAGTATTGAGCGAGAACCTTCCGGTTAATGGCGCCCATCACATCCTCTCAAAGTGCTTGGTTTTGCCACGAACGGGTTCAGATTATATTCTCATCACTAGGGAAAGGATCCCTACAGACGCATAAAATGTGTGTCTTTACCGCATGTGTCTCTTGATCACAGTCTGCTTGTTAAGGTTTCCAACCATGTACAGCTAAACGAGAGTTGAGTTAATTGGTTGCAGGAGGAGAACGCAGGGAACGTGCGTGACAGCAGAGAGTTTCCGTTGTTTCATTGGACTACAGAAGGCGCAGTTCAGTGTCATCTATAAGATTGGGGTGAGGGCGAATTGAGCTTGTAACGGCAATGGGGAAACATCCGAGATTTCAGAGAGGGACTTCTCCTCCTTGTTCACAAGGACCAACATGGCCTCCTACCTGGTAGAGCTTGGTGTGCAGGGAGCCACTGAACTGCATGTACTGGACCAGGTAGGACCGCTGGCCCTCGTAGGGCGTGATGATGCCCATCTGGTCGGGCTGGGCGCCCGCCTTCAGCAGCCTGGTGGTGATCTTCTCCACGTTGGACGCCTCGGTCCTGCACATGCACACGCATGCGCACACACACGCACACACACAGTAAGACAACAGCGACAAAGCACACACTTGGCTGGAGAAGACCCTTTGGGTCCAGCGCAGGGATGCAAACAGAGGTATGGTCAAAAAGGAGTGAGATTATTGAAGCCCGCGACCCCACAGCAAATATCATATATTTACACTGCCACCAACCTCTGCTATTCAGGGCTCACCCTATACACACACAAAGTTCTATATATGAAAATAATATGTTGCCCCTAGATTTTTTTTGTAGCAGTGGTGCTGTCTGTTGATAACCTAGCAACACTAGGGGGGTCCGGGGGCATGCCCCCCCGGAAGACAATTTTGAAAAATAACCCTTTAAATAGTTACTTCTGGTGAGATTTTTATGAAAAAAAGTTACAGATTGAGCTTCCAAATATGACATAACAACCAACATCTGCTGAGACCAGATCATTGTGAAAATGTGCGATCACACTGTTCAATATTCAAAATATTCAAAAAGAACAGGCGCAGCACAAAATTCCAGGATCTCTGACTGATATCAGTGCAGTGACGTGTAGGCAGCAGCAGCAGACCGGCGCAGGCTTTACGTGCGCAGCTTTCTGGTTTACTGTTTTCTTTTCATACGTATACTTCCTATGTTTCATGGACTGTAACGGCATTTGCTTATTTAGTCATTTTAATACAGAATTACCTTGATGAAAATATAATCAGACACTCTCCACCCCCCCCCCCCCCCCCCCCCCCCCTAAAAAAAAAAAACTCATCGGATCTGCACGATTCACACAAGTCCCCCTGACAGCCGTGAAAAAGGCGGCATCCGCCAAAAGGCGCGCCGTTTGCATCCCTGGTCCAGCGACACGGCGCGGAACACACCGGTTGAGGTAGGAGGTTCCCGAGCTGGCGATCTCCTCCTGGCCCTGGGTGACGTAGAAGAACATGGGCTTGTCTGGCTGCGGCCACTGGAAGTCGTAGCCCTTCTTCACGCGGTCCTCTGTGGGGGGAAATACAAGCTCAGTCGTCAGCGACACCCCACTTTGTACTCACAGCCAGTGGTGGATTTTCACGGTCGCAGAAGAAAAAAACACACACAACAAAAAACAAAATGGTGCCTGGTGGACATCATCATCCCTCTGACGTCTCTGAATCTGGTGAAATGGAAATGACAAAAAAGGCTTAAAAGTCAACGCACAAAAAGACACAGGAAGGGACACACGGCCCCTCGCCAAATTATTCATAAGGAACGCAAGCAAAATCAATAGCGTGTGTGTGCACATGTATGTGTGCGTGCGTGTGCGTGTGCGTGCATGTGTGTGTGGAAGCCCCTACCCCCCCTTGCTCATCCCAAACACCCACAATGCACCGCTGCGGCGACCGGTGAGGCCTCACCCGCCGTGACTCCGTTCTGCAGGGAGCCCTCGTAGAAGATGTTGGAGGGGAAGGCGCTGAGGGCCGGGTGCATGCGGTACTGCACCTGCAGGCGGATGGGCCGGATGCCCAGCACCACCAGCCGCTCAAACAGGGACTGCGAGAGGCCCGCCTTGGCCGCCTTCTTGCACATGACCACGGGGCCCAGCTGGCAGTGGTCGCCCACCAGGATCAACTGGATGGGGATGGGGAAGCACGGTTACATTGAGCTGGAGGTTGAGCTGAGAACAGTAGTGAGCCCCGCAGTGAGCTCCGCGGTGAGCCCCACGGTGAGCCCCACGGTGAGCCCCGCGTTGAGCCACACGGTGAGCCACACGGTGAGCCACACGGTGAGCCACACGGTGAGCCACACGGTGAGCCCCACGGTGAGCCCCACGGTGAGCCCCACGGTGAGCCACACGGTGAGCCACACGGTGAGCCCCACGGTGAGCCACACGGTGAGCCCCGTGGTGAGCCCCGTGGTGAGCCCCGTGTTGAGCCACAGTGAGCCCCGTGTTGAGCCACACGGTGAGCCCTGTGTTGAGCCACACGGTGAGCCACGCGGTGAGCCCCACGGTGAGCCCCACGGTGAGCCCCACGGTGAGCCCCACGGTGAGCCACACGGTGAGCCACACGGTGAGCCACACGGTGAGCCACACGGTGAGCCACACGGTGAGCCCCGTGTTGAGCCCCGTGTTGAGCCACACGGTGAGCCCCGTGTTGAGCCCCGTGTTGAGCCACACGGTGAGCCCCCACGGTGAGCCCCCACGGTGAGCCACACGGTGAGCCACACGGTGAACCCCCAGTGTTGAGCCCCACGGTGAGCCCTTGGGCCGCGCTCATACCTGCTTGGCCCCCAGCACGACGGGCACCATGCACTCGGGCTCCGTGGCCTGGGTGCTCTCGTCGATCAGGATGGAGCGGAACTGCATCCTGGCCAGGCGGGGGTCCCCGGCCCCCACACAGGTACAGCAGATCACGTCAGCGTTCTGGGGAGGAGGAGGGACAGAACACACCTCTGTCTGCTTTGTAGAGGAACTGAGCTGATGGGGTGAACGGTCTCAAAGATACACAGAATGTATTTATTTTATTAATTTCACATTGTTATGCGAAGCGACAGTTCAGAGTTCATCTGAACCCTGCATAACCCTACCCTCATGCTCTTATTTGTTGTACGTCTTGGCACTTTCATCGCTTTTTGTAACGTTGCACTTAGTCAGAGATGTTGTATCCTAGCAATGGATAACCTAGCAATTGAAATGCTTGAAACTTGTTCTGGTGACTTTCTTACTCTATTAGCAGCAATGAAATCTTTCAGCTTCGTATGACAAATGTACTCTTTGGATAAAAGCGTCTGGTAAATGCCCCTAAATGTAAATGTGAATGACAGTGACTCATTCTAGATACGCGTCTCAACTGATTCCTCACAAAGGGAGGCGGTAAGGCACCACAGGCTCATATCGAGGTCGACCGAGGTCACGTCGACGCAGCTGCAGACGTTCTATAGTGAGTACCATGAGCAGCTCCCTCTCTGCGGTGCGCCTCAGAGCTCGGTAGCGCTTCTCGTCCGAGGACGACAGCTCCCCGGTCTCATCCTTCAGCTGCTGCAGCTTCTGGAGCTCCGGCATGCTGTGGACAGAAGAGCGCAGGCAGACTCAACACAAAGCAAATATATATACGCTATAAATATAGAAGGGGCTATGTGGAACGCAAACATTGACAGCTATTGACAGAGAGTTGATCCAATGGTGTAGCCAAATGCGACGTCACCGCCACACAGCTGTGCGCTGTACTGAAGGGATGTATGGTAGCTTCTATAATAGATCTTGCATGGTCGATTCTGATTCCTCAGGCCAGACCCATTGCCGACTGATCTTCGAATCAAATACTGTGCAACACATGCGGCTCCATAAGGCCACGTTTGTTTTTACTTATGGCTCAAATGCTTGAAAGAATCAATTGGCTTCATCAATCAGATTTGTAATGTACATTTATGAATATAATATATGTCCCTTCTGTCTTATAATGCAGGGCATTCACATCCGATCGTGACCAACCCCCCATTGATAAAGAGCCTGTAGGCGCATTTGACGGATTACAAATGTAAAATACACGGAATTGATTGATTTCAGATTTTTCAGTTTGAACCCTGCATAACATCCATCGTCTACCTCTAAAAACAAAACAAAAAAAATCCTACCCTCATGCCCTTGTATGTTGTACGTCTTGGCACTTTATAATCACTCTTTGTACCTTGGCACTTAGCCAGAGATGTTACAATTAAAATCATTTACAATTGAAATGCTTGAAACTCGTTCTGGTGACTTTCTTACTGTATTAGCAGCAATGAAATGTTTCACCTTCTTATGACAAATGTACTCTTTGTAAGTCGCTTTGGAAAAAAAGCGTCTGCTAAATGCCCTCAATGTAAATGTAAATATATAGAACAAATGCATCACCATTCAGTGTAGCAGAACAGCAGAAAGGCACTAGAGCCACAGTACTGACAGACAGAATCCCACCAGGGCAGTAGAGGACAGTGGTGTGATGACAGCTGCTGAGGACAGTCTGCATTTGACTCTTTTGGATCATCTCTTAACAGTTTTGAATATCTGCCATACATTAGACGTTTGTTTTTTTTTCCTGATATTGTGTCACTTTCTAGACCAGACCTTTCCCAAACTTAGGAAAATTAATTCACATATCATAGCATTGTCATGCGTTTTACTCTGATTTAAATAGAAGAGGGTTCTTTTTATTACAATTATTTGGCCTACGCTGGTCTGTTCAGTTCAGATGCTGTGTGGAGCTATTTACCACCACCACCACCTTCACCACCATCTCCACCATCTCCACCACCTCCACCACCACATCATGAACCTGGCCCTGAAAATGTGTGTGCACTCTCTGACTGAATTTATGTTCCTGTGATTCCCTCAGTTCTGATCACGATGTTGAAACCAAAGTATAAAGACGAGTCCATCAACGTCGACTTCGCCAAAGCCACGTGAAGTGCGGAGGAGGGGCCTTGACGCCTCTTATGTGGGAACGTTCTCCGTAATAACAGCATTCATGTGGGAAGGTTCTCCGTGATGACAGCTCTAAAATGAACCTGACATCTCCAAACGAAGCACTTGCAGTATTGGGTTTTTCTTTTCCTGTGCAAAGAAGAGACTTTCAGGAGAGCCTGTTCTTGTTTTGAGAGTGGAAGTTTCAGTCAGTCGTGTGTTTGCGTATCATTTGAATGGCTTGTTTGGTGTGTCTATTAGTCCATGAATAGTGTGTTGCTAGCTAGCCAACATGACTTGTCATGTAAAGGGTAAAGGGGGCATTTAGCAGATGCTTTTTGTCCAAATTTGTGGGGTTGGACATGTGGACAGTTGGAGGAGGGGGATCGAGGGGATCGAACCGCCGACCCTACGGTTAGTGGACGACACGCTGTCCACCTGCTCTACCCACTGAGCTACTGCCGCCCATTTACATTTACATTGAGGGCATTTAGCAGACGCTTTAATCCAAAGCGACTTACAAAGAGTACATTTGTCAGAAGAAGGTGAAACATTTCATTGCTGCCAATACAGTAAGAAAGTCACCAGAACTAGTTTCAAGCATATCAATTGCTAGATTAACCATTGCTAGTATACAACATCTCTGACTGAAGTGCCAAGTTACAAAGAGCCAAGCCCCACAATGGAGCACTGAAGTGGATCACAAACATGTAAAAAAAAATGTTTCTTCAATCTAAAAAATGATCCTTGTGAATCATAACATTCACAAACACACGGCAACCGAGTTTACATCTCACTGGTGCTCATCCGGGCTGCGCGGCTCATTTCAGCATCAGTGTTTGTCAGTGTGGGCAGACGTGAACGCCACACGCTGTGTGCCCTCACGCAGCTCACCAGCACTGTCCTCGCTCGGCCAGCTCAGGCACGCACACACCGCTAGACAGACTCACTGGGAGTCACAGAGGTCTGCCGGGGTGAGACACACATCCATAGACACACTGAGACTCACTGGGAGTCACAGAGGTCTGCCGGGGTCAGACACACATCCATAGACACACTGAGACTCACTGGGAGTCACAGAGGTCTGCCGGGGTCAGACACACATCCATAGACACACTGAGACTCACTGGGAGTCACAGAGGTCTGTCGGGGTCAGACACACATCCATAGACACACTGAGACTCACTGGGAGTCACAGAGGTCTGCCGGGATCAGGCACACATCCATAGACACACTGAGACTCACGAAGTCACAGAGGTCTGCCGGGGTCAGGCGCACATCCATAGACACACTGAGACTCACTGGGAGTCACTGAGGTCTGCCGAGGTCAGGCACACACACCGCTAGACACACTCACTGGGAGTCACTGAGGTCTGCCGGGGTCAGACACACATCCATAGACACACTCAGTACGTTTACATGCAGCAAGAAATTCGAATTTCTGATCGGATCAGATAATGACATGCGTAAGACCGGATCACTTGTCCGAGTATACATGCCGTTCAGAGAATCGGATTAACAGCCGGAGAATGGGCTGACTCTCGACGCTATGTGGCGCTGCGCATGTGCAGAATGGCACTGCGCGTGCGCAGAACACAAAATCCGATTCAGATCGGATTGCTGAGTATACATGCCGTTAAAAGTCAGACTATGATCGAATTATCCAGGTGTAGTTATCCGATTTTAGATCTCCAAAATAGGTCCGAAGTAGGTCCGAAGTAGGTCGGATTAAGGTGTTGATGTCTTATACGATTAGAAATTCGAATTTCTTGCTGCATGTAAACGTACTGACTGAGACTCACGGAGTCACAGAGGTCTGCCGGGGTCAGACACACATCCATAGACACACTGAGACTCACTGGGAGTCACAGAGGTCTGCCGAGGTCAGACACACATCCATAGACACACTGAGACTCACTGGGAGTCACAGAGGTCTGCCGGGGTCAGACACACATCCATAGACACACTGAGACTCACTGGGAGTCACAGAGGTCTGCCGGGGTCAGACACACATCCATAGACACACTGAGACTCACTGGGAGTCACAGAGGTCTGCCGGGGTCAGGCACACATCCATAGACACACTGAGACTCACTGGGAGTCACAGAGGTCTGCCGGGGTCAGGCACACATCCATAGACACACTGAGACTCACAGAGTCACAGAGGTCTGCCGGGGTCAGACACACATCCATAGACACACTCACTGGGAGTCACTGAGGTCTGCCGGGGTCAGACACACATCCATAGACAAACTGAGACTCACTGGGAAAAAACGGATGATGCTCAAAACTGCATAAGCTGCGAACTGAGATCGAACTGCGAACTGAGAATTTTTTTTTTTTGGTGTGTTGATTTTGTTTCTCTTCTGTTGTACTTTACGTACTCGACCGCACTCTCCGGTCCAGCTGACATGGTGAGTTTACTGCGTTCTGCCTCCTTTGTCCTCGCTTTGCAAGTTCAAAGTGAAAGTGTTGTTAATGAAGTGGCCAGAAAGTTAACATTTACACTCAGCACATTGGATTATTGCTGGGATGTGCTATTTATGATGAAATAAATACATTTCAGTCACATTTTAAATTGAATTGTGGTTGTGTTCTTCATCAGCAGTTTAGAAATGCAAACGTTACGGGCAATTCATGTTGCTTTTTTTTTTTCTTTTTTTTTGCAAGTTCGGGTCTCTGGGAGACAGCAAATTACTCTGTTGGGTCTGGAGGTGACAAGGTTCGGGAACCTCTGTTCAACCGGCCTAAAACGGGCTCTGCTTTGAAAGGAAAATGATTGCACAGAGCCGCTAACTGACACAAAAGAATTGATCAAACTGAAACGTACCAAAAGCAAAACATCACACAGCAAATCGCACACAGAAGACTGAGTCAAACCCCCCATACACAAAAAAAACCCCATTGTACAACTTTAAAGCCATTATTTCTAGAAGCCCAAGCGATGCTGTGTGACTAATCACTAATTTAACACCCCCGTCCTCCCAATGGAACGTCCCACTGTCCCACACACACGCCCCCCGCCCCTCCCTTGGATCAGACCATTGTCACAGCGGCCGGAGGGGGCTCACCTCTCCATGTTGCGGGTCTGGTTGTGCAGCGCCAGGAAGGACACCGGGGAGTCGATGGCCTCCCTGCTCTTGGCGCACAGCCTCACCGCCTTCAGGCCCGTCTGGTGGATCTTCTCCGTCAGCTGGTCCACGGCGATGTTGCTGGGAGCGCACACCAGCACCGGCCTGCAGGGGGAGACACAGCGCACAGCTCCTCATGTAGAGTGTCTCAAGGCACAAAAGGACACACACACACGCACACACACACACACACACACACACACACACACACACACACACACACACACACACACGAGTTGTAGTACTCAAGACCGGTCTCAAGACCACTTTTACGTGTTCTTGGTCTCGACATGGTCTCGGTCTTGCCTTGGTCTCGATACCCTCTGGTCTTGTTAGACTACAACTCTAACACGCGCACACGCACACACACACACTAGAGTTGTAGTACTCAAGACCAATTTTTACGTGGTCTTGGGTCTTGTCTCGGACTCGACTGCATTCGGTCTGTCTTGTCTTGGTCTCGGACATCGAGGTCTCGAGGGGGTTTGTGCGTAAACCAAGCAGTGAGCTCATGCTCATCACAAAACCTTATATATGATGCAGCACTCATACACTACGCACCAAATATGTTACATTGGATATATTTTCCTAACTGCTGCGCCATTGTTCACGTATTGGTGTAACTTAAACACTAGTCTGGTTCTTTTTTCCGGTCTCGACATGGTCTTGGTCTTGTCTCGGTACCCTCTGGTCTTGGTCTACTCTAGTCGGTCTTGACTACATCACACACACACACACACACACACACACACACACACACACACACACACACACACACACACACACACACACACACACACACACACACACACACACACACACACACACACACACACACACACACACACACACACACACACACACACACACACACAGCTCTGCGGTCGTCCACTGTTTCGGTCATTCTTAGCATTCTATTAGCTTCTATTCTAAAGTGTCGCACAGTGTTTGACAGGGAGAGTCAGACAGCCACTACAGCCGCTAGCCGGACCAAGCAAAGCTAGCTACCCGTTGCCCTGCCGGGCCAGGTGGTACACCACCGTTGCGGAGGTGACCGTCTTCCCGGTGCCCGGGGGTCCCTGGATCAGACTGAGGGGGCGCTGGAGTACGGTCTTCACCGCGTACACCTGAAACGACAGCCATGTGGGAGACGCTGTTTACGTTGTTGACGTTGTTTGCCACATGGTCATGTAAAAAAAAAAAAGCAGGAATCCATGGTTTTACCTTTTTACTTCATATACACGCACACACACACGCACGCACGCACGCACGCACTCACACACACACACACACACACACACACACACACACACACACACACACACACACACACACACACACACACACACACACACACACACACACACACACACACACACACACACACACACACACACACCATTAACCTGCGTGTGCCGTCACTGAGTGCGGTCACTCAGGTATGCCGTGAGATGTTCTCTGTTTAGAAAGCTCGACACAATAAGTAACCACCAGGCTCACGCCCTCTTCACTCATTAACTCCCATGAATGGAGGCACCACAGCGCACAAACGCTCTGCGGCGGCGCGCCCTGTTTGTTTACAGTGTCGTTAGCGCTGATGGATGGCGGGAGCCGGCGGGGGGGGTCACCCGGCCCCCCACCGCCCCCCCCCCCCCGTCTCCTCCACCTCCGCCGCGGCGGTCGCGCCCACCTGGGAGTGGTTGAGGTCGGGCAGGCCCTGCGCGGTGAAGCGGCGGGGCAGCTGGCACTTGATGACGGCGTCCTCCACCTCGTGGCCCAGCAGCTTGTGGTAGATGTAGCCCGACACCGAGGTCTCGTCCACCGCAAAGGTCTTCAGGGAGCTCTGCATCCTTCGCGGCCCGGGGGGGGGGGGGGGGAAACGGGGAACCGCAATGGAGTTAGTGAGTGAGTTTAGCGTCGCGGCGCGGCGAGAGGATGTTTAGCGGTAGCAACACACACCGGCCACCATTGGGACACGCAGATAACAAAGCGCCATTGTTCCCGGCGGGCATGAAAATGTGTGTCACTTGACACCAATTTGCAGCGATAAGATGCCACGACAGCAGGGACATCAGTCTCCATTTGGACTTTATTGATTTGGTCAACCGACCACATCTCAGACCAAATGAACATTTAATGGGCCTTTTCACAGCCAATAGATGATAGGGCCCTGCATGAGCAGAGGAAGCGGCAGCATGAGTGTACCTGTCGAAGGAGGTGGACTTCCACACAAAGTCCACCTGGAAGTTGTGTGGCACCTCCACCGGGGTGCCGGAGCTGCTCCTCAGCTCGATGGCGATCTCGTCGCCGTAGTCTCATGGAGGAGGTCAAGGAGAGCATGGACAGGTATTCACGAAAAAGGGCTTCACCGGGCACAGCACACCTCTGACCCGAAGACCCCCACACTGTTGGTTACGTTCAGGGTGTTAGGACAGGAGGATGGGGTCCGGGTGAAACGGGGTAATGGTGTAACGTATGTGTGAGGGGCTATGGTTCGACCCATCTCAGACAGGCAGGCAGTCGTGTCACAGCAGAACGTCTGGGGGGGGGGGGGGGGGGGGGGGTGACAGCACTGAGCCTTGGGAGAAAAAAACACACACCTGGCGAGGGGGGCGGAGTCACGTCTCGTTTCCTCCAATTTCTGCAATTTCCCAGCTTGGGATCAATAAAGTACATCTATCTATCCATCTATCCAACTATCCGTTTCCTGTTGAGGATATTCCACCGAGGACAACTAATTTGCGTGCCTTCAGAGGGGGGAGGTTTAATATGTGTATTCCTACAGTGGCCAGTCTAAACCGCCGTTTACAGATCCTCAGCCTCCAGCAACGTGACTCGGTCGACCCAAAATGAAACGCCACATTCAATGAGATTTGAGCTTGGCCGTCATCAGACCTCAGACATGAATCTGACGTCTGAACCCATGGGCAAAAACGCGGCAGTGGCCTGACATCCAGCCGGTGTCAATGGGGTGGGGGGGGGGGGGCGTTCCGGTGGCGGCCAGCCGAAAGGATACTGTCGGGGACTTTGATGACGTGTCCGATCCCCTTCCAGGGGGGAGCGGAGTCTCCCTTGTACCTCAGGCAGATCTCGTCGCCCTGCATCAAGCGCATGTCTGTGGGAGGGGGGGGGGGGGGGGGGGGAGGGGGAGGAGCCACACATTCACACGCATTTTAACTGGGCTTCCCGACGCACTCGGCTAGTGTGTGGCGGTGAAATGTCAAGAGGGCCGCAGACGGGGACAAACCACGACGGGGACAAACCACGACGGGGACAAACCACGACGGGGACAAACCATGACGGGGACAATGGCGGATGAGGGATGGAGACAAAGCAAAGAATTACCACCTGAGTCCGTCTTGGGAATGGTGAAATAAGCGATCCGTTTCTTGTTGAGTCCCAGATCCCACCTCACGGTGATGTTGTCCTGGGTCTGCAGGAGTGGGGGGGGGGGGGGGAAACAAACACGCAGAACTTTGAGCTTTGGGAAAGAACCGGCGATGGCTGAGTGTAGTGGTCTCATGTTGGGTATCTGAGAATGCACCCGATACAAAGCTATAAAACTACAACACCCAAGAACCACTTCATACAGATGTTTAACTATGGGGAGGCTGGACAGACGTGTGGTTCGGGTGTTTGACTCCCAGCTGAGTCCCACATGCCCCCCAGTACAGTCTACCTGTAGACATTCCTGGAGAAGATGTACTTAACCCTACCTGCTCATCAATGAAAATGGATAATAATTACTACGTCACTTTGGATAAATCCCCTAAATCAAAAGTACACCGTCAATAAAAGCCAGCTTTTCAAGACCCATATAAAGACGGGGGAGGTGGATGATAGATAACAGATGATAATGATCAGGCACGCCCAGCGCTACACTAGAGAGCTCCAAGCGGTACTGGACCTGCACCCTGCAGAGGGGTGCCGCGGGTTCTACCGGACCTGGGACTCCTTGAGCTTCTTGTCGTAGTCGGCCTCCAGTTTGACCAGCGGGCCGAAGATGTTCTGGTACTGGTAGGCGTCCTCGTAGCGCAGCAGCACGTGCTGGGGCTCCTCGTCCACGCCGGGCTTCTCCAGGTCCTCCAGTGTGGCCCCAGGGTTCTCCTGAGAACACGGAACACGGAACACGGAACACACACATATGTGCATGAACACACACGTGCACGCACACACACACATATGTGCATAAACACACACGTGCACGCACACACACACATGTGCATAAACACACACCTGCACGCACACACACATGTGTGCATAAACACACACGTGCACGCACACACACATGTGTGCATAAACACACACGTGCAAGCACACACACATACAGTCAGGTCCATAAATATTGGGACATCGACACAATTCTAACCTTTTTGACTCTATACACCACCACAATGGATTTGAAATGAAATGAACAAGATGTGCTTAAACTGCAGACTTTCAGCTTTAATTTGAGGGTATTTACATCCAAATCAGGTGAACGGTGTAGGAATTACAACAGTTTGTATGTGTGCCTCCCACTTTTTAAGGGACCAAAAGCAATGGGACAATTGGCTGCTCAGCTGTTCCATGGCCAGGTGTGTGTTATTCCATCATTATCCCATTTACAAGCAGCAGATAAAAGAGTTCATTTCAAGTGTGCTATTTGCATTTGGAATCTGTTGCTGTCAACTCTCAATATGAGATCCAAAGAGCTGTCACTATCAGTGAAGCAAGCCATCATTAGGCTGAAAAATCAGAACAAACCCATCAGAGAGATAGCAAAAACATTAGGCGTGGCCAAATCAACTGTTTGGAACATTGTTAAAAAGAAAGAACGCACCGGTGAGCTCAGCAACACCAAAAGACCCGGAAGACCACGGAAAACAACTGTAGTGGATGACCGAAGAATTCTTTCCCTGGTGAAGAAAAACCCCTTCACAACAGTTGGCCAGATCAAGAACACTCTCCAGGAGGCAGGTGTGTGTGTGTCAAAGTCAACAATCAAGAGACGACTTCACCAGAGTGAATACAGAGGGTTCACCACAAGATGTAAACCATTGGTGAGCCTCAAAAACAGGAAGGCCAGACTACAGTTTGCCAAACAACACCTAAAAAAGCCTTCACAGTTCTGGAACAACATCCTATGGACAGATGAGACAAAGATCAACTTGTACCAGAGTGATGGGAAGAGAAGAGTATGGAGAAGGAAAGGAACTGCTCATGATCCAAAGCATACCACCTCATCAGTGAAGCATGGTGGTGGTAGTGTCATGGCGTGGGCATGTATGGCTGCCAATGGAACTGGTTCCCTTGTATTTATTGATGATGTGACTACTGACAAAAGCAGCAGGATGAATTCTGAAGTGTTTCGGGCAATATTATCTGCTCATATTCAGTCAAATGCTTCACAACTCATTGGACGGCGCTTCATAGTGCAGATGGACAATGACCCAAAGCATACTGCGAAAGCAACCAAAGAGTTTTTTAAGGCAAAGAAGTGGAATGTTATGCAATGGCCAAGTCAATCACCTGACCTGAATCCGATTGAGCATGCATTTCACTTGTTGAAGACAAAACTGAAGGGAAAATGCCCCAAGAACAAGCAGGAACTGAAGACAGTTGCATTAGAGGCCTGGCAGAGCATCACCAGGGATGAAACCCAGCGTCTGGTGATGTCTATGCGTTCCAGACTTCAGGCTGTAATTGACTGCAAAGGATTTGCAACCAAGTATTAAAAAATGAAAGTTTGATTTATGATTGTTAATTTGTCCCATTACTTTTGGTCCCTTAAAAAGTGGGAGGCACACATACAAACTGTTGTCATTTCTACACCGTTCATCTGATTTGAATGTACATACCCTCAAATTAAAGCTGATAGTCTGCAGTTAAAGCACATCTTGTCAGTTTAATTTCAAATCCATTGTGGTGGTGTATAGAGCCAAAAAGGTTAGAATTATGTTGATGTCCCAATATTTATGGACCTGACTGTATGTGCATAAACACACACGTGCACGCACACACACACACATATGTGCATAAACACACACGTGCACGCACACACACACACATATGTGCATAAACACACACGTGCACGCACACACGCGTACAAGCACCCACACCTGTGACTGTATTTTCCATTCTATCTACAGGCAAAAAAAATCAGTTAACAAACAAAGTGTGACTTCCATGTCCACGAAACCCTTTCAGCGCATATTCCAAAGCTCCACCCATTAGGTCAAACAGTGAAGATAACACACTTGTCAGCCTGCACACAGTGAGCAGTGTGTGTGCGTGTGTACACATGCGTGTGTGTGTGTGTCTGTGTGTACCTTCCAGAGCTCCTCCAGCTTGTTGATCTGCTGGGCGGTGATCTGGCGCGCGCGGAGCTGCTCCTGCTCCGAGGGGATCTTCACCAGCCAGGACAGGAAGCAGCGGTCCTGGATGAGGGGCTGCCACTGGGAGCTGTCCCAGTGGATGTCCTTCAGGCTGCTCTGGCTGGCGCAGGGCTGCCTGCACACACACGCACACACACACAGGCACGCACACACATGCACACACACAGGCACGCACACACATACGCACACACACAGGCACGCACACACATGCACACACACGCACGTGCACGCGCACACGCACGCACACACACACACACGCACGCACACGCACGCACACTGTTGATCGCATCGGTCATGGATGAGGGCGGGCGAAAAGGTTCTACCACGATAACACAACACAAGTCTTCTTTCAGGACACGCCCAGCCGGCTTCAGCCGAGCTCCAACTAGACACACACACACACACGAGGTTATGAGGTCACGGCCCTTAGGAGGATCCAACAGCTTGATGAACGCCCAAGTGCCTGATCTACTCAACAAGCCGTCTCTAAGTGTGGTGGATGTGGTTGAACAATAAAATTAAGAATTCCCCCCCCCCTGTTGAAAAGTAGTGGTAACCTGTTTTAAATCAGTCGGTTCTGCTCACTGGGATGATCAACACTGACCGCGTGCAGAGCGTGGGTGTTATTTAATGGCGGATGTGAGAGGACACGCCGGTCGGTGCAAATGAGATGCACGTGAAACGCCAGACGCTTCGCGCTGTGTGCTGACATGGCGGTTTTGGGGTGAGTTTGAGGTTCGAGGGGGCCTCTTGAAAGACCTGAATTGTTGCCGTTAGTGTTACCCTCGTAAGCCCCGGCTGACTCACAAGTGCAGAGTCATAATGGCCGCCGTGCACACATCCTCTCCGCTGTATCCCCCCCCTTTCATCTGGAGACACTGCCAGTCGCTCGCGGTGAACCATAAATACCAGATTTTGCTGACCTCAGCACGGAGGGCGCATGGCTTGTGGTTTAACCGTAACATGCTGAGATAACATTTGTGTGTGTGTGTGTGTGTGTGTTTGGTGTGATGTGTGTGTGTGTGTGTGTGTGTGTGTGTGTGTGGTGTGATGGATTATGTGTATGTTTTGTGTGTGTGGCGTGTGTGTTCGGTGTCATGTGTGTGTTTGTGGTGTGTGTGTGTGTGTAGTATGTGATGTGTGTGTTTGGTGTGTGTCTGATGTATGTGATGTTATGTGATGTGTGTGTTTAGTGTACGTGTGTGTGTGAGATGTGTGTGTGTGTGTTTCTGCGTCCGTTTCTGCGTGTGTATTTCTGTGTGTGTTTCTGCATGTGTATTTCTGCGCGTGCCTTTTTGCGTGTGTGTTTCTGCGTGCGTTTCTGCGTGTGTATTTCTGCGTGTTTCTGCGTGCGTTTCTGCGTGTTTCTGCGTGCCTTTCTGCGTGCGCGGCCCCACCTGCACAGCAGCACCACCACGGAGTCGGCCTTGGCCGGGATGAAGCCCAGCAGGAAGACGTTGCGGCAGCCGCAGTTGTAGCACTCCAGCAGCGTCTCCCCCAGGGGGCCGTCCTTGTGCAGGGTCACCTCCTTGGACTTGGCCCTCACCAGGTGGTTCACAATGTGGCTGCACCAGAGAGGCAACCAAAGGGTTAAGTCCCCCAGTACGTACAGTCAATCACACCAGGTGGTTCACAATGTGGCTGCACCCAAGAGGCAGCCAAAGGGTTGAGTCCCCAGTACGTACAGTGAATCATTGGCGGAGAGGTTTAGGGATTACTGAACAGGTGATCTGTGTTGTTGGGAGCCACGGTGGACCACGCAGTGTTACCTGCCAGATGTATTGCCCCGTCCGTTGCAAAACCACTTCTTGCTGGTGTTGCAGTAGACGACGCAAGCAGGGTCGTGAATCCCACAGTAGCTAGACAGGAGGAAATAATATCCAAAGTTTAGACCCAAAACTAATAAACTAGATTTTTCGACACTCCATTCAAAAAGATGTCTTCCTTCAAATCTCAAGTTAAACAGAAATTGACGCAACTTGATTTTACAGGTCGCTGAAAAGTTATAATTTCCCATAATAACTGTAATCATAGAATCAGTTTCCCAGCATTGACAGCCATTCTTTGGGGACTTTGCGCACCTGCAGGCATGGACAGGAAGATCCTTCGTGTAATACGCGTCCTCCTCATCTTCCTCAAAGTTCAACTCCGCAAGCAATTGGCCGGCCTTCACCACGGGGTGTTCGCCGTTCTGCAGCACCCCGTCAGGCCCGTTAACCTACAACGTTGTGTGGCGAATGAAAAAAACAACACAAGCAGCCTGGACTAGTCAACTAATCACGCACTGTTATAGGCAATTTCCCCACGAGATTCAATTGTAGTTCAATGCATGCGTATGCACTTCATGAAAGCAGGTTTGTCATTACATTACCAGACACCTGTTCTGCCCCCACCCACCCACCCACCCACCAAAACAAACACACGCGCCACCGGCACCCATGTCCAGTAGACGGGGATGCCCTAGTCTCTTCCTACGTTTACAGTAGAGATTACCGCGGGATGATGGTCACGATGGATAAGATATGTGACATTTTGAATCACAAATGCATCAGTATGGCCCACATGGCCATATGAGCTAAATAGTAGCTATAAGCAGCAGCAGCAGCAGCCACTGCCAGATTGCATGGTTACAGCTCAAACAAATGACACCAGAAGGGCTAGCCTGCTGTTAGCAAACAACGTAAATACAGGCGCGCGCACACACACCGACCTGGCTGTCTAGCGGGCTCTGTGTTTGGCCTGGTGTCTGGCTTTGGCTCGGCAAAGTGAAATCGGTGAATTCATACTCGGAGCCCTGCGTGTCGGCTCCGAGCAGCCCGGCCGCGTCCTCGGCGTCCAAGAACGTCAGGGTCTGCGAGCTCGGCCCATACGCGTCGACGCTCATTTTTGTCTCTCGAAAAAGTGAGAGTATTTTTTGACGCTAGTATTTGACGTTTCGGGCAGTTCTTCGGCCTGGTCTAAAAATGGAGAAATGGAGAAAGCGCGGTGAAAAAAGCACGTTTATCACGCGTGGACAACGTGAGGACAGCCGCCTCGACTCCCCACTCCGAGTGATGACGTAACGCGCAGCTCGGCTGATGGAGCGCGTTAAAGGAGCGCTCGGACCGTCGAGCTGCAGGTGTGAGGGCTCACTTATTAGATTGGGTTCAAAATCAGAGTCGCTATGTTGGTTTACGTTACAGCGCTCAATAGGATATACGTACTTTTGTTCATTGGTCATTTTTGCGCTTAAGAATTAACCCAGAGAGTCACAATAATACCATGAATACAACCTCTTCAATAGCAAATAATATCTATCAAACCTTTGGACAACATTACTTTTTGAACACTTTATTTATAAAGGTTTTTTTTTTTTTTTTTTTTTTTTTTTTAAAGTTTAAACCACATACAGAACAACAGAGACAATATTCAACGAAACAAAAAAAAGCAGGACACAACAAAACGAACTGCCAGCCCACGGAGATATAAACATGTAAAAGTTACAGTTATGCATGTCAGATTATAAAGTCCGGGACAGAGTCCAAAGAGTGACAACATTACTTTTGAGTAGTTCCAGTACAATAACCCCTATACCGGCCAATTCTAGGCAGATTGACGTCTGTAATGCTTGCCGTTAGTATCCTATAGTGTTATGGGACCCAGCATCCCATCATGTACTCCCACAATGAACTTTTCAGCTGTGATCTTTGACCGGTCTGCAACTCCCTGAAAGCAGTACCCTCTCTACAGTGACGACCCTCCCGTGGCCTCTCCCACTATTTGGGCGTATGGGAACATCGCGCTGTTCATAATATGAGAACGCGCTGTTTCCAAATCATTGAACGCAAGCCGTGTTTTCGTTTGAGGAAACGATTAACCTTAGACAATGAACAATAACAATGGACTCCGGATTACAGGCTCCTGCATGCCGCTTCTCCCAAAGACTGCCTGTCTGGTGGTGTGGTGGAGAGGGAATGGAAATCGGCAAAGACAAAATATGGCACCACTGGCAAAGACACACAATCTAGTATAGGCTACAGTACAACCTAGTAAAACACAAGCAAGATATTTCAACTCCGTGGTACAATCTAGTACAACATAGATTAGTACAAACGAGTAGCAGGGACGTCCAGTACACAGTTCAACATGGTACCACCCAGCACTCTGTCAACAAAGCGTTGACTCTTCCCTACAGGCTCAGACCGTTGGTGAGGTTTGTCGGCTCTCTATTTTTGGAGCTATAACCTCGCAGCTCTAGGGAAAAGTCGCATTTTAGCACGGCCGGAGTAACCTTCGAGTGCTGTTCACACGAGACACCAACCCCTCTGTGTGACACTCCCAGAACAGAAGAAATAAAGCAATGAGTTGAACTTTAATTTTTAAATCCCGAGATTCAAATTTCAAATGTCTGCAACCCAGTTAGAAACAAGAAAGCATTATCAAGACAATTAAAAATATAAGTTCTGAGATATCTAATTGTCTATATTTACAGCAAATACAAAGCAAAGCAATATGCAGGACAATTCCAAGAAAACCGATACATAATATAATCCCTTTGGGAGAAAGGTTAGCATAACATGGGCTGTTGTCAATGGTTTGACTCACTGCATTGGCTGAGACGCATGCAGCTAAAGCCATCAAGTCTCAAGAGTCCAGTTAGTTCCTCAAACGATCTCTTCCATGGGAGGTTCTATCCGGTCCCACTCTTTCACCACACATGTACACATTCTGATCGGGCGTTTGCGTAGATGGTTGTAATTGGTGCATTGATACAACGTCATCGCCCATTGGTTCACACATTGAGGAAATTGTGGTCAATCCTTACGACTTAATATAATCAAGAAATGTGCGTGTTTTCACATGTCAGCAGTCCTTTCCAATGAAATGACTTCTGCTTACTGTCTCACCCAAGGACTCACAGAGTCTTGTGCCAGCAGTTCAGCAGTAACTCCTTTTTCTGCAGAAAATCGTCATTACTCTTTTTTTCTTAGTATAGGGCCTTTCTTCTCACAATCCGTCCACAAAGTTGTGGTCATGTCCCAGTGGGAGAAAAACAGGAGTTGACAGCTAATCAAGGTTGTTATTATAATGGTTAACTCCATGCCTCATTTGGGTTGTGTCTGTATTTTTGGTGTCAACCCCCGACTTCGTTCTCTGCTTTTCCTGAACATCTGTTGAGATTTGAATCTCACCAGTCTCTGGGAAAACACAGAGGCCTTGCTGTCTGTCCCTCCTTATTGTGTTCATCTCATCGACAGCGCTTAGTTGCTCGTCTGCACGCCCCGGTCCGGAGGCACGTTCTTAGACACCTTTGTACCCTTGGACTTGGCCACGTCTTCAATCACTCCACCTAGCAGTTATCTGGGCTCCCCCACCCAGCTCTAATGAGCTCTAATGAGAGGGGTGGGGGAACTTAATGTGGACTGAAACCAAGATAGCCGCCGCGAGGTGAATAACGCCCATTGACAAAAACAAACATGACATGCGGTGTTGGAATTTTCTTTTATTTGAGTGTGTCAGCTCAGAGGTAGAGATGCGTCATCTTCACATGATACAGCTAGCCCCCCCCCCCCCCCCCCGCCTGAACTCGCCCCCTGCGGTTCTCTCAATCATGTCAACCTGGCCATGGGGGCGGGGGGACAAGGGCAAAGGGAGTGTGCTGATGGCAGCGCTGACAGCAAAGGGGTTGGTGGCGTGGCTACTCCACCTTGACCAGGAGCCGGAGCATCTCCGTCACCGCGGCCTGGAGGGCCCTGCCCAGGTCCTTGCTGCTGTAGGGCTTGTCGAGCGGGGGCACGTGCACGAAGGCACACCGGCGCGCTCCCAAGTACAGAGACGTGTAGTAGGAGTAGTCACACAGGTACCTGGCGAGGGCGGAGAGATTGAGAGACGGACGGAGGCGTGAGGTGTGTCATGTGGTCTCGTGCAGTACACTGCGGTGAGATGAGACCCTTTTTGTGAGCTCTGACCACGAGAAGGCATTCATTCATTCATTCATTCATCCAACATTCATCACTTCAACTCATCACACCGACGGCTGTTGCTGTGCATGTTAAAAAAAAAGTTGAGTTGCATCTTCGTCTGAATAAAGTTCATTGAAGTTATTATTAGTGTGCACTTTTTTTTTTCATATAACTGATTGCTTTCGGTTCTTGTTTCGATAACTTCCTCAAAACAATGTCCCCGTGGCACAATCACGCACACCTCCAAACCAGCAAAAAGAGAGAGAGACCACCGAAACACGACTACCTTCCAGCATCCTTCGACACGGAGACCTCCACCCCTAGGCCGGAGTCCTTCACCCGCTGGCGCACCACCTCCATGTCCAGCACCGAGTCGATGGTGTCGGGACCGCCCGCCACACAGCACCCGCACTCCGGGCTGTAGCCGCAGTTGTCGGGGCGCTCGTAGCCCAGGTTGTGTCCGCGCTGCTCCAGGGTCACCGTGGTGACAGGCCCGGCCACTCCCACGTGGACCACAAACTATCACGCGGTGGGGGGGGGGGGGGGGGGAGAGACCACGTCAAGAGAGGCATGGAGGTCGCCTGCGAGTGTTCTGAGCATTCTCTACGCCAGTGGTTCTCAACTGGTCTGGCTTCGGGACCCACCATCATCACCCCTTAATGAGAAGCCGCGACCCAAATCAAAGAAAATGTTCAACTTCTCAAATTTATTTAACATAACATAACACTTCAGTAACTGTACTATTAAACTATTCAGTCACTTATTCAGGTTAATAAAAAAAAATAGACAGCACTCCGCTGCATAAAAAATCCTCTTCAAAATAAAAGCACAGGATTTTTTTCTTAACCTCTTTGTTTTGCCCGGACAAAGGCCCACTGAAAACGGGTCCACCACCCACTTTTGGGTCGGGACCCACCAGTTGAGAACCACTGGTCTACGCTTTGGTAAGCTTTCGAGGAAAAACAAAAGCTTCCAATTTCTACCGTTCCAGGGTTTCCTTACGTGGGGTTGATGCTGTTTCCATAGCGATTGCAGCAGGTCCTTTACAGCCCGGTATTCGACGGGGATCTCTCGCACGTGAAGGTCCACTGAGTCGCCCAGCCCCAACTCCTTCAGTTCCTAGCGTTTCATCACACAGGGAGAACGTCTTCAGCAATGAATGTGACACAGACTCATAGTGCTTATTTGACTTAAGTGTTATTACAGTATTTAGCCATTTAGCAGATGCTTTTCACCAAAATGGCTTACCAAATCTATTCCGATATAGATCATTAAGGAACTATGAGTAAAAATTGGAGCTCGGGAATCGAACCCAGTACCTCGATCACCTCAATCACTCATTATATCAAATGTCATCATTGTTATGGGGACTGCAGGAATCACTTGAAACATCACGGGGCTACATCTGATTTATAGTTATGAGTCCTCACCTTCACTGCCTCCCAGCTTGAGTTGACTTTGTCTCCTCCGAATGGCTCGAACCCTTCGCAAGAAGTCACATGATGTAATCATGATTGATGCGCTTACTGTAAGTCATTGTGCAACTAAGAAGAAACGGGCTCAAGGCAAGATAAAGAACATGATCATTAAACATTGATAGTGTCACTAATAAATTGTGTTTATTGTGTGTGGCCATTTGAATTGGTATTTGTGAATTGGTAGTTTTTCTCTTTTCCAAATACACAATAAAACAATAATAATGAATTGAATAATAATGAAACAATTAATTGACCAACTGATAACCAACTGATTGATAATTAAAGAATTTTTTTTATGATAACACACTATGAAATCCCCCCAAAACAACACAGTTTATGAATGCAAAACATACACTGTAACGCAGGGACAGTTACCATACATCCATACATTATGTGATATTCAAATGTTATGTTATGTTAAATGTACACAGGGTGTATTACTATGTAATGCCGTGGAATTACACAGTGGAAACCTCACAGAAAGAAACAATAGAGCAGATAAATATAATAACATCCAAACTTTTCAACCACTCACCTGTTACTATCACCTTCTTCTTAGTGGCCATGTTCCTTGATCAATCGTCACACAATATACTAAACTAAACTTGGACCAAAGAGAACTGATTGACTGCAGAGTGATGAGCCAAACAGTGGACTGTGGTTTGGACCAAAGGTTCATGGCTTCAATCATGGGTTTAAATACCGGCCAGGCATCTTCTTCTGCTGGAAGGTGCGCACACACTTGATGCATGTGAGGTACATTGCCATCTGCTGTACAACTATGCATATTGCTGTATGACACGTGATCACGTCAAAAGGCAAGGCCTCCACACGGGCAAACCCAGTAGCCTATCTATCAGGCTGTTATTGTCCAGACGGCTGTACGCGTTCACCACATAGACTGTATATAAATAGGTTCACCACCAACAGACCGTCAAGACGCATCACAGACCTGCTTCCACTGGGCAAAATGTAGCCGTTTTCAAAATGCAAAAAAAAAAAAAAAAACATGGTGGCCAGTTTGCGTGAATTAATCAAATATCTCACAAGGCCATCCGTACCTTGCCCACACTTGGTGATGTGCGTGTCAGGTGGTTACCGTGGTTACCCCGTCTAGCGTTTCGAACACCAAACACCAAACACAGTTTCACAGGGAGACACTGCTCATTTTCCCTCAGCCAGGAATGGCACCTTTTTCTCTGCGCTCTGGCCACTGTGGTCCGCGCCCCGGCACATGAAATGACTCACATGTTCTGGCCAGAGCGTCCAGACAGAGGGCCCACTAGAACGTACACATTATTTCAACACAGTGTTTCTTCTGTGAAATAAAAGTGGGGGTTCTCTTTTTTTTCCCCTAATAAAAAATATACGGCAACATAGGGACAGTGACGACAGACCGCTCGGCCGCTGTACGTCTGCACGTAAAAATGACCAACTTAACACACACACACACACACACGGACACACACACACACGGACACGCACACGCACACACTCACGCACACACATAATATTTATCGTCACCTCTGTTCAAGACACCCACACAGCCCTGCATTGCAGTCTGACAACCACCCATTTCCCCTCCCACCTCTCCCTCCCTCCCTCTCTCTCTCTCTCTCGCTCTCTCTCTCTCTCTCTCTCTCTCTCTCTCTCGCGCTCGCTCTCTCTCTCTCTCTTTCTTTCTCTATGCCTCCACCTACGTCACTGGGTATGTCAGTGTTGCCATGGAAACTAATGATGCCCTCTCTCCTCTCTGGTGATGCAGAGGAGTCTGCTGACGTCTTGCCTCCCTCTCTCTGTGGGTGGAATAGCAATATTTATAGTGTCCGCCATATAGGGGCTTATAACCAGCCCGGTCCAGATCTGTCCTCTAAGATCCGTCGCTTATCGCTACAAAACATGTGTCTTCTCTTCACACACATCAAGAGGGTGGTGTTGCGCACATGTACTGTATGTGCAGTTGTTTTGTGTGAGTGGATCGTGATTTTAATCAGCGTCCATTTTAGAAAGCCTCCTGGGCTATTTCCGATGGTGGATGCAACCTGCATGTTCTCTTCTCGCCGATGTTCCTGTCAGGTTCTTATGGGTATTCCAGATCCCCGGAGCCCCATATACAGTAACTGCCTCCGTGCGGGGGTATGATACGCCTGGCCTGGCCCTGGGCTGAGGGCCAGGGGGTGTAAATGGGAGTGGGGTCCCTGGTGTGGGTTGCACTGGCCCTGTACCCACCGCTCTTCCTACACCAGCATATAGACACTCAAACACGGTCAGAAAGAAACCCCGTTTTACGCGGCTCTTAAGCTAGCGTTCATTGGTAGCTATTGCATTCGGTTTGATGCATCCTTTCTTCCATCCGGCCAGACCGACGGCATCTACAATTACATTGGCGTGTATTTACATCCAAGCATTTAGCAGACACCGTCGTTGAAGGCAAACCTACTACAGGGCGTGTCCGACTAGCATTCAAAGCGTATGCAATCAAAAGTCAAGCAAGGCACGACCAAGTTCCACAAAAAAAAAGAAAAGAAAAAAAACAACCCAAAGAAAAGTCAAAGGGCAGAAAATGAATCAGGAAGACCAGGCTGGCAGAATGTTTTATTTTACTGTCTACTAATGAGCATGAGAGGCACCGTCTGGATGGAACGGTCCATTGTGTGGTTTTTCATTACACACTCACGTCGTATAGGGTTGCTAATCAGCTCAACATGGCCGACATGTGTTTTTAAGTGGGAGAGGTAAAGTCCAGGACCCGAGGAGAACATGCAAACACCATATGCAAACACAAGGACTCTGCACAAAGCTCAGGGCTTCTATTCTAGTCTATTGTGGTTCTATTCTGCGGTTTTTGCTTATCGGTTCTCGCTCTGTTTGTTACAAGACTCAATGTTATCATGTGTGGGCTTCGCCAGGATTCCCTACCAACCGCACATAAAATCACTGCTAATATACTTGTAAAGGGTTTGTTTGTGTTGCTACTGATGAATGACAAATACGGTGAATCGCAGTGTTTGTGACAGCTTCGACAACAGAGGAGTCAATCAACACAAACTTCTGTTGTTTGGTTTGGTTCGGGTTTTCTATCGGAAAACGCTCGGTTCAATGGGTTTATCGTCTATTCAATTCCATTCTATCGCGGTTTAAGGTTGGGTTAGAAATGAGTTCTGCGCTTCATAGGAACTGGCCGAGCCTGTTAACAGCTATGCACGTATGCCTGTAGGCTTGTTGCTTCTACTCGGCCCTCTCGCCTGTGTGTGTACCTTCCCCGCCCAGTCATTGCTCTCTTCTGGGCGACCCCGAGCTCTTCTATGCTATGACATCAAACCACAATGCATTGCAATGTTTGTAGTTTACCTAAGATCGCCATGGCAATAAAGGCTGGCTCGGCCCCTTTATTTAAATTGGACCGGAAACCAACGTCATTTTGGGCCAATCTCAGCGCTCTGAAGTGACATAATGGAATTTTTGTGGATAGAAGGCGAGCCGAGGGTTGGGCGTGCGCATAGCAGTCGTACCATTGCGAAAGACTTGCGCTCAGTTCCGAGGAAAGACACCCTTCAGGCAGAATTGACTCAAGCGGTGAAGTGAAATAACTTGATCAAAAAGACGGAATTAAATAACGATCGGATTACACGCGAAATAAGGGACATAGGATTATTTCTCCGTTTTCATGGATAGGAACTGTTGAGGTTTTTTTTTTCATGCGTAAGGCTGAACGATCCCTCGCTTGAGGGCATAGAATGGAAACGAAGAATCGAAGAATCTCGAGCATCTATTCCCAAAACAGCATGATGAAAAAGGAAATTAACTTGAACCTAAACGCTCAAGACGCCGAGCTGTCCAAGTCAAACCCGCTCCGTGACACGGACGGCATTCTCAACTCCCCGGACCTTGGACTCCTGAAACTCGCGTCTCCGGACCTCGAGCGCCTCATCATCCAGTCAAACGGGATGGTCACCACCACCCCTACCTCTCAGTTCCTCTACCCGAAGTCCGCCAGCGACGAGCAAGAATTCGCCGAAGGGTTCGTGAAAGCCCTCGAGGACCTCCACAAGCAGAACCAACTGAACGAGGCGGCATGCGTCTCCGTGGACAGACTGGAGCTCCTCGGCTCCAACACGGCGTCCGTCGGACTCCAGCAAGCGTCAGACCTCCCCGTCTACACGACGCTCAACGGCTACGCCGCCAGCCCCTTGGGCACGACCATCAACTATTCCACGGACACCGTTCCTTTCCCACCGCCGCCGTCTCACATACCCAGTGTTCAGCAGCAGCAGCAGGCGGCCGCCGCCGCCTTGTCGCGGCTCCAGTCCTCCGGCATGGTGAAGGACGAGCCCCAGACGGTGCCAGACATGCAGAGCTTCGGCGACAGCCCACCCTTGTCCCCCATTGACATGGACAACCAGGAGCGCATCAAGGCGGAGAGGAAGAAGCTACGCAATAGAATAGCGGCATCCAAGTGTCGCAAGAGAAAGCTGGAGAGGATTTCCCGTCTGGAGGACAAGGTGAAATCATTGAAAACACAGAACACAGAGTTGGCATCCACGGCGAGTGTGCTGAGAGAGCAAGTGGCCCAGCTGAAGCAGAAGGTGATGAACCATGTCAGCAATGGATGCCAACTGCTCCCAAACCAGGTCCAGGCCTATTAGAACTTGTGCCAGATGTGCTCCATATACACTCGGCCCTCCTTTGCATTGGAGGGTTATGATCTGAGACTACGGTCTGTGATTTCAAGCGCGTTAATTTGAAACAGACACGACAATGACTTTTGATGAATTGCTGGGGTGCGCAGAGGTTTCAGCCCGCAGAGGTTCGAGTAATTCCATTGAGTCCAAGGTGAACCGGAAAATTGCAGGTAAACCAGCTGCAGGTGTAGGCTGTCCCTTCTGGTGTGGAACGCTGGCAATCAAGACAGTGGTTCAGCCATTTTGCTCATTGTGCCGCCTCGCAATCATGTAGCAGCTCGGAGGGAGAGAAGCTCGATCTCTGCATGTAAACGATAAAACTGGACAATCTGCAATCTAACACCAGGGTGCTTTCATCCACTTCGTTTTTGTAACGCCTTACTTGTTTACAAGCACTTACCAATTGAAAAAAAAAAGTATATTTTATTTACTGAAACATGTCTCGTATGCATAATACACCTATTGATGTCTCTCCTGTTGCAGACGTGAACAGTGCATGTTTTAAAAGCCATGTGTGTGTGTGCAGTAGGATACGCCTTTTTCTATATCGTGACTGTTGTGTTGTTTACTTTCTACCTTAAACTATTCATTCTTGTATGACTGACTTTGTGTGTATGTGTGCGTGCGTGCGTGTGTGTGTGTGGACATCAGAAGCTGCATATACGCCACGTGTAATGAGTTGTTTTTTTTACCTCTCAAACACATTAAATTCACTACATAATAAGGTTGGCCTAGCGTTATTCATTGCAGTATTAATGCTTACTGAAAAGACAACATGTAACAAAATGTCAAAATGATGACAATGCTGACTGCTTGTTTGTAACTATTGTATATTACTGTGGTAAACATTGTGCCCACTGGTGGTTTTGAAAAGTGTTTTATGTATCAAATGAATTCTTTAAAAAAACATGCTTTTCTTAATCTTGTCTCACAAGCGCGCACACGCGCGCGCGCACACACACACACACACACACACACACACACACACACACACACACACACACACACACACACACACACACAATTGACTCCCCATTAACTATCATGTTCAGATACTTTTATTGATTGCTTCGTTTTTAGCAAACCTGGCATACCTGGAATTACAGCACGACTCACACTTCACTATGACCGGGAGAGGAAGGGAGGAAAAGTATTTGATTACAAAGGGGTGAGAGGGGGTGGGCGAACAGTATTGATACGTGTTCCTAAGTCAGAAGCAAAGTTTACAGCATCGCAAAACGTCACACGCACACAAAACCCAAACCAAGTCAATGAGTAGGTAACCAAAGTTCTGAGAAAAAAAACATTTTTTTTTCCGAGTTAGTGTTCTCACCTCATACTTTTCCCCCCTTAAGTTTCCCTTTTCACGACCACTAGTGCATTTCTAGTATTCATAAACTGTAACTAACGAGCGGTCACCAATCTGAACGTCTTAGGTTTATACTGCACTTATTAAAACAAAAAACAAAAAAATAAAACTCTGCTCTGTAGAAGACGCGTACAGAAATAGTATCTGGCGAGAGAAACATTTGTTTGGATGACATTTGCTTCGGTTGAGTACGGACCAGTCCTGATATGGTCCCGGTGATGGATCAAGATACAACCGTTTTCTTACAAGTCTCACAGCGTACGCACTTTGGCTCCAAAGGATGTTTTAAAACAAGGACAAAATAAAACAAAACAAGATCACAGATTGGAATTGCACGTCGCGCGTCGCACAATTGGAATGGTCGTGTTTGGATATCATTAAACTCTGTACACATCTTAAAAACGCAACGTAGTGTCAAAAAGATAGACTCAAAACTAATAAAAAACAGATACAGTGTGTGACATAGGTCCTACTGTTGGACCATCTCTTATGATACCGCACCGGAGCGCGTCCCGCAATCTGCAACCGTGGAAGAACGGCGTATCAAACATAAATAAAGTCATAAATACTGTATATAAATATAGTTTTGCAATAAGTTGAAAGGTATTAAAACATCGCCGACATGCACGTGTGCACCCGCCAACGCGTGACATTTAAAAACAATTCGTACAGTTTACAACAAAAAAATAAGTACAAATTAAAAAAAACAAAAAAAAAAACGCAATAAATAAACGTACACAACACATCGACATTCCTACTTTGCTAAACATTCCCCCCCCCCCCCCCTGATAAAAACCGAAGGAACCAAAAAACTAAGACGGACACACGCTGCTGTGGCCTCCGCCGTGCACACCGCGCTGAATAACATGCCACCGCCGCGTGCACCGGTTCTGTCATGGGCGCAGAAAAACGCACAAAAAAAACAACAACAACAAAAAAAACAAGTCGAGGCTAGAAGGTTCAAACTTCGGGTTGGACGAAGAGCCCAGAGTCCCCCAAAACACCCCCCCCCCCCTTGCTACTTGTCCAGTAGGAGAGACACTAAAGACCTGGGACTGGGGAACCTTCGGCCACACAGCTCGCACGCACAAACAAACAAACGCACAAACAGCCACCGGGCGGAGCGACCGCGGCGACCAAGAGAACGTAGTAGTAGTAGTCATGCACCTCTCACACATACAACATCAGGAGTCCTCTTTCAGCGCCATCACATCCCTTCACGACACATTTGTGTGCACTGTTCCAATTTCCTGTGTATACTCTTCTTCTACACATTAATATGCACCGTGCTCCTGACGGTCAGTCAGCGCCGGCCTCTTCTCCGTTCGCTGTTACAACCCTCAAGTTGGGTTTCAACTACAAACCTTTTTTTTTTTTTTTTTAAATGTTACATCTTGTCCTTTCTGAACTCTTAAACCATAACTAGCATAACTAATAATTGAAACAATGCATGCTATTTCAACACATTTGGATTTCTCTGCGCAAAAAGGTATAAGCGAATCTAACTTGGACCACGTGACCTGTAGAAAAAAAAAAAAAATCAAATCGACCACAAAACTGGGATGGATTATGGACTCAACATGCGTGACGAGATCACACCCCACACTCATTTAAAAAGGTTTAAAAAGAAAAGAGAAAGATACACACGTACACACACACACCATCGCACACACAAACACACACCCGTATCCATCGAGGCTCAAAGACAAACAAAAAGGATGCTCTGATTCAGATCCATTAGGGCTTGAGGCCTCAGTGCTTGTGGGTGTGTGTGTGTCTTTATGTGTGTGTGTGTGTGTGTGTGTGTGTGTCTTTGTGTGTGTATGTGCGTGAGTGCGTGCGTGCGTGCGTGCGTGTGCATGTGTGTATGTGTGTGTGTATAAGGAGGTGGAGATTAAGTGTAACTGGTATCTTGCTTTTTGACCTTTTGGACTGGGATAAAATGTCATCGGCAGGCGATGAGCTGTGGCCTCTACCCTCAACCTTCTCTGACATTTTGTGATTGAGGCTGCGGCCCAAAAGAACACCTTCTTTCACCCCACAAGCACCGTGTGGCCTGGAGGGACACAGCATCTCCATATGTGAAAGGGAGACATAGAAATGATAGAGAGAGCGAGAGAGAGAGAGAGAGAGAGAGAGAGAGCGGGGGGCATTGTGATCACTCATTCGGACGGTCCACTTTGATAAAACAGGGGCACAGGCTTTTCAAACGCAGCCTGATCACGTCTGCATATGGCAGTGTTTGTGTAACAACAAGAGAGACGGTCGAGAGACATAGCGAATGTGTTCGGTGTGTTTGCGCATTGAGTGCGTGTATGCGTGTGTGTGTGTGTGTGTGTGTGTGTGTGTGTGTATGTGTGTGTGTGTGTGTGTGTGTGTGTGTGTGTGTGTGTGTGTGTGTGTGTGTCTGTGTGCCTGTGTGTGTCTGTGTGTGTGCCTGTGTGCGCCTGTGTGCCTGTGTGTGTGTCTGTGTGCGCCTGTGTGTGTGTGTGTCTGTGTGCCTGTGTGTGTCTGTGTGCCTGTGTGTGCCTGTGTGTGTCTGTGTGTGTGTGTGTGTGTGTGTGTGTCTGTGTGCCTGTGTGTGTCTGTGTGTGTGCCTGTGTGTGTCTGTGTGTGTTTGTGTGCCTGTGTGTGTGTGTCTGTGTGCCTGTGTGTGTGTCTGTGTGCGCCTGTGTGCCTGTGTGTGTGTGTGTGTGTGTGTTTGTCTGTGTGTGTGTGTGTGTGTGTGTGTCTGTGTGTGTCTGTGTGCCTGTGTGTGTCTGTGTGTGTGTGTGTGTGTGTGTGTGTGTGTGCTCAGCAGGCACAGTCCTGGTGGGACCTCTGTGGCTGCTCGCTGAGCTGGGGCCCCTGCTTGCCCCCGGTGACCGCGGGGTCGGCGTTGTCCAGGCTGTCGGACATCCTCTCGCAGATGACGTCCACCAGCCGCTCGAAGGTCTGCTTCACGTTCACGTTGTCCTTGGCACTGGCCTCGAAGTACTCGAACCCTGCGATGGGAGGGGGGGGGAGGGGCCAGGGACACGCCGTCGTTAGCACCTCTGAGGACGAGGATACACACGCCATGACCGTCGGCGTCGCGGAGGTTGGCTTGGTGGTGTCGCGGGGCGATCACAGAACGCTTTGTGTTCAAGAGTCGTTAAAGGAAAAATGCCACAGTTTGTCCATACTGAACTACGTTCTTGCCTGATCTTAGATGAGCTGATACATACCTCTCTCACTTTTCGTGCGTGCAATAGAAGTAACGTGACCTGCACGCCATCGCCTGCACTGCCTGAAGTAGTTGAAGTAAAAAAGTCACGTTGGTTCTATTGACTGAAGTAACAGGGGGAGGGGGAGAGGATCTTTTAGGAGTGATGATATTACTGCGCCGACGTCGAAGTGCTCCCAGCTGTTATTTCGCAATACATTATAGTTATCCTTTTTTATCCGCGTAGAAAATTGCCATGTTTCATTTTGTGTAACCATATTTGGGTCGTGTAACTGCTCATGTAACCGTTTTTTAAATAGGGAAAACTTGGAAGTGCTTCGTCGTTCTAACTTCGCCCCCGTTTGGATCCTAAGGAATATACTGGGCCGACATTCGACATGCTATCGAAGTAGCGCCAGAGCGATCGAGTGCACGCACGAAAATGAGAGAGCTACAGTATGTATCAACTCATCTAAGATCAGGGAAGAACGTAGTTCAGTATGGACAAATGGTGGCATTTTGCTTTAAGAGTCTAGCTTACTGGCTCGCTG